>OY101449.1:34727527-35327527 GCA_956483635.1 Panzeria rudis | reverse complement strand
AGCTGTGTTTTCTCCACGACTTGTATTAATCTACCTTGATGCTATTCATGTGTAAAATTTTATGAATTTTTTGTTTGAAAGTTTTAAATAAAAGTTTATGCATTCATAAGAGTGAGTCTATACCTGATAACTTTTTATCATGATATATGTCAAATCGTTATCAAGATAAAAATTTATCAGGTATAGACTGCATTTATTAGTCTTATTGCAGTGTCTTGACAAGTTTGTCAGAACTCAAGCTCAAATAAATTTGTTTTGATAAAAAACGTAAACAAACTGTTTGACGTTTCAATTTATATTGAAAAACTAAAATTTTTACAACATTTTTACAAAAAAATATACGCATGAAGCAAAATATGAATGCTTTAATTAAATAAAAGCAGTTTAATGAAAAAATAAGTGAAATAGTGCATGAATAGTGGACAAATTACCTTCACGACGCCAAACAAATTGTGATTTATCATAGCAAAAAAACAACAACGTATTCGCATGTATACTAACAATAAAAAAATTTACATCTGTTCTGCCGACGTTTTGTTAGTTGTCATGATAAAAATATATCTGGTATAGACGTATGTGAAATATGAAAAATAGGACTGATATGGCACTACTTTGAATTGCCCAAATGTTTACAAAATTACTTAATTTTTTTGCTTCTATTTCATACGTTTCATAGCAAAGCAGCTAGTTTAAACATACTTTTCTCTTCTTCTTTTTCTTTCGATTAGGTTTTTCTTTGGAATACCAGTTTTCGCGGGAACGTAATCGAAACGCAGAATAGGGGTAAAATATACATTCTTTGGAAGCAATGAAAATGTAGTTCCTCAAATATTACTTCCATTTTTTTACCGTGTTAATATCAATTTTAAATATTAATAATCTCTTACACTGTAATTTTATGTAATAAAAAAATACTCTACTTGAGTTTTGCTAATTTAAATCAATATGCGTATCGAAATCGGTATCGCCGATATTTCTTTTAAAATAACGGTATCGTATCGGCAAAGAGGCGTATCGTTACATCCCTAATTTGAATCCATGGTTATTAGGGTATAAATATGCGCCATAGCCGAATATAGCATTTTTATTTGTTTATTTTAACTTTTATCAAACTAGTGTCTAAAAATAGAAAATGTTTTTGGACATTAAGTTTAAAGATAAATTTTGTGGTTCCATACTAATTTTATTTTTGTTATACAGTAGAGTACCGATACTTCGTAATCTCGAGACAAGTAATTTTTGCGAATTATAGGGGTTTTCTATTTAACGGGATTACGGTTTAGCGTGGTTCAAGTAAAAAAACATGTACACAATATGAAACTCGTACAGAACTGCTTTTGTCGCAAAAATAGTGAAAAATTGGAAAATAAAAATAGAAGCTCTAAGATCGCAACGAACGACAAAACCTGGAAAAAATCACGTAAATAGCGAAATTTACTAACATCTTGAAGACATCAAAGTCTAATGTTGGAGTTAAGACAGCTAAAACTGTGTAATAGTACGTTTCCATTATGAGCAAAACAGACCGTTTTGAGCAAAATATGTCGAAACGTTTCCATTATGCTGCAAGTGTTTTTAAGTTCGAGTTTTCGTAATAAGTTTGACATTTTTATTGTTTTGTTTACATTCTTCTTCGAAAATAAAATGCGCGCCATATTTCTTTCCTTAAAGGGCAATATACACGGTCAATCAGCTTGATGTCAGATTCGTGTACGTGTGCTGGACGAAAAATCAAAACCAAGTAGATTTTCCATCAAGCGTCGTCGGTGTCACTAATACTAACGAAATTTCACACATACTACTACCACGCTTGTCCAGCATGTTGACCGCGTATATTGCCCTTTATGTGGCCGCAGAACAGTGTCACTTTTTTCGCATTTGTCAATCACAGTAAATGGATGACCCAAAGTTGCATTTGTAATCATAGAGGCAACGCAGTGTTGCATAGACAAATTTCGTCATAATTTGGAGCAAAACACGCGGTTTGAGATGTTTTGCTCACATGACAATTGTATGGGAAAACATGTAGGAAAACACGTATTTTGCGCAAAACTCATATTTTGGACAAAAATACGTATATGAAAACGCACTATAAGGCTGATGTCAAGGTGCGCGCTATAAGCGATGATATAATATTACGCTACAACTCGCTATAAGCCACTGCATATGTATTCTTATGTGATCGCTCAAAAGATGTCAGAGTGAAAGCGAAGCGAGAAGCGTGTACGTGCTATAAAGCAGGTTGTGTAATGGTTTGTAGCATGTTATCGCTTCGTCTGTTTTTTGTTTGTTTATTTCTTAAGAGTTTTAAAGAAATATTTTATGTCTTTTTTAACTTACTTTTTGTTATTATTAATTTAACTAGCTTTTTGTTATTGTTGGTTTATAGTTTAGCTGTATTTGGATTTTTATGCAATTTTTAAGTAATTTTTTTAAACAAAAAAATGCATATACGTACTAAAAGTAACACAAATTATGTATTCTAAACTGAACAACTCGTTTTGCTCAATCTAGCATCCACTCTGACATCATGTAGCAAGAACTATTATCGCTTGTAGCTTAGCTTCGCTTGTAGCGATCACTCTGACATCAGCCTAAAGCTCATAAACTTGCCAAATATCGCTTTTATCGCGAAAACCAGGAAATTCGCGAAAAATTTCAATATTGCTTTAAAATGGATTAAAAACAGCAGGACTACGGTTTCTACGGCTCCACGATGGTTCCTTATAGAACTCAATAAAATAAGACGAAAAGACCTAATAAAATTTTTTGATATCTCGCTTCGTTTTCGAGATATCGACGTTTAAATTTAGAATTTGTTTATAATTTTTTTTTTAATTTGATGGTTTTTTATAGAACTTGACAAAATATCACGATATAACGCTGCGATTGCTACAGTTAGTAACGAGTACCGCTAGTATTTTATTAAAAAACAATAACACAAAAACAATATTCATATTTAAATGAGTGATTCTAGTTCCAAATGCTTTTTTCGTGTCCGTTGAAATTATAGTAAAATATTTCAATAAACACATAAATTTAAATATGAAAACTGCTTTAGCATGATTTAATATATTATAAATAAATGAACATAGGTTTTTTATTTGTGTAACTCTCCATTATGTATTTAAAACGGTGAACGAAAATTCTGTTAATACGGTGTCGTGTCAATGTCCATGGACATTACATATGTCACCCCAAAAAGTGTCATAACGTCCATGGACATTATGACATGTAACCGTTTATACAGCCCAATTATGAATCACACCTCCCCGGGATTTTTCCCCTATTCCCTGTTCCTTTATTCTAAATAAAATCTCTCCCCGGGAAATTTTTCCTTTTCCCATTCCTCCTATTATTAATTGCAATTTTCCCGAGAAAAAAAACCCCAGAGAAAAAGGAAGTATTCTAAATATGAGGGAGAGGGAGAAATTCTTGCGAGTTTTTTCCCCAAACATTTTGAAAGGAACTACATAATGCAAAAATTTAAAATTCAAATTAAAAAATGTTTTAAAACAATGGTATAAGCATTTATTTAGGACAAAAACTTTAAATAGACACCGGAATGGTATATTTCTCTCTTGTTTTAGGAATTTTTATCCACGCCGTGCAAACATGCACATACAGGTAATAGATAAATGGAAGCTTTGTTGCCTTTTATATAATGTACAATTGCCTTTGTACATACAATCATTGGGAATTTGATGGATTGCGCATCTGCCCCTGGCTTACTTTTCGCTTCACTTCCTCAGCATAAAGTTCTTCCGCGAGCTTCTGAATGGCTACGCTGTTTATTTTATTTTTTTTTTTAAGCAAAAACAGCTGTTTATATTAGCATACAATTTTATTAACAATAAAAATATGAAATTTTTATTAATTTCCATTACTGAACTATTGCATTAATGCAGAATAAAATGCAAACACTAAAAAGCTGATCCAGAATTTTCTCCCTTCCTTATTCGCTTATTCCCCAGCTTTTTAGAATATGGGGATTATTCCCGGGATGAGAAAAAACTCCCCGGGAAAATTCATAATTGGGCTGATAATCTCTTCATACAAAATGACTTGCCCGTAATGCACGCTGTTGATTTTCCACATTAAAAAAGTATGCATTTTTCATTTTTCCAAAAACGAGATTAATTTATAACGGTTTTAGAAAATTTGCATTTGCTTCTCTTATTTCACACATCAAATTTTTGAAAAATAATATAAATTATATATTTTTTTAAATAAATTGCAGTTGTCCGCTGTTTTGGTGTATTAAGCGTTACGCTTTTTTTAGTACGGTTCATTACTCAGTTTAATTATTTCATTAGCAACATACACTAAAATAACAGCATAGGTTTGTACTTCTAAATATTTAAGAGTTTTGTAAACTTTGTTAAATAGTATTATATTGCAAAACGTTTCATCAATCATGGTTTGTATCCGAAAAAAATTATTGAGTGTTATCCATATTTTTTTAATTTAATTGAATTTTTTTTAGTGAATAACTAAGGAGTTTATGTTGAAATTCAAAATATAGTTTTGTGTTCTAAAAAAAATATTGAATTCGTATAAAAATGTATTGAGCGTTGCGTGAAAAATATTCTTAAATAGAATTTATCTATAAATTTTAGGACGGTAAAAAAGGTTTACAGCAGCGGAAGGGTAGAAACGATATAGAGAGCATTATCCGTTTAGAAATTTCTGATTTGGTTTGAAAAAATGTTGCTTCTACCACACTGTGGATTGTTATACATATTTTCGAAGAATGTATTAGGTATGTCATATTTTGCTACGAATAATTATTTTAAATTGACATAACTTTTAACATTGCTAATCGAGTTTATTAAAATTAGTCTTATTTGAAAGAAGAGTTAGCCTACTTTTCCATCATGTATAAATGTTTGTAAAGAATTAATTTAAAAGACATAAATTTTTTTATTTTTCCATGTGAACCCAAGTCAAAATTGAAAAAGTGGTCATAACTTTTCATTTCGTCCTGCGATTATTAAAATTTTTTGTTTTTAGATGTATAGTGCTTTCAAACACTATACTCATTTTTTGTGGTGTACATTTTTTGCGAAAATCATTCCCAGCACAACCGTGAAAGCAAATGTAACACTCAATACACAAAAATTAAAAAAATCTAAATATATAATTTTATTACAGGATCCATTGCATGAGGCGAAAACTGTAATATAAATCCTACCTTCTCATATTTCTATTAGTTACATTGGTAAACAAAAAAAAATGTGCACTTAAAATGAGAATCATCCAAATATGTAGATAATGAATACGTACATTTACATGTTTACTGTACACAACTAAAAACTTGTTTAAGACTTTTTGTATGTTGTCCAATGTGTTTTTACGAATTATAAGAGGTTATTAGCAGCAAATTACGCAAAAATGATCCTGTATTGAAAAAAGTTAGGAATTATCGAGGGGACCTAAATGTATTGAATTTTTACGAATTAACTAGATTTTTCAAGGCACCGTTAGTTTTTAACGAATAATCGCGAATAGCGATTTTATTGGGTACGAATTATCGCGGTTCTACTGCATATCCATATTAAAAATCAAATTAATAGGAGGTTCGCGAGAAAGAAAAAAAATATTATTAAGGGTCCGTGAACCAAAAAACAGTGAGAACCAATGCTATAAAAAAAATATGAAATGAAATTTTTTAGAACACATTTGTGTATAATTTTTTATCAATTATTATTTTTATGGATGATTACCTGTTGCCCCTAAAGGTACACGTACGTCATTCCCCTGTAAAATCGTATATATGTTAAAATTGAAATTTTAAAACACTGTTGATTTGCAATAACTCAAATTTGAAAGAATATTAGCCCAATTCACAATATTGTGCAAATAGTCTTGCATCCTAACATTTGCAAAATGGTATAGTATATTTATACTCACCACTAACAATTATGTGGTGAGTATCAATATGCAATACCATTTTGCAAATGCTACGATGCAAGACCATTTGCACAAGATTGTAAATTGGGCTATTGTATCTACTTTGTATAAATGTGGCAGAATTTTCGCCAACAATATTAATAAAATGGAGCTAATCGCGCTTTGTCTTTCGTAATGAGCTTTCATACTTCAGTTGGTCATTCCCCTGTGTTGTTTTTTTAAGAAAAGCTCAATATATTTTATAGTTTTGTGCAAGACACATTAATACAGGTAGTGGTAAAAACACAGCTGTTTATCTATTTTCATTATTAAAAGTGTCAAAAGTTGTTTATTTTTTACAACCTGTTGAAGTGATGAAAGAAGTGCAAAGAAAAAACTAAAAAATAATTTGAAAATAATTTTATTAATTAAGTTGGGCAGAGTTGGGAGTAAGGTGCAGAATAAATGT
The DNA here is from genome assembly GCA_956483635.1 of Panzeria rudis. NCBI lineage: Eukaryota > Metazoa > Arthropoda > Insecta > Diptera > Tachinidae > Panzeria > Panzeria rudis. The sequence continues at coordinate 35,321,166 of OY101449.1, read as the reverse complement.
TTTCCTAGTTATAATGTTAATTTCTGTAGAAAATTGTTGCACATCACAATCGCTATTATTTATTGAGGAATATTTTTGCAATTCAGTGCTAAATAGCAGTAGTGGAAGTGACAAATTTTTCACTATCATTAGTTTGGTGAAACTGAAAGTTTAGTGCAGTACTCCCACCTTTGGAATTTTTGTGTTCTCGCAAAATTTTCTTTCGTTCAGACTCGCTTTTTTGACACTTTTGGCAACGAAACAACAATAAAAATCCATGTTGTTTTTGTCGTGTTGTATTTGTTTTAGTATTACCACTACCTGTATTAATGTATCTTGGTTTTGTGTATGTTTTTTAAGTTTATTTTAAATATCAACTTCTGATTCATGCCAATTTTTTAATTGTAAATATTTAAATTGTCATTTACCCTACGTCTATACCTGATATATTTTTATCATGACAACTAACAAAACGTCGGCAGAACAGATGTCAATTTTTTGTTATTGTTAGTATACATGCGAATACGTTGTTGTTTTTTTTTGTTATGATAAATCACAATTTGTTTGGCGTCGTGAAGGTAGTTTGTCACTCACTATTCATGCACTATTTCACTTATTTTTTTCATTAAACTACTTTTATTTAATTAAAGCATTCATATTTTGCTTTATTCATATATATTTTTTTTTTTTGTAAAAATGTTGTAAAAATTATAGTTTTTGAAAATAAATTGAACCTTCAAACTGTTTGTTTACGTTTTTTATCACGACAAATTTGTCTGAGCTTGAGCTCTAACAAAATTGTCAAGACACTGCAATAACACTAATAAATGCAGTCTATATCTGATAAATTTTGATAACGATTTGACATTTATCATGATAAAAATTTATCAGGTATAGACTCACTGTTATGAAAATTTTTTTAGATATTCCAAGGCGAATTCATACTAGGTGGCCGCAAGAACCCAGCTGTTTACGTAAATGTTTACACATTTGGCCTGTCAGATTTGTCTGTATTTTGCAGTTTTTCTAAGCATTAAGCAGTTTTGCAGTTTTTTGCTTAAAAACCCAGTTTTCTACAAATTGTGCAGATTTTGCAGTTTTCACATTTTTATTTTTTGCTCAAATATTTGATATTAATTCCGAAGAAGGTAACAAATTAATTAATTAACTGGTAGCCATTATTATACTTGCATTTTGCTCCTTACGTTTTTAAGCCGATTCAGAAAAAATTAATCGATTTCCCTGTGTAATTTGTAGAAATTGTATAATAAATGTCCCATAGTGCAACTGATAAACTTCCTTCTCATATAATTCAAAAAGTTATAAATGTGGAGTGTCACATTTTCCTAACTTCCGAGATGGTAAAGCGTACCAAATTGGAACTTTTTTGCTTGTTTTTAGTTTTCATCTATAAAATTGTAGCATCCGAATTCACAAGAACATTTTTGAAAACGATTCGGAAGCCAAAACAAAGGCCTATGTATATACTATATTTAGGATTTTTTGTGTGCAGTTTTTTTTTACGTGAAAATTAGTTTTTTTATTCTAAATTTGCAGTTTTTTTTAAGTTATGGCAACGCTGGTCAGCAGTGTTAATGTATTAGCTTTTTTGACAGACCAAATATAAATTCTCCACGGCGAATTCTCTTGCGACTACCTGGTGTTGATCTATCTTGAGATATTCGTCATTTCCCTGCCAAAAATATCGAGAAATAACCTCAAAAAACCCGTGAATGATATGGTAATCTATTGGCACGTCTTTTCGGCGGTTATAGCTCGATATTTTCTTAATTTTACTTATATACAAATGTTTCACGATTCGGTTAAATATTAAGAAATTAATTTGTACCAACGATAATTGCGTAGCTATCCTTTGAAGGATTAAAGTTACTTATTTGAAAGACCAAATTCAGCAAAATAAAAAACTTCAATGACAAAAATTAGGTCGAAATTAGTCAGTAATCTCAGAATCAACCACATGTGTAAATTTAAATAATTTTCTTTGCAAAAAATAATGTTTATGTGCTAATAAATTCATAGCTTCTAAACTACATAACCGATTTTTATTAGCAAGAGGGTAAAATGTTTTAAAGCAGAGTTTTAACTTGTACTTTATTTTAATAATGTTACATTTTTTAGGAAAGAAAACACCATTACATATCCTCACCTTCATTAAAAAATCATATTCGTCAACATGGCGTTCCAAGAAAGATTCTACTATAGACGTGGCTCTAGCATTGCATTCTTTTTTCTTACGTACAGCTTCTAATATCAGTTCCTTGCTAAAAATAATAAAAAAAAATTTATTTAATAATTAAGTCAAGCCAAAATAATTAAATTTCATTGGATATAAACCCATACAGTTCGACTAAAACTCATATAACTTAATTGTTAAACTCTAAAGGCTCCTAGCAAAAAGGATGTACGTGTTCAAATAAACTGAACAAACAAACTTTCACACACTAGTACAAAATTTCTTTGCATTCTGTGAAGCGGTCTCGAAGATTAGCGTGAACGAGCACAGTTACACGAAACTTTCATATATAACGATATGGTGGTTTCAAGGTCGGTTTCTGAAAAACTGAAGTCCCACGATCTCAAAAAACTGCAAATTTGGAGTTGACATGTTTAAATCTATTAGAAACGATGCATTTTTAATGTATATTATTAGTTCTTAAGCGTTTTGTTTGGTTTCATATACTAAATTATAATACCGGTAGTAGAGTATCAGTATCGGGTATATACCGATATAACTCAAATACATCTAACGGTACCGATACCGATACCGATGTGAAAATAAATTTTAACACAATACTGGTACCAATACCGTTATTCGTTACGGTTGCCAACCTTGGAAAATAATGATGAAAAAAATATATATGTATGGTATACGTGGGTTGGAGCCAGAATGGTTTGAATCATACTTAAAAAACCGAAGAAAAAGTACAAAAGTGAAGTTTTATCGGATGAGATAGATAACCATTTCGGAGTACCACAAGGATCTATATTGGGGGCTCTACTATTTATTTTATACATAAATGATATGCCAAATATGCTATAGAGATGTCATATTTGCTTAATTCACAACAATTTGTATCCTTTCTTGTATCAAATATACTTTTTGTTTATTTATTTGTGAACACCTAGTGTAATTTGTATCGGCTTGTAATAATAGGTGTGTTTCTTTCCTCTACTTTGGGATCCCGCGGGATCCCAATTTGCACGAAAAGCGCTCCCGTACTCGAAAACTTGGTAAATGAGAGCGCTTTTGAGAGCATAACATTCTTCTTCTTCTTGCACCAAACAGCCCGAATTTTTTCTACGGGGAGATTGTGTGCAGTGCAAAACAATCAGCTGTTTGAAAAATAAACAATAAAAAATGAAAAATATAATTTTAGGCAACAAAAAATTTTGCTTTTTATTTTTATGTTTATTTTCACAACACTTTCGTATTAATTTTTGGCAAGGTAGATCAATACCAGGTAGTCGCAAGAGAATTCGCCGCGGAGAATTTACATTTGGGCTGTCAAAAAAGCTGATACATTAACACTGCTGACAGGTTAAATGTGTAAATATTTTCCTAAACAGCTGTGCTTTTGCGGCCACCTAGTATGTATTCGCCTTGATTTTTTGGGATAGAAATTTGGTTTTTTGCGTTCCCGTACTTTTGCACATTTTTTACTCTCAATGAGAAAAATGTTTGTTTGCTCTCATTTTACCGAACTTTACCCAAAAAGTAAATAAACACACCTATTGTATTGATGGACTAAAGAACAAGATATATAAAAATACTCTCAGAAATTACATACAAATGCTGTCTGAGTATCGTAATAAATACGACTTTTTCAAAACATATGAAATAAAAGTGTATTGAATACACTAATTTTTATATGAAAATTATCAACAACAAGGTTACACTATTGTATTCAATACAATATTACACTCGATACAAAGATACAAGAGGTTGTGTGAAGTAAACAATTATTCTGTATGCTGATGATACGCTCATATACACTGTTGAGAAAATGAGATAGATTCTAGGTTAAATTTATATTACGATATAAATAAAAGAAATAATTGGTTAAAAATTTATAAATTAAAACTTAACGAAACAAAAACTAAAATACTAGAAATAAATATGAACAATAACGACGCTTTCGAAATTAACAATACGGTGATTGAAAAAGTCGAACATATAAAATACCTTGGTTTTATTATATATAAAAAGCTAAAATTTAACGAGCACATAGACTTTACGTGTAAAAAAAATCGGTGAAAAATTGGATTTCTACAAAGAATAAGAACTAAAACATGACAGCCAACCGAAATAAATGCTTATAACACCATGGTTAAACCTCATTTTGAATACGGATCAACTATTATGTATACTTGCTGCAACTCAACTGAACTTGAAAGACTACAAAAACTACAAAACAGGGCAATGAGAGTATTACTAAAGTGTGATCGCTACACGCCCATTAGAGATATGCTGGAAAGTCTGAAGTGGATGAAGGTTAAACAGACTGCAATTCAACACCATCCAATTTATTAGAAAAATGAAGAACGGAAATGCGCCAGATTACTTATGTGAGCAAATAAAATATGTAGGTGAATGTCAACGGTATGGACTAAGAAATGATAATGATTTTCGAATTGAACGGGTTACGTCAACACAAATGCAGCGATCGCTATTTTACAAGGGCTTACAGTTATTTAATAAATTGCCAAAGAATATGAAAAATGAAAGAGATGATAATGGTGGAGTTCTCGCAACATTCGCTAACTGTTTAGTCGTTAAATTGGTCAAATTTTCCATATATTTTATTGCTGTACAATCTATTTTAAAAAAATGTTGACAGCAAAATGTATGGCAAAAAATGGCATTCCTTATATCTTTTATAACTATTTTCAAGTAATTTTAGGGCTTGCTTGCAATTTTGCAAGTTTTTGCGAATTTTCTCTATTTTGGCAAATTGACTGTTTCCCAATTCTTTCTTTTTTGACAGTTTTAACGATTTTTAATCAGTATCAGACTTTGATATCTTTCTGATGTTAACAAGTTTTTGCGAATTTTCGTCATTTTCGCAAATTTGTCCAAGTTTTTGGCATTCCTTTAAAATTTAAAGTTTTTTTTAACTACGAAATTATTCTGGAATTTTCGTAATTTTTTTCGTACATGAGATTGTTTTTGATTCTTAAAATCTACTGAGTTTCTTCGTTTACAGTTTTTGCGGTTTTTTAATTTTTTCTTAAAATATTCGCATTTTTGCAAGTTTTTGCGATTTATATCTGTAAGCCAATTTTCGAGTTATTGCTTTTTGCGGTCTATATAAGCAGCTTCAGTGAATTTTTTTTTCTACTGTATTAATCCCTTGCGAATTTGTACCATTTTTGCAAATACATAATTTTAGTAGAAATTTTGATAAAGAAACCCACCATATATTTAAACATAATTAGACATTTTGTCGAAAAAGAAGAGAAAAAGCAAAATAATTAGTTATGACAGTAACATAAACATAGGATGAAGAATTGTATTAATATAGTACACCTTTTGTATGAAAGAAAATAAAAATTATTGTGTAATTTTAGTAGAACCTTTTTTTTAAATTAATTTTTAAAAAAGATTTAGTTCAGCTTGAGGTCCGTTTAATAAATTGAAAAAACTCCTGATTTTCATTTTATTTATTTTAATATTTTATTTTCCCGATATTTCGATCAACTTCGTTGATCATCTTCAGGGGAATCTAAAAATATATACAAAAACAACAAGTGAAAAAACAACACAAAATATAATAAAAATATAATTACAAAAAGGTAAATTGGAATTAATTGTAAATCTAAATCTTTTTTAAAAAGAAAATAAAAATAATTTTAAACTAGTTTAAAATTTTAGGACAATATGACATGATAGGACACCGTGTGAATACCCCAAATGTATATACAATTTGTGATATTTGATGTTATATAATTTGTCATATGCAAGGTAAATTTTTGGATTAGCTCCCTTCAAAATGTTTGGGGAAAAAACTTGCAAGAATTTCTCCCTCCCTCATATTTCGAATACTTACTTTTTTCCTGGGAAATTGTAATTTATAATAGGAGGAATGGGAAAAGAGAAAATTTTCTAGGGGAGGTTTTATTTAGAGTAGCCCTTTCAGACCTGCCGCTAAACTACTAGGAATTTTTTCATAATTTTTTGAAATATATGGTCTCTATATCATATGAAAATATAATTAATGTTTAGGTTTTACTATTTGTATATCCTTTTATGATTTTAGAACACGCACAATAGATGCATCTCGGTCTAATTTCATTTTGAAATAACAAAAGCCCCACATTTCTTTCAGACCTGACGCTAAACTACTGGAAATTGTTTCATAATTTTTGGAATATATGGAATATATCGTATGAAAATATAATCAATCAGGTATGTGATGGAAATCGATTCCGAAAACGAAGCAGTTTCGAAAGGCGTTTTTTAATAATATTTCTTTATTTAAAACAATTTTATCACAAATATTATAAAAATGTCTCTTTGTTACAAAAGAGTTGTATTACAAAAATTATAAAAATTTGATGAAAAGTGCGTTAAAAGTGACTTTCAAAAGTGCTTCGTTTTCAAAATCGATTTCTATCACATACCTGAATGTTTACGTTTTACGATTTTTATATCTTTCAAGGATTTTCAGGACATGCACAATTGATGCATCTCGGTCTAATTTCTAATAATTAATTTTGAGATAACCAAAGCCCCATATGATATCTATTTTCAAACTTTTAATTGTTTAGTATGAATAATTCGAATAAAGTGAGAAACAAACATAAAGAACAATCAGCCCAATCGATGCATTCTTGTCTATTTGACATAGGTGAAATAGAAACGAAAATATTGAGACCGAAACTCACCCGCACAATCGATGCATCACGGTCTGAAAAGGCTAGGGGAAGAGGGAAAAAAAACTCCCGCGGAATTGTTATTCATAAATGGTTTTCCCTCACCATTACATATTAGCCTGATTAAGCTTCTCAACACCTCTCACCCATAAACTTAAAAGGCAAGCAAAAAAGGCTCGGTGTCGCAGACTCGATTCCTGCCAAGACCATGGGTGTTTCTGCAGTCAAACCAAGCTTGTGTTCATAATTTTTTTAACCAACAACCAGCGAAACGATTAGCTTGTCCCTACCACTCAGCCACAGGGGCACCCAACGTTATGAAAAATAATGCACCACAATGAAAGCAAGGCCGGCGGCGTCGACCATCATAAATCACAATGAATTGTTGTTTGGGAATCCTTTAGTATTTTTAATTTGTTACCTTAAAGTTCCTGTCTTGTTTATCTCTTCTGTATTCATTTTTAATCGATTGTGGGTGAAACAAAAATCCCATCTTCATTTTACATATGTTATTCACTTGATATTGATTACATACATAAGGCAGTGCTACCCACAGGGCTGTTAGATATGACGATTTTGCGTAATTTTGACGATTTTTTTTTTATATTTGCCAAATGACGATTGACGATTTTTTCCGTAGAACTCATTACCTATTGACAATTTATAACTTCACAATTTTTCAAAAAATTAAATATTTTTTTATTGATCTTATTATAAAAAATATTTTAAGTTTATTAAGGGCTTATTTGACAACTTTCTATACAATACTTGTCAGGCTGTAACAGCCTTATTTATAAAAAGCAAAATTTCCCCTCCCATTTTTAAGAAGAATTATTGGGCAAAATTGCTAGCAAACCCTTTCAAACAAAAAATAGTTTTGAAAATCGGTTCACAAATGACAGAGCTATGGATTTGGGGGGGGGGGGAGCAATTGGGACCAATTTTTGTCAAACCCTTTCAAACAAAGCAAGAATTTTTAGAATCTGGTCACAAATGACAGAGTTATACATTGGGGGGGGAGCAAATTCCCCCCTCCGATTATCGACAACAAATTTTGGGACCAATTTTTGTCAAACCCTTTCAAATAAAACAAGCATTTTGAAAATCGGTTCACAAATGACAGAGTTATACATGAGGGAGCAAGTTTCCACCTCCGATTTTCGAAAAAAAAATTATGGGACCAAACTGCACGCAAACCCTTTCCAACGAAAAAAGAATTTTATGAATCGGTTCACAAATGACAGAGTTATGCGTGTACAAACATAAAAAAGTAAAAAAAAGAACATACGCACGAATTGATAACCTCCTTCTTTTTTGAAGTCGGTTAAAAATGGTTGTTGACGGCAAATCTCATGGCGAACATTTATGCTCAGCCATATGTTCGGGCATCGATGTCAGAGCATGGACGAAACATGGACATGAACGGTAAACATTAGCCATATGCGATGTCTGACATGATGTTCATACCAAGTTCATGGCTAAAGCGGCATGGCAACTTATCAAACTGTTTGATCAAACAGAGATGTTTGTGACTGTATTAGTGCAAAAAAACCTCACACGTATAGTTTGATGAAAAACAAAACACTTTTGATTTTCACTACCGCCGATGACGAAATTTGAAGCTTGTTTGATGCGTAGCTGTCATTTTTGTTTAGTTTTCGCAGCGACCACATCATTTCTATGGAGTCGCACTATTTAAAAAAAACGGATGAACAAAATTGAATTTATTGAAGTTTATCGTGGTTTGCCTGCGAGTTAAATCGAAGCAATATAGCAAAAGAAATTTAAAAAATGCTTAGTACGACATATTGCTTGAAACATATACAGAAAAACTCAAACGCTAAAAAAGGGATGTCGCACAAAATTTTAATTCTTTTCGAACTGCATATGGAAAGGAGTTAAAAGGAATTAAAATAAAAGGAATTAAAAAAGGGAGTAAAAAAGCTAATTTTCAACAAACAAAAAGTTTTTTAATAAATGTTTTTTAATAAATAATGAAACATTTCCGCTCAAAAAATCACATGTTCTTTCTTTTTCACAACATCTTTCAAATGAAGTTTGATAATATGAATTTGATAAGTTGCTGTGCGAAGCAAAACAAAATATTACCAATACATACATGATTTTGGTCAAACAGTTTGATAAATTGCCACGGCCCTTAACACAGCGTCTTCAAGAGACATAATATCAAATATTTTTCTGTTAGCAAGCGCCAAATTCAATCGCAGAAAGAATTCTGTTACGTGTAGACTTCAAATTAGTGTTATCACAAAGTTATAATAATTATTATGAGAGCGTTGTTAAGCGGCCTGGAGACTATCAAAAAATTCATCAAACACAAGGTTGTGTGCATGCGGTCGTTGTTTTTCGGGTACACGTATTTGTTGTCGGCTCTGTTTGAAGAAAATCAAAAAGTTTTGATTTTTATTTTGACGGCTGATTTTTTGTACGTCTCCATTTGTGTTTGACAAAAAAATTTTATTTTTCTGTGTTTTTCGTCGCAACAACATCGCAGGTAAACAGTAAAAGAAAAATAATTTGTTTTGTGTTTTTCACCTGTGTTGTGTTCTTTTTTCATTAAAAAATAAAAAGATAAATAAAATAAAAAATATAATATTGCAAGTAAAGCAAATATTTTTCAATTGTGTTCTGCAAAATACAAATTGCGTTTGAAGCTTTTATTTGTACGTCTCTTTCAAATGCTACAATCACACGACACCCACACATATGCAATGTTTGATGCCTTATTTTGATAGTCTCCAGGGCCCTTTATAATATATATTATCACAACAATCTTATGATATGAAATGTCAAAAAATATGAAAATAAATAAATTGTGTGTTTGTGTTTATTGAAATAAATTAAAATCAAAATTTTTAATAAAATTTCTGTGAATTTGTGTATCTAAAATTGTTTAATTGAGTTTTTAATTAAAATTTGTTTGAAAAATCATAAATAAAACTACTAATTACGCAAAAATATTGAATTTTAACCCAATGAGTATTTGTAGCGAATGACATCTATTAACAAAATAAAAATACGTTGTCCTGTTGTATGACATGAAGAGAAATTTCGACATTTTAGTTTTCTTGTTCTGCCGACGTTCTCTCTCATATTACACACCGACCACACGAGCAATTGTACATGTCTTAATACAAGCAATAACGCCGGCAAAACCGCGACGTCAATTGCCAATGTTCTTGCTTGTATTTCTTGGTAGCGAACACGTACAAATTTTAAAATATTAAATTAACAATTTTACTGATGAAGGTTGTGCGTTATTTACACTGTATTCTTTTATGTATGTAATTTATAATTATATAAATAATAATTTTACATCTTACAGCGATGTTCTTTTCAAAATTAGCTTTATTGTTAATTTTTTTACTTTTCACAAAAAAAAACTCAAATGGCAATTGAATTTGACAGCTTGTGTTAAAAGATTATTGCTCAGCAATATATTTTAACATTTGTTGCTGAATATATATTGGAACACATATTTGTACGGTCCACACGCAAAAATCTTGTGTCGGCAATCGAATTTGACGGTTGCCACGGCAATAATTGCCAACCTTATTGCTCGTGTGGTCGGGGTGCTAGCTGCCAAAAGTGAGTATATATTCTGGTCCATATTCTGTAATGATTTTGTTAATATATTTTGACGATTTTTCGGAAATTAAACATGACAGCCCTGGGTACCCAACCAAATAAATACCTTCAAGCATAGGCTTGAGTACACATCTCTGCCTGTACGAAAAGCAACACTGTGGTTAAATTATTCAAACGTGGCATACTTTGAATTCCCTTCACTTTTCGTGTGTTAAAGAAGACCAATTATATAAAGACGTTATAGTGCCGTCTTTTTTATGTACATGCATCTCCTTAAAAAAGAGAAACTCACCATGGTCTATAAGCGGGTTTTTATTCACCATTAGCTGTAAAAAGCAGCCTTTCAGTTTTCAGAGCATTTGTCGAAATTCATTTTATCATGGTTAAGTTAGGTTATATCGTCAAATCATAAAATTATTTATAAGCTAGTTTTTTAAGGAAAAACTTAAATTTAGTGAACTTGCAGTGCGAAAATTTTGAGATTTCCTCAGACGAACACTTGGCGAAAGCGGTGAGCTAAAAATGTTTTATATATTTCATAAAAACTCGTATTATTTTATATAACGTTGCTTGCATCCGTGCGGTCAATCGTTGGATCAAATATACTTGAATACATAAGTGAAAATCCAAAGTTTATATTTATTATACATGTCCAATGCAATGAAACAAAATTATAGTTTTGTAAATTAAATTATTAACTACGGCTTCCGTTTAAAAATGAGAAATATAAATACATATCTAAATAAATAATTCTTTGGAATAAATTATATGCTGAAATTGTACATGCATGTGAAAACATTGAAATTCTGTGCCATTATAATAAAGCACCATAGCTTTTGAGTTTGTGTGTGAAAAGTGAAAATTTTCACATTTTATACATACAAAATGCTGTATAACCACACTGTCTTACATACACATGCCAAAAAGGAAAAATCTAGTCGTAGTCTTTTCGTTAGTATAAAAAACAAAATTAAAAATGAGGCAAATACATATACAGCATTTCTAAACGCGCACAAACATTCATGAATACATACTTCAATAAAATATAAGCGCGCTGAACGCACGCGTTTGTATATCTGTTTGGTTTTATACGTATGTATATACACTCCAAAATCACCATAGCTTTGTCCGTCCAATTTCAATTATCTTCGTCATCCATCCTTTGGTTCATTCACTTTTTTATGACAACAGTCAATAATGTGTTTACGTGATATGATACAAAATATCTACTGCGTAAAAAATGGTTAATAAGCCCATTCATACTATGTATCACGGTGAAGTAGCTGCGAAGTTTTTTTCTTATGTATGTACATACTATGTTATGTACAAAATAGGTAAAACTTCTGAGTATAGAAAACATTAAAAATCGTCAATATGCCGGTATTTAAGTAATGTCGAAAATTTGCGCAAATTAAGTATGTATGGCAAAAGAATTCCATAGTATATTTCGTATCGTATTTGGTCATCCATTTTGTTTTTTGTGCTTTTGTTTGCGTGTTGTGTTGTTGCTTTAAATAATTCCATTTGGATTCGTGTGGTGAATTTTGTTTTAAAGCTGCCAGACAAGACGAATTGATTGTCAGGTAGTGCTGGAGCCAGCTGATAATCGTCCATGACTGAATAGAAGGTGCCCAACATTAACATGGGATTTAGCAATGTCATCCGCCGTATGATTGATAGCTTTCTGAACCGCTTGTTGCTTCTAGTTGGAAGCGTTTCCTCTCACCAGATTTAATATTTGCCGTACTAAAACAGGGCTCATTGCACGGGCTGGTTTTGTGCAATGTTCGTATATCTGATATATCCACCGCCTCAAGGGGACCTTTTTTTGGCTTATGGCGATGACATCCTTATTAATTAATAGTTTGACACTGGTGGGGTATTTTATAAAGGCATCTGGACACGATCGTGTCCGATAAAGGCATGTGGACACGATCAAATAATCATGTCAACTTTCTAAAGAGCACTATACATTTGTCAAATGAATGACGTCATGTACGTGTGCATGACGTTAGAACATACACTTGTCAAGCATTCATTTTAATTTTGTATTGTTATGTATGCTGGCTCTGGAAGAAAAACAAGTTTACTTTACCGACATTCCTCCGATTTTATTAAGAATTCCCTATCTGATAGAAAATTTAATTCTAAGAAGAAAATGTTAAGTACGAAAATCCCCGGAAAAGCATATTTTCGGAGTTACGGACCCCCAAAGTTTTGCAAATCATATCCATTTTCTAGATACATTTTTGCTACAGAGTAACAATATGGGTATCACATAAATGATTTTTTTTGTCTAGCTGACCTTCGGCCGGTCTTATTGATTTTCTCCTCTATGTATGTCGAATAGCGGCTTCACTGAAAAATTATTTCCTGCGTAGCCGGCCTTCCTTCGGCCGGACTTATTGCTTTTCCCCTCTAGGTATGTCGAATAGCGGCTTCGCTGAAGAAGGATGTCCTGCGTAGCCGGTCTTTGGCCGGGCTTAATCATTTTTTCCTCTAGGTATGCCGAATAGCGGCTTCGCTGAAGAATGATTTCCTGCGTAGCCGCCCTTCGGCCGGGCTTAATGATTTTCTCCTCTAGGTATGTCGAATAGCGGCTTCGCTGAAGAATGATTTCCTGACTTGCCGGCCTCATTGATTTCTCCTCTAGGTATGTCGAATAGTGGTTTCGCTGAAGATTTGTGTAGCCGGCCTCCGGCCGGGCTTACCGATTTTCGCCTCTAGGTATGTCGAATAGCAGCTTCGCTGAAGAATTATATTTTACATTGCAGGCCATCGGCCGAACTTATTGATTTTCTCCTCAGGGTATGTCGAAAAGCGGCTTCGCTGAAGAATAATTTTTTGCTTTTTTTTTTGATAATATATGTTATTTTTTCAAAAATAAATAATGAAAATATTTGCATTTGTTTTTATGCTTACTAGCATATTAACATTCACCACCAAAACATTTGTTTCATCCGACATCTTTAGCATTTGTTCTATTTCAAATCTTGTTAAAAGTGTGTACGTGCATAAAGAGTAAAACCTATACATATATCAAAATCACTCGTCATGCACCCCAAAAATCGAAAATTTTTTGATTTTCCATCAGGCATCGTCGGTGTCACACATACAAAAAAATTTTCACAGATACCACAATAATGCATGATGTGAATTTGACCAATGTATAGTGCCCTTAAGTGTGTGCGTGCGGTCGTGCTTTTTCGGCTACGCGTACGCGTTGTCGGCAGCGTTGTCAACTCAGTGCTTTTCGCACCGTTTTTAGTGCTTTTTCAACTCTTCGGCGCGAAAAATTTTGGAGTATTTGCTGCGGTATTTAAATCGTGTATGTATGCGAAGTTGCTAAACATTGCATCAACTTTGAAACCGATACCCTGATTACTCTTTTGCGGCGTTTCTGATACTTGTCGACGACGCTTTGAAAATGTATGCAAGGTATGCAAAGCAACTGACGTTTTGGAAGTCAGCCTATTTCTTGAACATGTTTTTGCAGTCATGCAGAAAACTGAAAAAAGTGGATTCGAGCAATTAGTGGTGCTTCATATTTTATCTTTTAGAAGCGTCAAAACCCATAAAAACGAATTCTTGTACGTATTTCGTTTGCTTGGCACTTCAGATTTCAAAAACTATCAGTTTTCAACGAAATTTGACATACATATATGTATATTAGGGAGATGAATTTTTGATTTTTTTTTTGAAATATGCAGCTCCAGGTACAAAATCGTGTAGGGCACGGAAAAATAATAAGAACTGCGATCTCACTTTTTCGCGATCATGGACAAAATTCACGCACCAAACGCATTGAAGTTTTGTATATACGTTTTTTTTTATTAAAGAAGACATATTTTAAAGTTATTTTTAAAATATGGGTTGTAACGATTTTTAAGTACGATTATATAAAAAAAAAACACAAAAATTCAGTTATTTCTAAAAAATCACTTTTTTTTAATAAAAGAAAAAATTGTGTATACAAAACTTCAATGCATTTGGTGTGTGAACTTTTTGCACAATAGCGAAAAAGTGAGATCGCTGTTTTTACTTATTCTCCATCCCCAACACGATTTTGGAGCTTTAGGATGTCGCCAAAAATATTCATCACCCTAATATACATATGTATATCCTACTCTCACGTGCGAATCACGTGGCGCAAGAACTATTCCGATACTTTTTATGGTTTCTTTTTATAGCCGTCTAAACTTGGGCATCTCTGCTATTTTTTGAGAACTGTTCGTCATATTCAAGATTGAATAATCTTAGAGCGCGTCATCGGATATTAATAAATTTGTTGTCATTCGAAAGGTTTCAGTCTCCTCTTAATAAGTAACGATTAAAAAGGATATAGCTTCCCGCTACAAGATCCTCTAAAATGCCAAAATATCCTGGAAAAGGTATTTGTAATTTTCTTAACTTTTTACAGAGTACAACTGAAAGGTCTTTATTGTACAAAGTCTTTAATTACACAGTAAAAAAAATTGGAAGTCCTTTTTGAAGAACTACATTTTCATTGCTTCCAAACAATCGATATTCAAAAATGCAGATAATTAGTAGAAAAGCCAGTCAAAATTAATTTTAGTCACACAGAAATTTGTAATTCCTTTATAGTTTTAAAAAATACCCACCATGCTTTTTAAAATTTCGATTTTTTTAAAGAAATTTATGTACTAATTTGTTTCTAAAAATTAACAGTTAAATACTGAAATTTACATAAAAACATCGGTTTGCGTTTAAATTCGTATAAAAAGAAACAAGGTGCGAAAATATGTAACTTTGTACTCTTCTTTTCCTAGAGAAAAATATTAATATAGAACGCCAAAAAGGAAATATTTCTTAACGTCGCTTGCAATTCGGTGATTAGGAATCGCAAAAGAGAACTTCTTGCAATGACAATCCTATGTAAAAATCATTAGCAATGATCCAAATATGCACTACTTCCGGATCGCAAACTCTACATTTTCATGACTTCTTTGGAGTGTCTTTTTTTTACTGGGTAGGGATGAAAATAGATTCAAAAGTTACAGCTTTTTCTTTATGATAACCCGATAATTTCTATGAAAAACATGTAGCAATAACTTTGATGATCATATATAATCAATTAATATCGGATATTATTAAGCTCTAAATATTCATAGCCGAAACCGGTCTGTTTACAAACCAAATTTGACGTGGGATGACGGAAAATCGTTCCAAACTCTAAATAACATTAAATTAAAAATTTTAAGAACCCCCGAAGAAAACAGATGATAACTTCGAAACGGCTGGACCAATTTTCTTTAAACGTATGTTAAAGGATTTTGGATCAAGTCACCCTTCTCACAAAATTTACTAAACTAAAAATCGATCTAGCTGTTCGGGAGCTACGGTGTCAAAGACACAGATTCAACAGGATACATGTAGAAAAGATGTGATACCATCTAAACGCTGGACCGATGTTCTTCAAACATAGCTAAGAACGCTCTCGATCAAGTCACCTTTCAAACAGGAAACCCAAAAGCGAAGCGATAAGCCGTTTGGTCTGTACGTGGAGTCGTACAGATACACAGACCCACACTACAAACTTATAAAACCCCTTTTTTTGGTCAGGGGCTAAAAATAGAAAACTACAAAAAGTCTGAAAAATTTTTGTTGTAGTGGATTTAATTTTTTTTAATTAATTCGTTTTAAATCTGCTCGATTTACAGAATAGGCAAGTATATAAAATTTTTTTTTTAAATAAAACTAAAAAATGAAAATTTAGTGCTTTTTTTTCAAGAATTACGCGTTTTTTTACATGTTTCAGTGCTTTTTGAAATCTAAAAGTTGACAACACTGGTTGTCGGCTCTGATTGATGAAAATCAAAAACCTTTGATATTTTATTTGATCGTCTCCAATTGTGATTGACAAAAACAATCTCAGTTGTTTTGTGATTATAGCTATGGACAGATGCACAGACGAACAAAAAAGTTATTTTGCGTTTCATTGAACAATACCAATGCTTACCATCTTTATGGAACATAATGGTGGAAGCATATACATATGTACATATATTAAAAAAGTAAACAATATGAGATGTTTTTTGTGTAATTTTGTTAAAATAACAAAATGCTCTTTAAACGACAAGCACATGCACTGATTGACGTGTTTTTTAACCATCCCAAGTCTTTAACAATTGTTAGCAGAAGAATAGGTCACGTCTGGACCAGCCGATTCTTGAAGAAGTTGCTACAAAAAACCTTTTGAATTCATACGGTGATTTTTAGTTTCATTTCGTTTTTTTTATATATTACTCTTGAAATTTGGTTTATTTGCTCGGTTATAACAACAAACCCCTAACACAATCAAATAAGAGAGAGAAAATTGGAAACAAACGAAAGAAAAATATAAAACCATCAAAAACACAAATCGAGTCTTTTTGTTTACCCCTCCTGCTTCTCTACACCGTAAACCTACTACCAAAAAGAGACGTCGAAAAAGCACGTCGTAAAATTCATCATGTGAACTGCCTGTTTGTTTTATGTTGTTTTCTCTACACATAATAATAAAATTTTTTAAAAATATATTCATATTATTTTAGTTTTGGTACTTTCTTCGTATGTGAATGCATATTCAAAAATATGCATTCACATTTATTCAAATTTATCGCGTTGGTTGACGACAGCATCAAGAATTTTAAGACTACGTTACTCAAACCGCCCCCTCGGAAGAATTAGCAAAGTTTGAATTTTTCGTTATGAACGTTTATGCTCCGTTTTGGTTTCTCGTAAAAAGTCAGCCTTATGCCATTCACGGAAGCCGCAACTTACTAAAATATATAAAAGGGACACGTATGCTTCCAATCGAACTTCAAGAAATTGTCAATCGTTTCATTCAAATAAACGGGTTTTTTTCACATCCAGAAAATATTTTACTCTCAGTGGCAACAGACAAGGAGAAAGAAGTTCGCTCGGATGCATTACAAATAATTTTCGAAGCACGCAATAGTAATATTGATGATATTCGACAATTCAATATTACAAAAATATTGTTCGAGTGCGAGTTCTTAAAAGATATGATAAATTGGAATGAAATTGGTCGCATTACTGAACCACCTTGTATACAATTTTATTCCTATCAGTATTTAAAAGATCTTTGTGATTCTGAAGAAATTATTGAAATTTAAAAACAGTTTATAGAGATAAAATTAACTGCTTCTTTTACAGAAATCAATTTAGAATTCCCATGCCATTCGCAAAACACGGAACGATTTGTTAAGCTAGTAAGCCAATCATGTCTTTCTGTTATCGAAAGGAGTCGACCAGGTCATATTGCAAACAAAATGAAATCGTGCAAACTTTATACAAAGATAGAATCGCGAAAAGATTTTTTATATATTATATATTTTTTATTGTAATTGTGTTTTTCACATTTTGATAAATTTTTTAATTTTTAGTTTAGTTAACTAATTTAATTTGTTCTTTTAGTAACTATTTTTCCCATTTCATATATGTATTCAACTAAAAAATTTATATTTGTAAACTTAAATTGATCTCACAGCATTTAGGGTCTGAAAACGGATCTTTTGCTTATCACCAGGTTATTATAATTGAAAAATGAAAAATTTTGATACCCATATTGCCTATATTTGAAAAAATATATATCGCGATTTTCGCGTTCTAGCTCACGCTAGAACCTAAATATTTTGGGAATCATCATAAAACATATCAAGCTTTATTTTAAGTTATCCATAATTAGTTGTATGGTTTTGAGGATCTATCCGGGGTTGATAGTCCAATTTAGTTTTGTATTGTTTGTGCTTGTGTACACTAATGGTCTGCATCGGATTTGTTAAAAGGCATTTAAATACATTCACATGTTTTCAACAACGCAATGAATTTCATTCAGTGTAGAAAAATCAAATGAATGCATGCACAAGACGAAAGAGAAACAAAAGCCACTTCAACTGAAAAGAAAAAAATACTACATCACTCAAATAAACATAACAGAGTGAAATGTGTTACAACTAGACTATAACCTGAGTATAAAATTATTTGAATGTTTTCTCAAATAATTTTGGTAGGAAAAGTTTTCTTTTCCAGTGGCAACGCTGGTGCCAGGTGATAAATATGTACTATTGTGAACAATCCAATTATGTGAAATTCATAATATGTAGCGCTGTTTTTATCGAATGTGCGCCATAATCAGTGATGCCATTAGGATACGAAAGATAAATTTTTCGTAACTTTTGATGACTTTTAAAAACGTTTGCAGGACCATTATTGATTTTAAAATCACATGTGATTTTCAGAACATACCTGATAGTGTAATTAAAGAAAAATTTAAGATTTTTTTTTTTTATAAAATGAAGATTTTTTATTCGAAGGATGAAGATTTTTCTCCGAACATTTCTGACACCTCTGATCTGTATATACATTTTCTTAAATAGAAATGAGTTAAAAACAAATACATAACAAACGCTCAGTTATTTTGTAATATGTACTAATAATAAATAAATAAAATAAATTTCAATGCACGGTATAAATAAATTATTTTCTTCTTTTTTTTTCAAATAGAAACCTACCATAAGATAAATAAACAAAAAAATATCAATAATTTTACTAGCAGTTATTACACTACAGAGGCAGTTTTAATAAAAGAAATACATACTCCGTTTTGGATAATTTAAAGTCAATTAAACAAAATCCTCAGAAAATCATGGAAGAAGATGAGAGGGGCAAACTTTTCGTGGGTGGTCTTTCCTGGGAAACCACTCAGGAGAATCTTTCTCGTTACTTCTGTCGCTTTGGCGAAATTATTGATTGTGTCGTAATGAAAAACAATGAAAGTGGCCGCTCACGTGGTTTTGGATTTGTTACATTTGCCGATCCAGCTAATGTTCAACATGTTTTGCAAAGCGGTCCACATACATTAGATGGTCGTACAATCGACCCTAAACCTTGCAATCCACGGACTTTGCAAAAACCCAAAAAGGGTGGTGGTTATAAGGTATTCCTTGGTGGCTTACCTTCTAACGTTACCGAAACTGATTTGCGTACGTTCTTCGGACGCTATGGCAAGGTTACAGAAGTCGTTATAATGTACGATCAAGAAAAAAAGAAATCACGAGGTTTCGGTTTCTTATCTTTCGAGGAGGAGTCGTCTGTGGAGCATGTAACCAATGAACGTTATATTAACCTTAATGGCAAGCAGGTGAGTTTTATGTAAAAAAACAATTTTTTTTTTCAATATATTTTACAGCGGAAAAACGGTAGAAGCAACTACACTTGCAAAAAAACATTTGAAATCAAAAATTGCTAGCATGATTGTATGAATGACTAAAGTTATTTTTAAGGTACGTTCACACTTGGCAAATATTTGTCCAAAAAAACGTAACCACTACTTTTGCTAAGGGTTAGTGTAATTTAACTTGGTTATTACATCACAAAATAAAGTTAATTATGCTGCAAAAAGCTTTTTATATTATTTTTAATAAATGCGAACCCATGTTTAAAAATATATTGGAATTCAAAGGAAATCAATTTTCCTAGTTTGTTGGATACGTTTTTTCGTCAAATATTTGCCAAGTGTGACCGTACCTTTAGTCGTTTTGAAAAGAAAAATAGCGTTACGTAATACGTGAATAGCCCCTAAGGCAGAAAATCAGTACTCAGCCGGTAAGTCAGAAAGTCTGTACTCATATCGAGAAGAGATAGTTCTTGTGGCGGGACAAATGATGTTAAGGCAGGAAATCTGACCGAATAAAACTTTTAAGCCCTTCCTAAAGCTACCCAGGCAGACAAATACAATCGGCCCAACGTTGGCAAAGCATTTCATAAGGTGTTAGAAAATTTGGCAAAATATTACAAGGTATACTGTTGAAGTGTTTTGCCAACACACAAATGATAACCTCATGCTGGGGTCGCCCGATTGTTTTTTATATCGATGGCTAAAGACTGTTAAAACCAAAATTTAAGTGTTTCCCCATTATATTATTTTTTAGTATAACCTTTTCCTATTACTTTGAACTCCAAAATTACAGTGTTTTCCCAAATTACCAATAACTAAAAATAATATAATCAGGTTATGTGATGGAAATCGATTCCGAAAACGAAGCAATTTTGAAGGTGTTTTTTAATAATATTTCTTTATTAAAAACAATTTTATCACATATATGTATTACAAAAATGTTTCTTTATTACAAAAGAGTTTTATCTAAAAAATTATAAAAATTTGATGAAAAGTGCTTTAAAAGGGACTTCGTTTTCAAAATCGATTTCCATCACATACCTGATTATTCTATTAGTTTATAGTCTTATTACAAGTATATACTTGTAATAAGACTATACACTTGGAAATATTATATAAACAGCAGAATTGGAAGTTTTGTTTTGTTATAATTTAAGAAAAGAAGGTTTTGGGTCATATTCATAAAAATTTATTAAAGTTAATGCTGGTTTAATGTACAAATTTTGTATGGAAACCCGGTTTTAATGCATAGATTAACTTTACTAATTGTTTATGAATATGGCGGATAGAGTATAAATTTACTTCCATTCCCCACATAATGCATGTTTACTAAAACCGTTTCACACTATAATACAGAGTATTAAGACTTGCCAAAAACTCTAGTAATATGCAAATGTATGATAGTGTGAAAACAATGTCATGAAAATCTCAAATAATACCGAAAGAAATTTGACATCCCATAACACTCATTTTTAGAATATTTTCTAAACGAAAGATTTTTCATCCTATCAGTGTTGCATTTTCACAAAAGCAAAAGAAGACAATAATGGGTCTTGCTACGGCTCTGGAATCAACTTCGTCCTTGTAATAGATTAAAGAAAAATGTGGCACCGCCGATGATTTAATATTCCTCTTGCAATGGCTGCTCAAAAACCACCGCTGTGTTTGTTTGATACGAATGTATTTTGTTCTCTAAACGTGTTCGTACTTTTCTTTTGTATTTTTCTGGTAATTTTTTTATAAAAAATTTATCGAAAACTTGAATCGCCGAAAATTATCAAGCGTCGGTATCGGCGCCGTCTACATGAAAATATTCAGCCGATGCTACTGAAAGGTCTGAATCGGGTTGTTTCTACTCATGTTTTTCATATTATTTGAAGTGTGATAGTCTAGAAACAAAATGTAATGTTACTTTAGATTTTTTTTTGACAATCACAACCGTTTTCATTTGATTTCTCAATAACAAAATCCAATAAGTCTTAAGACTTGTATTATAGTGTGAAACGGGGTTAAAGCCCTTATGACACTACATTTTTTCTTAATTTTTAAATTTTTGGAGAACAGTGCAAATAAAATATAATAGGAAATTTTACCAGGTGCAAGGAGTTCAGCTATATTAAGATAAATACCAAATTGTCAAAGCTTTTACTAATGTTATCGATAAAAATGGGGGCCTGTCAAAAAAAAATGTAAAAATGTTCAACTTAAAATTGACATTTCAGCTTGAAACATTAAAGTGTTGCCAAGTTAGCGGTTTAATCACGAATTCAGCGATTTAGCGCTTCTTTTTTTACATTTTTTTTTTCTTTTGTCGTTTTATTATAAATAAAAAGTAGGCAGCACTTAAAGAAGCCATTACGTTTTGTTTACATTTTGTATAGTTGTTTCTTTCTATCATTTGCTATTTCTTTCTTTCAATCCTATAGCAAAACAATTCAAGAAAAATGTAGTGTCATAAGGGCTTAAGTAATGGGAATATTATGGTTATATCAGAATTTTTCTTTATACAAATTTAACCCATTTTCGCCAGACCTAGTTCCCTTTGAGCGATTTGGTAATTATAATCGTCAGCGTCGACAATTTAGACCAGAATTATATTAAAATAAACATAGGTATGGTAGATGTTAAGTCTATTCTTACCAAATTTCAAAATGTATCCATTGTATTATCACTCTTACGCAAGTAATTTATTTAAATTGAAATAAACAATAGATTAAACAAAAAAAAATCGTTTATTAAGACGTTAGCAAAACATTTACGGGTTGAAAATTTTAACGTTGGCAAATAGTACTAATATTTCTATAAAAAGTGTTTTGCCAGTGCTATATTTTTTGTACGGTACCCACCCAGGCAGAAATTGCCAACTGTACAAAAATTGTAACACTGGGAAAGCACTTTTACAGAAGAAACCAAAACGGCTTGCCAACGTTTCAGTTTACAAACTGAAAAATGGTTGCCAATGCTTTTTAATAAAAAATGCTTTTACTTTTTATTTGTTTTCGTTTTTATTTATTTCAATATAAATGTGCATGGGTATACATATAATTTATTTATGTAAAAGAGTGATAGCAACTGTAGCGTTTTGAAATTTAGTAAGAATACACTTAACATCTACCATCTTTGGCTATTTCAAGTTTTTTCTGCTCTAAATCTTTAACGATATATAATCCTATGTCCCTGGATGACAGTGGATACTCAAAAAAATCAAACATTTTGCTAAAATATTGCCTTTTAGTTAAATATCACATTTGTATATAGAAATTTTACTACTGAAAATTTCTGATACAACCATTTCCATTATTTAATAAACATTTCCATTATTTAATAAACAAATATTATCAGGAGGAACAGATGTAATTTTATAGCCATAAATGGTAACAAAAGTAAATAGTGTTTTCGATTCAACTGTCTATAATTTTTCCAAGTGAATATTTTCTATTTTTAACAAGAGGATATAATAATGGGATATTATTTGAGGAATTATTAGCAAGGAAATGCAAGAAGAACCCGTTAAAGTTGCATATGTGTATATGCATGCATATGAATTTACTTTTAACCTTTAAACTTAAAAAATAACTTAAATAATAAGTAGTATTAAAAATATGTGACGTATTGAATTGGTAAAATATATTATTTTTCTTTATTGCCATTTTGTAGAGTGAGATACTGGGAAAATGTTTTACTAAACAAAATTATAGTATTGGGGAAATGTTCTATTAACCAAAATGATGATATTGCTAAAGCCCTTATGACACTACATTTTTCTTGCATTGTTTTGCTATAGGATTGAAAGAAAGAAATAGCATATGATAGAAGGAAACAACTATACAAAATGTAAACAAAACGTAATGGCTTCTCTAAGTGCTGCCTAATTTTTATTTATAATAAAACGGCAAAAGAAAAAAAAGTTGAAAAAAAACGAGGCGCTAAGTCGCTGAATTCGTGAATAAAGCGATAACTTAGGTTAGGTTAGGTTATCAGGTCGCTGGTGAAAATGATAAAGAAAGGGTTCCAGCCCACTTCGGTCCAATAATAATGGTCCCTTTGTGATACCTGTAAAGGAAAGGAAAGAGAGAACAGGACAGTGTATCAAATAGAGTGAAAGGAGAGGAGTTAATAGAGGTATTAGAAGTTAGTTCAAAGAGAAGAGAGAAAGAGGTAAGGCGTACGGAGTTCCGTGCAGGAAGGGTCGTTCGTGTTTTAGAAACGCCATTTGGGTAGTCAGCGAGTGAACCACCCGCTGCTCCTAATGAAGGAACTTGTGTTCGTGAGTTCTATTTCTGAGAACTCGGAGAGGCTACCGAAGAGTCTTTTGCCCAGTAGGCGAAGGCGGTGGTCCTCCAGAGCTGGACAAAGGCATAAAAGGTGCATTACATTCTCTTCTTCTTCTACGTCATTACAGCTTGTGCAGTAGTCATTGTATGGGAGACCCATACGTCTAGCGTGGGTTCCAAAGGTGCAGTGACCGTGGCCATGAGGTTGCGTAGGTGTGGTTTCGTGAAATCTAGAAGTTGTTTAGTTCTGTTTGTGTCAAGGCGAGGCCATATTGTTCTCGCAGTAGAGCAAGTTGGTTCATTGTACCATCTGGTTTGAGCCAACTGCAAGAAGGCAGCGTCAATTCGTCTCCATCAAGATGAGAGTGGGAGCCCGCAGAGAGCGTCAATATCGACATCCCGAAGCAAGGTTCCCCTCTTAGCCAGATCATCCGCAATGATGTTGCCTGAAACGGACTCGTGTCCCCGTACCCATCTGAGGGTGATACCTAGATTGCTCGCCATCGTGTTAAGTGCTGTGCGGCATTCCAGGACTAGGCTGGATGTGGTGTACACACCAGTGAGTGCTTTAATCGCCGGTTGACTGTCAGTTATGATCTGAACGTCGGCATTTGATATCCGGTAAAACCTTAGCCAGTATATTGCTCGTTTGATGGCAGATATTTCTGCTTGTAGGATGCTACATTCGTCCGGGAGTCTGAAGACATTTTGATCCCGAACTCAGCGATATAGACACCCCCGCCAACTCTCGTTCCACATTTGGAGCCATCGGTATAAATGTGTATGGCACCGTGTGGTGTTGGGGAAAAGTCCCCCGTCAAGGAGTAAAGCGATAACTTGGCAACACTTTAATGTTTCAAGCATGAAACGTCAATTTTAAGTTGAACATTTAAAAATTTTTTTTGACGGCCCCTTTTTTATCGATAACACTAGTAAAAGCTTTGACAATTTGGTATTTATCTTAATATAGCTGAACTCTTTGCACCTGGTAAAATTTCCTATTATATTATATTTGCACTGTTCTCCAAAACTTGAAAAATGAAGAAAAAAATGTAGTGTCATAAGGGCTTAAAGAACTGAATTTGTAGTTTTCACAATGATTGGCCATCGACATGAAAAACAATCGGCACAAACTAGGACAGAGGGGTCAATTTTGACGTTTCCAAAATGAAAAAAATCAGCTTTTTGGGCTAGTGTAAATAATTGAAAAGGAACAGCTACATCATCTACGAACAAGGGAAACAAGCAACAAGTAAAAACAAAAACTATAAAAATGTAATTCAATGTGAAAAAGTGTTTAATTATTAAAAAAAACAGCGCAAATATAATTGTTTAATGAAGTAAAAAATTCATAAAACATTTAAAGTGTGCTTATGTGATATTTTAAAATTTAATTGCTAATAAAAGCGTAAATGAAGCGTGCGTCGGTTTGTGCATGGATATGCATATGTATGTATGTGTGTTTTGTTTGGTTGCAAAAGTGGTTGAAAGTTGCAGAAAAAGCTAGAAGATACATAAAAACCTAACAAAATATTTATAAAATGTGGAATTTTAATTTTCTTGTATATAAAATAATAAATGTATCTTATTATTTAAAAAATCTAAATTTTACTTCGGCAGAAAATGAGTATGAAAGCTAATATACAAAAATTGTTGTTCCCTTTTGTTAACGTACTTCGTTAGAACTACATACAATATCTTCTCTCTCGTGTCTCGTCTGGTTAGACTGTGCAATCGGCCAAGCGTGGATCGACGTTATCATTTGCGTTTTGGCAAAGCTCTTTAAACGTTGAACGTCGTACGTTGGCACGATTGTATTTTTCTGAATGGAATGATGTTGGGAAAGCACTGAATTTTTAGTTTTCACAATGCTTGGCCATCGACATCAAAAACAGTCGGCCGAGCCTGGATCGACGTTATCATTTTCGTGTTGGCAAAGCACTTTAAACGTTGAACGTGTTACGTCTTGCCAACGTTTGAACCACCTTAGAAAACGCTTTGCCAACGTTGGCCCGATTGTATTTTTCTGACTGGGTAGTTATGCAAACAATCTGAACTCAACAAAACTGTTTTTCAAAAGAAATAAGTTCTTAATTCCACGTTGTTGACAAACAGTAAAAAATTTTACAAAAGTTTTATCAATAAATACAAAATTAAAAAAATGCAGATTTTTTTTAACGGAAATAATGCCCGTGGACTGACTCTATACCATTTTTCATTGAAATTGAGAAAATTTCAAATGAAATTGAGAATTTAAATTTGAAATTGAGAAAATTCCAAATGAAGTTAAGAAATGCAAGGCGAAATTTTTTGTCCAAAAAAGAGCATATAAAATAATGTAGTTTTATTCATCTTATGGTTCAGTATGGAGTAAACTTAGAAATCGTCTTCTATTGGAAAAAGCATTAGCATTTAAAATCTGAACCACCAGAGTGGTAACTGATTTAAAATAACTTTGTTTGGGCTACTATTTTTATGATTTTTTTTAAATTATTTTCTTATATTTTTTTGATATAATATACTACCTTTGTTTAAATTAAAAAATACAGAAAACCCCACTAGGGCTAAATGCACACACACACAAATGGGACAATACGCGTGTATGGATTTGTGTTATTCGTTTCTATGAATTTTACAATTATTTTGTTTTATTTTTCTGTAAATGAAACGTAAAAATTACACCATTTTTGTTTAAATGAATATAACGTAAAAAACCCACTTGATTTTTTTATTTTTACAAAATACCCATAAAAACCCGGCTGGGTTTTTTACCCATTAATATTATACTTAGTAATTATTCGAATTCGTTTGTTTTTCGAAAGGTGGAAATTAAAAAAGCTGAACCACGCGATGGATCAAGCTCCCAAAATGCTAACAACAGCACTGTTGGGGGGGCTTATGGTAAACTTGGCAATGAATGCAGTCACTGGGGTCCACCCCATGCACCCATCAATATGATGCAAGGACAAAATGGACAAATGGGAGGACCACCATTGAATATGCCACTTGGCGCTCCAAATATGATGCCCGGCTATCAAGGTTGGGGAACATCTCCACAACAAGGTGGTTATGGTTACGGCAACAGTGGACCCGGCTCATATCAAGGTTGGGGTGCACCACCCGGTCCCCAAGGGCCGCCACCACAATGGTCGAATTATGCTGGACCCCAGCAGACTCAAGGTTATGGTGGCTACGATATGTACAATTCCACTTCAACGGGTGGTCCCTCAGGACCTTCGGGAGGTGGAAGTTGGAATGCCTGGAATATGCCACCAAATTCAGCTGGTCCAACAGGTGCACCGGGTGCCGGTGCTGGTACTGCTACTGATATGTATAGTAGGGCTCAAACTTGGGCAACTGGTGGTCCTTCAACAACTGGACCCGTTGGTGGTATGCCTCGTACTGGCCCAGGAAATTCAGCTTCGAAGTCTGGTTCGGAATATGATTATGGCGGTTATGGTTCTGGTTATGACTATGATTATTCAAATTATGTTAAACAAGAAGGTGGAGCCTCCAATTATGGAGCCGGCCCACGATCAGCATATGGTAATGACACTACAACGCAACCTCCATACGCTGCCTCTCAGGCTGTTTAAAATATTTTAATGCCTAAGTTTAATACCTGCTGCTAAAATAATGCTGCTGCTGTTATTCATTCAATAAGAAACCACTATAAGAAATAGACATACAAGGAAATAAAAACATCTATCTACCACAATAATAAAACAAAATTTGCAATCATCGTTATAACATCAACAAAATTAAAAAAGGTGAACATATTCTAAGCTATAGCGTCGTCTGTTTCGTACAGTTGTTAAATATTAAATTTTATATTATAACTAATTAATAATTAATAACTAATTATAAAAAAGATCTTATAAAAAAAACAAACAAAATATGAAACTATATATACTTATATATATATAAAGCTCTTCAAAAACTAAGTTTATATATACTTATATGTATATTATATATGTGTAAATCGAGTCAACAACATGAATGAATGAGGATTAATTTTTAAAAACATCTAAAATTTCTTTTTTATATATGTATAAATAAACTTTACTATATACTACCATTAAAACAAAAGTTGCAAAAACGGAGAGTAATTAAATGAAAACATTAATTTATAATTAACAATACGAAAAACAAAATACAAAAATTAGTTAATTATGATGTAAACCAACTGCTAAAAAAACTAAAGTTATAGAAAAAAAACAGGAAAAGAAAAAAACTAAAAAAAGAAACACAACAAACATGTTTTAGGATAAAGAAACACAAAAAATATTAAAAATAGGGGTTTAAAAAGTTATAAAACATTTTTTTTAGAATAACATTACTACATACTTTATATAAACACGTCATGACTTGAAGGGAAAAGCTATATTGCAACACAAATATCTTTAGGAAAATTATTACAAACGAAAAAGATTAACAGAGTTCAGATCATCGATTTTTGTTATCTTTGGTTGGATACATATTTTCCAAAGTTATTAGACTTGGCAATAGTTTTCGTTTTTTGAAACGACGTGTATAAGTTTATATATGAATTTTTTAATGATTAAAATAATTTCAAAATTAATTTTTAGCTAAAAATGTTCTTTATTTATTTTTTAATTACAAGGTAACTTTAATGTTAAAGCAAAGAAAACAAATGTGTCTGCATGTAAAACTATTAGATTTTTAAAATACAGCAATGGATTACATTTAAAACAAATTAAATTAAAAATTAACTTTAACTACTACAGACATATATTCATTATATAGTTAAAAACCTACAGTTAGACATTTGCATATATAGTTAAAACGTTAATATTTAAAATTAAATATGTATAACTAAATATAAAGGAAACTACAAATAGCATTAAACGAGATAAAAGAAAAAATCAAAAAAGCACGTTTTTTACTTTTAGCCTCTACTTTTTTTACTACTACTCTTTTTTCTCAGTTGTTTTTAAGGTTTTCATTTAATCTTTTTATTTTTAAAATAATTTCTTTTTTAATTTAATTTTAACTATTTTGGTGAATTGTAGCATACATATATATATATACACATATATAAATATATTATAAACATACATTAATTAATTAATAAATAAATAAAAAACAAAACCTTTTTACCTTTAAACAAATAGCGAATTAATAGTTTAGGCATGAGTTTTTATGTTTCTTCTCTTTTTTTTTTGGTAAATTTAAAAAGTAAATGTCGTTTTTAATTTTTATTTTTAAATTAACTTTAGTTACTGACGCCTTTCATCAAATAAAAGGTTCTATAAAAATAAGAACAACAATAAGTAAAGTTGGTTTTCATAACGTTTTAGTTTATAACACAAACAAAAAAATGCAAAAGAAAAAATAATCGAATTAAAACAACATATTTTCAATAAATTTTATAATTAATACAAAACAAAATTGTGTATATAGTTTTCTTTTTAATTCACATAGTTTTTTTTACAAAAAAAATGAATTTCTTTTTTGAAGCTACACAAAAAATATAAAGGAAACGATTAACAAACACCACCAATCGCTCTTAATATATTAAATAAGTGAATAGTTACATACATACAAGTATGAATAAATCAGAAACTCGGTATTCCAAAAAATATAGATCTAATAAATACATATATAAAACTTTGAATTTCAAACACCTCTCTCCGAATGAATAATTCACAAAGGAAATGAAATAAAAATCCAAATAAAATTTTCCAAAAAGATATGCAGAATGTCATCAAATGAATAGGAATAACTGTATATTGTAAACTTTTATTATGTATTATTTGCTGATTATAAGTAACTTACTACTTTATAATTTGAATCCGCAATCAAATGGTTAATATTTGAAAAGCAGGTAATAGAGTTAACAAAAGAAAAAATAGTATTGCTTATTATTTGTTAACACCAATATAAACATGAAAAATCCTTAAGAATTACAGCAACAGCGCACTTTTTCAACATCATTAAAACAGTAGGAAACGTAAAACTAAATAAACATTAATAATTTCTAATTAAGAACACAGAAATAGTTTATGTATATGTACTATTTGCTACTATATAAACCATTCACATATGAAGATATAAAAATAATAAGAAAATGAGTTTTAAATACAAATAAAAATGTTGAAAGTTTTAAGTAAAAAAAAATATATACAATACATATATCTAACCTTTAAAATTAAATTTAAAAAAGTAGTTAAAAAAAATCATGAAAATTTTTAACCTCACAACCAACACCTGATAACATCGTTATATACTTCATATTAAAATAATATAAAAAGTACTTTTAATTTTTTTTCCTAATAACAAAAATCTTTAAAACAGCCTAATTAGATTTATAAACTTCTTTAAAGTTATTTTTTTGTTTTATTTCTTTTAAAAAACTAATACTTTTTTAAACACATACAAAATTCATAATTTAAACAACAGATACTTGTGTAACGTAACGTAAACAAAAAGTTAGCATTAATTTCTATACAAACAAAAAATTAACGTAAATTTACTTAATGTTTAAATTAAATTTTAAAATTAATCAGAATTAATTAAACTTTAATGAATACAAAATCACTGACTGTTAATTGTAAAACAATTTCTTTAAATTAATTTAAAAAATAAAAATATTCTATATATAAATACATAACTACATATATGATTTAAAGTTAAAAATTAATGAAATATATATTATACATATAAATATACTATACATATACTTAAAATAAATAATTAAATACCACAAAACACAACCACTTACACCCATATTATAGACCCCTACTTGTCCCAATTTATTTTTTTTTTTACCAAACCGTTCATATACATTACATACATATTAAACTTATATCTATCAACCAATTGTAGTATGCAAAGAAAAATTCATAAAAATGGAAGTGGATTTTTATCTATACTCTAATTTACTACTCTTAACTTTTTTTTTAAAGAAATATATATAAAAACTTCATTTTAAATCAAAGAATTGCTTTTTCATTATCTTTATTATTTGTACAGTTTTATAAAGTCAGTGCGTCGTTTCTGTAACTCGTGAGAAGTTCTTATATTTTTGTTAAGAAGATTAAAAAATGGCTAGCTATCATGAGCAATGTGACCCTGGCATAGGAATAGGAGCTTCTTTAAGGCCCCAATCGACCCACGCCTTCGCATAGGAAGTAGGGAATCCTAAAGTCAACTCTTAGAGTATAAATGGTCTCCACCAGTAACAATCTTCTCCAATTTGAATTATATATGGTTCTCAACCAGGGTCTTCAACAAAATTGTGAGGTTATGTTCTCACTCGTCAGATTAGTATCACGTGTTTAACAAATCATCAAAAGTTATACATATTGCGCTTTATCGTGGTTGGCGCTTTTCGCCTTCAAATTCGACAATTTTAAGTAGATTAAAGAAAATAAGCAAAATTTTTCTTTAGTCTAGTACAAAACTCCTGATTTTCGCCACAAAATCGTCAACCACGATAATGGGAATTAAAAAAAATTATTTACGCCAAAATTCTCATCGTGTTATCATTTATCCAATCTTGAGTTTTATATGGTCTTCGACCAGGGGGGCATGGTATAAGTATATAAGGCAGTTAGTTTAGGCTAGGTTGAACAAGCTGCCGTTTTCTAAAAACCAGACCACTTGGGTCCTCTGGTCCCTTTGTGATGCCTGCAATGGATAGTAGGGAAATTTTAAAAGGTGCCCTGACTACCCCAGAGGTTGGGTCGGTGTTAAACCAACCCGAGTATCGTATGAATGAATTTATTCCCCTAATGTCGCATTCCCCCAGGTCTGCTAGTTCGGGTAGTGATGGATTTCCCAAATATGACGCCCTATTTCTAAATAGTGCTGGACATCGACAGAGGAGGTGCTTGACAGTATTCCTCCTCCTCGTTTTGACAACTTCTACAGAAATCGTTAAAAGGAAGATTTAATCTTCTGGCATGGACACCAATGAGACCAGTGCCCTGTTATGACCGCTACGAGTATACGCAGCTGTTGACGAGGAAGCCCCAGTATGGTTGCAGATCTTTCGAAGTTATACTGGGGCCAGATGGTTCAGGAAACCTCAAGTGATTTCATTTGTCCATCTGGTTTGCGCTTCTCTAAATAGCTGGTGCTGAATTTGTATTTTGCTGCTTTTTAGCGGGACACCTACTAACCAGTCGATGTCATTTTCATGTAGGCGGGCACCAGCCTTGGCTAGACCGTCCGCGATAGTGTTAACGGGCACCCCCGCGAGGTCCGGTACCCAGAAGAGCCCCCAGTTTCGTTGCATGTGATGGATGTAGATGCCCCCGCTTACTCCAATGCCCGACTTTGACCCGTCGGTGTAGATCTCGAGCACATCCTCATATTGGTGTATGTAGTCTGTCTCAGAGGATGTGCCCGATAAGTCCACCGCGAATCTCTTGTCGGGCAGCAGAGCAGGTGAGCATTAGTCAGTGTGGTCGGGAAGATCTAAGATTTGCCCTAATATCTTCGCATAGTCTACGTTACCTTGCATGTACCTGAGGCATTTAGTCTAACCACCGAGTTCATGGCCAGTTGTTTGATCATGAGGTCGGCAGGAAAGCCAATGCGGCATAGTGAACAGTGATTTGGATGGTGTAGTACGAGGTGCACGCGTAATCAACAAAGCATATGCTCGAAGGACCTTTTCAATTACTTTAGAGTATGTGACTTTATTTAAGGAAGTCCACCAGACGACAGCCCTATACATTAGTATGGGCTTTACCACCATTTCAAAAACTCAATTGACGTTTTTGGGGCTTACGCCCCACCTATTGCCGATCGCCCTTTTGCTCCGCGTTCTTAACGTTTTCTAGTAGTCAACGTGTCATTACATCCTTCTTAAAGAACTAAGAAAATTGCAGCTCAATTTTTCCTTCTCCTGTAAAATATCGAAAATTCGAGACAAGCTTTTTTCGTATAAAGCTATATACATACGTATATGTACATTAAACACAAAGGGGCTTATTTGCATTCATATATTATCATTAAAAGTTGTAGGGATTTTCGTAAAGATAATTTTTTGGTCGCGGAGGGAAAAGTAAGGATTTTTTCGGGCTGCGTAAAGACTTCAAAAAAGTATATAACATCACTGCTTCGTTGAGACTCGGTAACGTGAAACTCGGTGTCTTGTATTTTCTCGTAAAGGGAACAAGGTCCATCTTTTGAGGGTTAGCATTAAGACCACTTTCAACGGTCCATCTGCTTATGATACCTATTGCCGATTGAAGACGTTGAGATAGAGTATCTAGAAATTTACCAGATATTGCTACGACATCCGCGTGTGCTACTGATTTAAACCTCATAGAGTCTAGTTCCACACATGCCGAGTTTATGGCTATATTCCATAGGATAGGTGACAGAACACATTCTGGGGCTAACCGTTTTTTGAATAGTCGTTTGCCCCATCGTAGAGGAAATTACCCTATCCGTCAAGAGTCCGAACAATGTTCAGTCTTTCCAGTTCCATAATAATGGATTCAGGTCTATATCAAGAAAAGCCACCAACGTATATTCTTTGTTTGCCAAGGATTTTTCAATGAATCCTACAAGCGAGTGAAGTGCCGTCTCAATTGATTTGCCCTTCGTATAGGCATGTTGGGAGGTTGATAGAATGTTCAGAGAAATTGTTGATCTGAGGTGTAGATCAACTATCCGTACCAGAGTTTTAAGGAGAAAAGATGATAGGCTGATGGGTCTAAAATCTTTCGGGTTTACGTGTGTAGTTTTACCCCTTTGGGGATAAAGACCACGGAACATTTAGTCCATTCTGTAGGAATATATGACCAATTTAGTCAGGCCGAGTATATCCGAATAAACCATGGAGTGAATACTTCTGCATTACGCTGTGTCAATGCAATTCTCTCATGTAGGGAGTTCAACCGGGAAAGTGTGTCCATTAGTACCTAGGGTCTCCTGACTACTGGTAGTCCACTCACCACCTGATTTCTTAATGAAACTGGAGACAGTTGGAAGAGTAGCCAGGATTTTGCGAAGGCGACTAGTCTCAGAGACTCCTCAACATTGCTGCAGAAGGACCTCCATTACGTTCGTTTCGCATCCCTAACGAGGTTTTTGAACCTGTTTACCGAGGCTTTATAGGCTGCCCAGTTACCCAGTCTTTTTGCCTCATTGAATAGTCTGCGACTCTCCTTGCGAGCGTTCGCTATTTCAAGACTCCACCATGGTGGTTTTTTCTTCCCACGCAGTACACTAGGTCTGCATGATTCGGCCGTCGCTAAGTTGAAAGCATTTGTTAGATTGTCAACCGCGATATCAATGTCGTGCCTATCGTTGATGATTACGATTGTGTAAGAAAGTCAGAGAGACTAAGCTTTTGCTCTTCCCAATTTGTTTTCTTCCTATAGTGAATTCAATATAGCGATGATCAGAGAAAGAACAGCCATTTGATACCTTCCATTGCCTAATCATATCCGTATGCGTAGAACTAACTAGCGTGATATCTAGAACCTCCTTCCTATTTGATATGATGAAAGTGGGTTCTGAGCCGACATTTGAGACGTCTAAGTTGTTACAAAGAATAAAATCGAATAAAGACACCCCTTATATTGGTGTCAGAGCTTCCCCATACGATATGATGTGCGTTTGCGTCTGCTCCGAGAAAGACTAGCAAGTTGCGTTGAATTGCCATTTGGATAGCGTCGCGAACCTTTACGGGCGGGGACTCGTACGACATGTAGCTCGAGATGTACCTAGTCCGCAAACCCTGCCTTTGTGAAGCCAGGCCTCTTGGACTAATGCGAGCTCCTCCCCTCTTTTTATAAGCCGAAGGAGCATTGTGGCGAATGCTGATTTAGAGTGGTGAAGGTTCACCATGTGACCCTCACCGCCATGGTGTAACGGCTTGATGGTGACGTTGATGCCCTCCTGGTCAGAGTCCAGAAGATAATCCTCGTCAAGCTGGTCAAAGAATTCACCAACCAGAGTTGGTGTCCTCCCGAGAAGCTAGACTAGCAGTGTCATCGACCAACATTGCGTCTGGATCTTGTTGACCACTTTCCTGGTCCCCTTTTGTCGCCCTTGAAGATACTAAGGAAGATGGCCTCAAAGCCGTATAACAACTTCCCTACTTTCTGCGTGCGGCAAAATAGACTCGTTGTTCAGAAAAATGACAACCAGTCTGAAGCACATCCTTCCAATTTTTGGTCGGTATGTCGCTGTTGCAGGTTTGCATTTAATACTCACTGCCAATTGAGAAAGACTGTCGAACCGGCAGACCACCAAGCCGCCCAATATTGAACAGACGCTTGGTGGATTTAAACGGACACGCATGGTGGACGTAGATCCGAGAGGGATCCAGTGGACGTATTCTGGTGAAGAGCCCAATTTCAGTGAAAGGGAAAACTCCAACCAGGAAACGGTCTGAAGCCGCCCCTTTTAGGAGTAACAGACGCTTCAGACACTGGGATGGGTAATTATTAGTTCGTGCTCGCCATGAGCCCCTCTGGCATGGTTGCACCTACCAGCACGGCCTAAATGGGACATTGCACTTAAGCCCGCACCGCGACAAGATGACTACCCGTTCGCGGGGGATATAAGGTAGTTCCACTTTCTCTTTTTTTTTAACATTCAGCCTGTTCACAGAATCCAATACGGATTGGTTTTGTATAGATTTCTCGACAAAACCGGTTGATTGCGTTCATGAAATCCGTTTGTATTTGGATTTGCGAAATTTCCGATGAGAAACGGAATTAATTGTTCATGAATTGGAGTTCAGGAGCCCTTTAATTTATGCATTTATCAGGTAGAACAAATGTTTCCTAGCCTCTAATTACTGAATAAGCAACTTAGTAAACGATATTTTGAATTTTGAACGAAAATAAACACTTTTTGAACAAAGAAATTTCGTTACGTTTTCATGAACGCATTCACAATTGGAATTGGATGGGAATTCCGCATCGGATCCTGTGAACAGGCAGATTATCATTTGACAAAAAAGGAGATTTGACGTTTAAACTAAAAATCGTGCTACCATCCTTGCTTTACAAAATCCAATTTTTTTTTTCAATATGAAAAAATATTTTTTTTAACATTCAAAAGAAAATAAGAATTGTGTTCAGAGGGTGGGCTATTCAAACCAAATTGTGAGTTTTTGGAGTATATGGAGGAGCTAATTGCAATATCCGCCATGGTAGCAATTTCTGAGGAATTTTCGCAAATTTCGCGATCTATTTGATTTTACGATATTATGTTGTTCTATACAGTTTTATTAATTTTTTCAATACATTTAGCAATTTTTCGCGAACTTGCGATTTTTTCGCATTCTTTCCGAGCTTTTTTTTTTAGCAGTTTTGGCGTTCTAATACATTTTAGGGCTTGTTTCCGATTTCGCAACTGGTTGCGAATTTTTGCAATGTTCGCGATAAAAGCGACTTTGAAAGTTTTCATCTTCTTTTCAGCTTTTGCGAGTTTTAAACAATGTTGGACTTTGCTATTATGGTGCTATTAGCAAGTTTTTGCGAATTTTCCCCATTTTCGCGATGCTTACCGAGTTCTTAGTATTCCTTGCGGTTTTATCGATATTTAATCAAAATTATGGCTTGTTTAAAATTTTTCAATTTTTCGCTATTTTCACGACAAGCGTATTTTTCCAGATTTTTCTTACGTTTTTATTACGCTTTGTAATCTTTAAAATTTTATTAAGTTTTAGCGAATTTCCATAATTCTAACGATTTTTTTCCGATATATTGACTTTCGTTACATTTTTAGCGAGCAATTCCCCGGGATTTTTCCCCTATTCCCTGTTCCCCTATTCTAAATAAAATCTCTCCAGGAAAATTTTCCCTTTTCCCAATTATAAATTACCCCGGGAAAAAAGTAAGTATTCTATATATGAGGGAGAAATTCTTGCGAGTTTTTTCCTCAAGCATTTTGGAGGGAACAAATGCAAATATTTTAAATTGTAATTAAAAAATTTTGTGAAACAATGGTACATAAACACCGAAATGTTATTATTCTCCCTTGTTTTAGGAATTGTTATCCACGCCGTGCAAACATGCGCTTCAAAAACAAGAACTACTTTTGCCTTCGGATGAAAATTTTAAAACTCAATTTTGCACGCCTTCTTTACGTTCACATAATGTGTCAATGGGAAATTAGTTGCGGCTTAAAAAATTTACAATTTCATTTCTACACACAATCATTGCGGATTTAATGCATGTGGCCCTGGCCTAGTTTTCGCTTCACTTCATCAGCATGAAGTTCTTCCGAGAGCTTCTGAGTGACTACGATATTGCGATTTATTGCGAATTTTTGACATATTTGTTATAAGCATGATTTATTACAAGCTTTTGCACGTTTTAGAGTTTTTGTGGAGTTTTTGTAATTTTTCCGTTTTCCTTATTTTCGCAATATTTGTTCAATATGCAATATTAGTGAAATTATCAGCAATTGTTAACGAATATTTTGAATTTCTGCGATTTATTTGTTTTTGCTGAGTTTTTGATATTCTTGACAGTTTTAGCAATTTAAATCAAATTTGGAACTTGTTTTCGTGTGTAAAAAGTTTCACGAATTTTCGGCATATTCCCAATAGAAGATTAATCAATTTTAGGCGTTGTTTCCATTTTTATCTATTTGTGAATTATTGTACTTTTGCAATATATGATTAAGAGATTTCCATCGGCTCTATTTGAAATCAGCACAAAATTCGAGTACATAATCACAAAATTAATACTACACATACTTGCATAACATTTCTAGGAATATTTTCCCTTTTTCTATGTGTGGCAAGGCAATTTTTAATATTGTTTTTTATATCATGAACCAGTGTCTTCAACAATTTGTGAAAAATTATATCACTCTTCTCAATTGTCTTACTTTTGTTAATTGTATCATCGTTCTTTTATTCAGCAATTAATTATCCAAAAATCGTAGTTACACTAATCAATACATATAGTGATACAAATGCCAAAGTATGGGCCTGTTCGTAAATGCATCACTGCAGTGTATCATAGAAGAAAACTTGACTTTGCAATGCCAATACAATTATGTTGATCATAAAAGCGAATTGTCACATAACGCGAAACGTTTGGCGTTTGAGAATAGGTTTGATTTCAAATCATTCTTAATTTGAAATCAAGCCTGCGTGTTTTTGGCTAGGTGAAAAACTGACGGGGTGAGTACGGCGAATAGGGTACTCCATACAAAGTAATTAATCGTGGGTGTCATAGAATCCAATCTTGTCGATATTGGATTTGAAAGAGACAATGTATGTAGGTTGGTGTCACGACATTCAATGTTGTCGTTTTATGTTCGAATCAGAACAAGGTATATCTATGACGTATACTTATCGGCGAATTGATACAACAAAGAAAATTTTTTGGGAATTGTGGTGTCAAAAAATTTATGAGAAAAAAATCAAAGCAAATACTAAATTTTAAGAGTATGGTAAAATATACTAAAATTTGACATCTTGATTTCGTGCATTGCGCGTTTCATACTTTCGACGCTTTTGTAAATTCAAGTTACATGCAACGCGTTTTGTGCGCCAAGTTCTTTTGATTTGATCAGCTGTAGTGTAATTTTTTTGTAAATTAAAGATAATTTTTGCAAAAATGAAATGTGCAATTCAGATTGAAAAGAAATTGTGGAATTCATTGAGTTTATTCATGCATTCTTTGAGTTATGCATCCATTGCATTCACTGAGTTTATGCATCAATTGCGCTTGATAATAATTTGATAAAATTAATAGACATAACAGAGATGAGACACAGTACGTAAAAGTAGTCGATAAATGCAATGAAAACCTTGTTCATGAAAAAATTGTGGTAAAAAATAAATTTTCATGCATTTTATTCTTGAAAATTGTAAAATTTATTGTGAACGTTTTTTTAATTAAACACGTTTTTTTGAAGAAAAAGATAGAAAAAAACTAATCTACGACACAAACATATGTATCAATAACATTGAAAATAGAATATACTTTGTCATCCCTGTCTATCAAAAAACAGCTAGCTTTTTTCCACAGAATATGGAACAGAATACTCACTTTTGGCAGCTAAACAAGGTTGTTATCATGTGTTATGCAGTTTTACATGCAAAATGTTCTTACTAAGATAATATGGAAGAGATAGTCAAATTAGAAACCACATTAGAAAATAAGATTATACATCGACAAACCATATCAATGCCCTAGTAGGAAAAATTTGCATTAAGTTGAGGTCTCTATGGTCTACTCAATATTACACTCCTCTAAACATTAGGATGATTCTCGCCAAATTATACCTTATTCCGGGTTTACTTTATGGCTGTGAAATTTTCGCAACCTGTGACTGTCAGCAAGCGTAAGCTGAACGTATCGTACATGGTATAATAATATAACAGGTAGCCGCATAACTAATACAAATGTATATATTGTGATAGAAAATGATAAATATTAATAGAGAGGGCATGTGTGTGTTTGTATATCAGAAGCAGCAAACATACGTGTAGTATTGTGTGTGCAACGTAATTATTTCACATATACACAACATTTGACAGTTCGTACCATGAAAAAAGCAATTAAAAAAATAATCAGCTGGCGTTCCAGCGCTACCTTGTATATTATTCTACCATGGTATCGTACAACAATATTCTGAGACAGCGATGCCAACTTAGCGCTTTTTGATGATCAAAAAAGTGAATTTTTATCTTTTAGTGGTTTTTTTTTTAAATCGCTAAATTAATGCTTTTTGTTTCTTATTTTTAGCTCCTTTAGCGCTTTTTATATGTATACAACAGTGAATACTAAGAAATTTTTTAAAGATAGTGTGGTAAAGAACACGAAAAGTTGCTTTATTTTTCAAAAGGTGCTATTTCCATATTAAGCAGAATTTCAGTAATGACTTATTTTGAACTTATTTTTTTTAAATGCCTCCAGTGGTGGTGTGATGATCTAATATTCTGATCAGCTTAAATCATTTATTCCAACTTATGTATTTGTATTTATTGCAAGTAGTAAAATACATTTGGAAATATGTCTTTTTGATGTAAAACATTTGGAAATGTGCTGGTTTCATTGATACTTAAGTATGTGATTATCACACCCGGTTGATAATTCTGTCCAAGGCGTGGGACGTATGTGCAGTGGGAAGAGAACGATGCATTTTTATTTGAAAATCAAATGATGTAAACATTTCTCACGATCAAAAAAATTAATATGTAATATCAATAACTTAATGATCTCAAAATGTACAAATAACATGTAACATAAAAGAAATTAATGAAACATTTTGTTTAAGATAATAGTTTTTGTTTTATTAAAATTTATTTATTTTTAGCGCTTTTCGACTGCTTATAATTTAGCGCTTTTTGAGACAGTACTTTGCGCCTTATGTTGGCATCGCTGTTCTGAGATATGTGTATGGTATGATCATGTGTCTCGTTTTTCGTCACAACTCTACGGTGTGCCATTTGACAATTTACTTAAGATCCGTGTTCTTCTACTGTTGCACAAAATTATTTACACCCAAAACCCCTCGTTACCTCTTTGAAAAAATTAGATTTGCGAGATCTCTTAAGGTACGGTTACACTTGGCAAATATTTGCCCAAAAAAATGTAACCACTACTTTTGCACAGGATTAGTGTGATTTAACTTGGTTTTTATATCACAAAATAAAGTTAAATTATGCTGTAAAAAGCTATTTTTATATTATTTTTTAATAAATGCGAACCTATATTTAAAAAATTATTGGAAATACAATTTTATCTTGTCTGTTGGCCACGTTTTTTCGGCAAATATTTGCCATGTGTGACCGTACCTTTAGAGGTAAACACGTTACTATTCCTTCACATCGCTATCTCGCATCTGAATGGCATTTTTACTTATATGCGGCTCGTCTTTGGAATCTTCTTCCACAAAACATTAAAACTACTAGCAACGCAACTACTTTTAAAAAACTTTTGTGTAGTTACTTTATTTAATATTTTATTTACTTGTTTATTTATTTCCTTTTATTTTTACATGTTAAAATGTATTTGATTAATTTAGAAATTTATGTTAATTATATTTTTATTTTATATCTTCTTTGATTTGCCATTTAGAACTGTATAGTGTGCATAAGTCTTCCTGTAATTTATATACATATGAGATTATTTCTTGTTGTACAGGAAATGAAAAATACGATTAAATTAAATGAAAATTTTTCGACATTTGATCGATTTTGAGGCAATAGATGCAATTTTTTTTGGGATTAGTTAGTTTTACACATTTTTTTCTCCTAGTCTATAGTTACAATTGACAGGAAAACCTAATTTCAATTGGTTTTCGAGATATAGCCGTAGAAAAATTTTTATGTTTTTCGGAAAAATCAAGTTTTAGCCAAAATATACATGAATGAGGCCATAAAATCCGAACAGCAGCTAAACTAGCAAAACCCAAATGGGGTTTTGTTAGTTTCGGTAAGTACTTCGAGAAATTCTACACGAGAAGGTGTTTGCACTCGATAACTTCAAAAATGTTGCACAGTCTACATATTTTTCTTGGTTTGGGGTTACTCCGTGAGAATCCAATACGGATTGGATTGACATAATTTCGTCTATAAAACTGGTTGCATGCGTTCATGAAATTCGTTTGTGCTTGAATTAGGAAAATTTACGTTTGGAAACGGAACTACGTGCTCATGAATTGGATTTCAAGAGTCCTTAAATTTATGCTTTCAACATCTGAAATATATTTTTTCCATCCTAAAATGACTAAATAAACAACTTCCTAAACGATGCTTTTA
The DNA here is from genome assembly GCA_956483635.1 of Panzeria rudis. NCBI lineage: Eukaryota > Metazoa > Arthropoda > Insecta > Diptera > Tachinidae > Panzeria > Panzeria rudis. The sequence goes on along the minus strand of OY101449.1, from coordinate 35,279,483 downwards.
ATTTTTAATCAAAATAGACACAGAAATTTTTATTATTCAGGCTTAAGTTCGTTTACCTGTTCTGTAAATCGAGTCGATTTGAAATAGTACGATTTCCAATAATGGTCCTACAGGTGTTTTAAAATCATATGGAATAATTTTTTTTCAGATGTGATCTTCAAGGCTTTATCTGTATATACAAATGTACATATATGTATGTTTCCAAATCGACTCGATTTACAGAATAGGTCAATTGTCAGCCAATTTCACCTGATCTTTGCATAAGTAATTTAATCAAATACATACTTAAAAAATATTATTACAGCATAAAAAATCCATACATTCTGACAATTCAAATATACATTTCTTTATTTATCTACCTTCAGAAATACCATTTTCCCCCAACTGTAATGTAAATTTAACAAAATCTGATGCTGAGCAACATAATGGAAATTTATTTATTAAATAATAAATGTAAACAAAATTAAACAGTAAGTCACTTAATAACATTAAATAAAAATACATAGTTCTAACAACAACATAAGTAAAGAAAACTCATACAAGAAACAAACAAACCAAAAAATAATTAAATGAGTAAAGAGTATAATAAATAGTTTTGTTTCTAAGTTTTACAGATATGGACTGATTTTAATTAATTATCGAATATATTTTAAGTAATTTTTTACCTAACGATCTATACATACAGTTTTAAAACAGTTAAGAAATGAAACAAGAGTACATTGTCATGTACCATGAGAAACTCCAAGTTTAGATACACATGGACACACAACTACATACTAGGGATGGGCAAGTAAAAAAAATATATCGATATATATCGATATATTTTTAAATATCGATCGGCATCGATATATATCGAATAAACATATCGATATTTTGATATGTATCGATATTTCTTCAAGCATGAATATATATACATAATATCATAACTTTTTAAAAATTAAGCACAAAAAGCACTTTTCTTATAAATAATTAACCCCGAAAAGAGACAATTTCTAACTTCCTTACAGCTCAACCTAAATCAGAGCGTTGAGCGTTGCGTAAGCAACAGGGTACGTATTTACAGTACAATTTACCACAAGATATTTACTTTTAATGTATTGTAAATAGGGTACGTAGGCTGGTTACGCGACGCTTGACACTCTTATTTAGATTGTTCAGTTATTGTTTCAACAATATTTCAATGAAATAAAAATTTTCGAATACACAAAAGATTATAAGTAAAAAAAAATTTTGTTAAGAATATTCTATTTAAAGATAAAGATTGTGTAGAATTTTTTTTAAATAACTGAACGGAAAACGTAAGCAAAGCTAAAAAAATATCGAAATTAATACTGTCGATATATTTAGAAAAAATATCGATATATTGCAATTAAAAAATCGACGATATATATCGATATATTTTTGATAAAATATCGATATATCGATATTTTTACCCATCCCTACTACATACATACATGTTTATATTTATCTTGTACTTATTTATTTGAGGTTGAAGAATTAATTAAACGAGTATTCTGATTGAAAATAATTCTCCGCGCACATTTTTAAAATTCAAATATGTACAAACAAACGATGATGAATTTTAATGATTAGAATTTTGGAACAATACTAGATCTCTTGGAAATTTATAGAAATAAATTTTCTATTAATATGATTATTTCGAACGTATTTGCTTTGTGAATCTAAATTGATTATTAGGCTAAGGTTCGTAACGTTATATTCAGAAAGAATTGGGTATGATTAATATTCCAAGGAACAAGGGAAAATTAACATCAACTTAATTTTTCAACGTACACAGCAGAACAGAGTAGCGCCACTTTCGGAAGCCGCTACACTTCCATCGTCAGTGCTCACGTGTATTTGCTATCACCACTTGTCAGCTTGAGAGTGATTTAATTCTCGTATTCAATTTTCACGAAAAAGTTGTATATATAAGAATTAAAATCACATTCAACAGAGCCACCTGACAAGTGGTGATAGCAAATACACGTGAGCACTGACGATGGAAGTGTAGCGGCTTCCGAAAGTGGCGCTACTCTGTTCTGCTGTGTACGTTGAAAAATTAAGTTGATGTTAATTTTCCCTTGTTCCTTGGAATATTAATCATACCCAATTCTTTCTGAATATAACGTTACGAACCTTAGCCTAATAATCAATTTAGATTCACAAAGCAAATACGTTCGAAATAATCATATTAATAAACAATTAGCTACTGGCTTGAGCTTTTCACATGTTTATATGTTCATATATACTTAAGTATAAAATCAAACCAAAAAAGTTTGTCTTGAGTAGTACAAAAATCAGAAAAATGGGAATGAAGAAAAATAAACCGATGGCAACGCTGGGAAAGTGCACTTTAATATCAGCTTGAGAGTGATTTAATTCTCGTATTCAATTTTCACGAAAAAGTTGTATATATAAGAATTAAAATCACATTCAACAGAGCCACCTGACAAGTGGTGATAGCAAATACACGTGAGCACTGACGATGGAAGTGTAGCGGCTTCCGAAAGTGGCGCTACTCTGTTCTGCTGTGTACGTTGATAAATTTTCTTTTTGTTTTTTAGGCATAATAATATTTTTCTATATGAGGCAAACTAAAATATAAAAATGCATATTAAAATAACTGTAGAATTTATTATTTTATTGTAATAAATAAATTCAAGTTTAAATTCCTAACGGCACTTTTCACAATATATGATTAAAAGTTAACGTGGCCTTTACCGGAAAGTTCGACAAACAAAAAATGTCGATAAGTGGCTGCTACTATAACTATAATCAATTAATCTGAAAATAAATTTAATTGAGTACTAATTGTGTTTGCCGTTTTTAAGTGGAAGCTTAAACTTCTCAAAATGCCATACTGAATAATAAAATATTAAGCCCAAGGGCCATAAGGGAGAATATTACGTATGTAAATAGAGTGCAATGGATGTAAAAACATGTGCCACTTGAGGCGATGAACCAACTTGCGTTTTCGCAAAGATCTGAAAGATAGTTTCCTATCTTCTTTCTTACCAATCTCTCAATCTCACCCGCGCACTCAAGCATCGAAGCTACGAGAAGAAGATTACGATGGGAAGAAGGGGCATTCGTATAATCCAATATTCTTCCTATCAGCTATAGTAATTATTTTAGAAACCCTACTGCTGCCATCCTTGAAGGAGCATTTAACACACCAACATGGATTCAGGAAAGCCTATTGCACCATGACGGCTTTGATTCTGATAGCAACTCTACAATATTTATCTTGCCGAAATCGCCCTACGTCTTTAGCTGAAATTCCATTACACGAGTTTTCGCGTCAATGCATTCACACCTTCTACTCATTCCACGCTTTTCCGCATTTGAAGTTACATGCGACGCTTTCGACGCAAAAGTTTTTTGTTATTTTATGATCGCAAATATTTTTAAACTTTATTACAAAAGCAAAGTAGTACACTATATAAACATAATCATCGATAGCATTGAAAATAAGATATCAATGGCTGTCAAAAACAGTTGACCTTTTAGCACGCCGCTGATGGCGCTTAAAAAAGTAGACCTACTTTTTGCTTTCGAAGTGTCAAGGCGTCCTGCTCTGTAACTCGATACGCACAACTACACTGATTCAACTTTTTCGACAGCCGCGTATGATGCGAAAATGCGTGCAACGCGTGTTATTGGCTTTCATCTTTCAGGATGACTCCATAGTAACTCGCTAGTGTCCACCGTCATCTCTCCTGGTGTAAACATCCCTCACAAAATATCTCAATACCTGAACACCATTAAGGACTTCCTGAAGGAGCATAACTTGAAGATATCACCCTAAACGCCGTCAGCGTCCTTTTGCACTTCTTGAACTAAGGAAGTAAGAATGCAGTTAACATTTCTGTCAAAAGCACATGTACACCTACGGGGCACAATCTCAAAATTCTAGGTGGTCTTCGGTAACCTCCTTCACTTAGCATCGTACGCTATTTACCATGGTAAAATAAGTATACAGGTGACCGCATAAGGGAAACAAATACAACAATACAACAAAAAAATAGACGTGCTGGACGTGGATTATGCACAAAACTAGCAGAGCAAAAAATAATCAGCTGACGTTATGCTGCCACCTGTATACTTATTTCACCATGCTACTTACATCAACTACAAAGTAAAATCGATAAACAAGGTCCTGAAATCTCTCTCTGGCGCCTATTGTGGCATGAAAAAGGAGGTCATTGTGGAGACATGTGAAAAGTAATTGGTCGCTCTCACTTAAATTGTGCTTACCCAATATGGGCTCCGTTCTTTAAGCCCTTATGACACTTGCTTTTTTTTAAGATTTTGGAAAACAGTACAAATATATTGTAATATAAAATTTTATCAAGAGCGAAGAGTTCGGCTATATTAAAAAAATCCCAAAACGTCAGAATTTTTATATGTGATCGATAAAAAAAAGTCTAAATTGTCAAGAAAAATCTAAAAATTTTAAACTTAAAATTGACATTTCGAGCTTAAAGCGTTACAGTGCTGTCGATTCATTAGTTTTAAGCCCAAATGTAGCGACTTAAGCGCTAATTTTTCCAAATTGGCTATTTTTGCATAATAAAAAGTGGCAGCATTGAATATAAACAACAAAAAAGTAGTCAACAAAAACATATATTTCGTATATTCTTCTCTTTCTTATATTCCCATTTCACCTTTTCAATCTTAGATTAATAAGAGACGGAAAAAAGTAAGTGTCATAAGGGCTTTAGCGGCATTCAATATCAAATATTGCAACTAACCCAAAACAATACGCCTTGGCACATTAAGGCAGCATCAAGGTCGATATATAAGGTATGTGCATCAGCCAATATGTTCGGTAATTGTGTTATCAAATTGTAGAATATTTTACCAATACCCTCACATTTGAATATTTGCTTTGATTTTTTTCTCATACATATTTTGACACCACAATTCCCAATAAAAATTGCTTTGTTGCATCAATTCGACGATAAGCATACCTTATATGTAGATCTATCTTTGGCAGCATAATAAATAAAAAATAAGTAAACCCTTAATTATCAAATTCTGAAGCAGGACCTTCTCCCGAGACAGGTCCCGTTGAACTTTCGGCAATTTGGCGAGGATATTACAAACGGCATTCCATCCGGCATTAACTGAATATCCGCAACGAGTGGCATAAAAATGTTGCATCAAAATATGGCCGCCGAAACTATAAATAGTTATAGATACAACAAAGTCTTCAACGGACGCCCACATACGATTATACGATTTCGGAGAGTGAGCGGTACAGTTAACAATTGATACTTTCCGGCATCCTAAATCGATGTCCAGATTGTCTCCAAAGCCCTCACGATACAGCACATCTGTTTAATGTTCTATCAACTTATGTCTAACACCAACTGAGGTGGCAAGGTTTCTGCAGGTACAACTTCCACCTAATAGCACTTACTTAGTGAACACAAATGCATAGTATGTATATCTAGATTATGTGCAAAGCTAAAGTTTTGCGATAAATCACAAGTTTTTCTTAAATTAAACGTTGTATTTATACATATGTGACCTTCTCCGGGAAAAGGAACCTAGTGTGTGAAAATGAAGTTTTGAGAAAAACGCATTTAAAGTTTCATACACCCTTTTAGGTACCAGAATCCACTCTTAAGTCCAAACCCGTTTTTTGAAACACTAGGTCCCTTTCTCGGAGAAGGTCACATATATAAAATTTTGATTATTTACAAAATTTTAAATGTATTTAATGAAATGGTTTATTACTATAAACCGTATATTTTCAAAATCCTTTGAAACTACCATGTAAAAGCAGGATTAAAAAAATCTTTTCCCTAACCCTACGTCTATACCTGATATATTTTTATCATGACAACAGTCAAACTCTATATTGAAAAATAGTTTGTTTTATGTTAGCTGTTTTTCCTATATGGAATTTGACATTTGTCATGATAAAAATATATCAGGTATAGACGTAGGGTTAATAACTTGCTAGATTTTCCGCTAATAGCTAAAATGCGTTTTACCCACTAAACAGGATTCAAAACCGCTAGATTTGACGGGAAAATCGCTGAGTTACTACTCGTATCACTGATAAATCATCTTATAACATAGCAATCACACGATCAAGTTTAGCCTTTCAAATTTTAATACACTCACTTTTTTACCAATATACTCATACTTTTAAAAATTGAAAGGAACTTGCTTTCAATTTCTCTTTCAAGTTGAGTGTTTCAATTTATAATTTTCTTGTACAAATATTCTGCCGCCAAATTTTTTTGTTTTGTGTTTTACAACATTGCTTTCAACTTGCTTTCAAGTTGCGTGCAGCCTACGTCGCAGCTATCAATGAAAATGTATTTTGGCAAGCAGTGTTGCATTAAACACATTCACCACAGCAGGCTAACGACTACAAAAATAGAATACAAACTTGTTTGAACATGTCGACGCAAACCTATTAATGCTACTTATTGTTTGGTTGTTAATTTTATTGATGCATGTAAACACATTTAAATTCTCTATTTCAGCGCAGTACTGCATTTATGAGCACGTGATGGTTCTTAATATTTTATTGGACCTGTAATTTGACACAAAATTTAATTATTTCATGTTTGAACAGTTTGTTTCACTTAATACTAACATACTTTCATTGATGATACGTAGTTTTATTTCAGAAATATACAATTCACAATATTTTAACACACATAACTGGAAAAATAATAAAAAGAAATAATATTTTTTTCTTAAAAAGTAGATCGGTTGTCGCATTTTTAGCTCATATATAAAAAATTGCATTTATACCTCAAATATTTGGAATAGTTTTAGTGCTTCCTTTAAAGCATTTTCAAGCTTATCGGTGTAACGATTTTCATTAGAAAGAAGCAATGCTAGAGTTAGTGGACCCATTGTCTGGATTAATCATGTCCTACGCTCTGGTTTAAAAGTCACCCCAGTAAGATATGGTGCATCTGTATTATCCAATCCGAAATCGCTGACTTTCTTTTCTTTCTTTTGGCAAAGACGATGTTTAAAAGTAAAATACTTTCCCGTTTAACTTAAAGTAAAAGACGTTGTTTTATATACAAAAGCTCACAAAGAATTGATTTATTTCCACATTCAAAAGGATTAGCTAACATCGACAAAATATTCCATTTGACAACTAACCCAGAGTGAAAATTATTAAAAGTCGAAGTTGACTAGATTAAAATAAAATAATTTCAAACGGAAAACAGTTTAAACAAATATTAAAATCATAACTTTAGGGTTGCCAACAAGTATGTTGTTCCGCGAGTCTCTCTCTCAAGATATTCAATAAATGCTTGAGTATATGAACGTTTTCGCTGGCCCGAGAAGATAATTCTGGAGTACAACTGAGGCTGAAGCGTTCCCACATTTTTCAACATATTGGCACTTGCAAGTTTTGATATATAGGTGTATCTGATGGGAGTAAACTGTGTTGTCGGAGAACCCGCTTGTTTTACGAATACATCATTCAAATCACTTCTCTTTTTCCAGTGAGAATTTGTTGTTATCTGCCTAAGTATCGATAAATCTTCGATCGAAGTTCCAAAGATGGAATGGAATACGACTTGAGATATGTCTTCAACAGTCCCTTTAGATTTCTTCACCCACTTCAATTTGTGACAGTGGTCGTTGTACAACCTGATTCCCTTTACTCCTGAAAAATTAAATGTTGCAAGAAGCTCAGGATGTAGATCGCTCATCGCTACAATGTAGTACAGGGGGAAATGGATCTTATTATGTGTTCTTGACCCTAGAATAGATAAAACGAGTGCAAGTGATTTAAATAGGCCTCCTCCTTCCATAGCACTTTTCATGCCCTTAAGACTTTCAATGATAGACTGACACATTGGGAATAGTTTTAGTGCTTCCTTTAAAGCATTTTCAAGCTTATCGGTGTAACGATTTTCATTAGAAAGAAGCAATGCTAGAGTTAGTGGACCCATTGTCTGGATTAATCCTGTCCTACGCTCTGGTTTAAAAGTCACCCCAGTAAGATATGGTGCATCTGTATTATCCAATCCGAAATCGCTGACTTTCTTTTCTTTCTTTTGGCAAAGACGATGTTTAAAAGTAAAATACTTTCCCGTTTAACTTAAAGTAAAAGACGTTGTTTTATATACAAAAGCTCACAAAGAATTGATTTATTTCCACATTCAAAAGGATTAGCTAACATCGACAAAATATTCCATTTGACAACTAACCCAGAGTGAAAATTATTAAAAGTCGAAGTTGACTAGATTAAAATAAAATAATTTCAAACGGAAAACAGTTTAAACAAATATTAAAATCATATCTTTAGGGTTGCCAACAGTCGGCTATCCTGTATTTAAAGCGTCCTCGCTTTCATCGTTTGAAGAATCGTAATTAGTTTCACTATCAAAAGCTGGTGGCAAATCCCAACATGGTTTCAATTTATCAGAGGCATAAACCGATAAGTAATGACGAGTCGACCTTTTGGAATTTTGAATATCTTCGATCATGTATCTGTCATTATTTAGAACTTTAGCTATTTTGAAAGGCCCTTTGTATCGTGGTTCTAATTTACGAGATGTACCACTACTTGCAGGTTCGTTTTCAGCAAGTACAAGGTCATCTACCTCGTATTTGTGTGGATTTGAATGAACATGATCAAACCGTTGTTTTGCTTGTCTGCGTTTTGTATTAATATTATTAGAAGCTGTTTCTCTAATTCCCTTCATCTCATCTTCAGCAAGATTATAGTTTTCGTGCAATGCCAGGAGAATCTTGTTTTGAAGAATATCTCGCGGAGAATAACAAAATAGTAATTCATGAGGACTTTTACCAGACGTCTTGTTTTTCATCGTGTTTATCGACCATTGTATATTCCTCAGATGTTCATCCCAGCGTTTATCGTTTTGGGTAGTAGGCAAAAGCATCGAAAGTAATGTACGATTTGTCCTCTCTGCATGACCATTAGCTCTTGGCGTTCTTACTGCGTTAAGTACATGTTTTATGTCATTATGAATACAATATCTCTTAAATTCGTTTGACGTAAATGACGTTCCTCTGTCCGTGACGATGCGTGTTGGCACTCCAAAGTAACTTGAGAACTTGTTTAAAATATTGATAACATACCTACTGGCAGTACTTTTTACTGCTCTAATTATCGTAAATTTAGTAAACGAATCTACTAGAACTAATATATATTCGTTTTGCTTACTGCTTCTTGGAAATGGCCCTAAATGATCCAAATGAACCTTGTTGAATGGTATAGGATCTATGTCATCGAAATGGTATTCAGCTTCTTTACGACCACCTTTATTTTTGTTGTAAGCACATTCAATACAAGCTTTAATGTACGACTTCACAAAATTTCTCATTCTTGAAAACCAAACATAACTTAGTAGTTTATCCATCGTTTTTTCAACACCGAGATGACCGTTTTTATCATGACAATCTTCAACTACTCTCCATCGGATTGATTTCGGAACAACCCACAAGTGTTTACCCTTATATTTCCGAAATAATCTGCCGTGTTCAAAATGATATTCCTTTAATAACATTTTATCTTTATTTTGAAGCTTGATAATGATTTCTTTAATTGATTCATCTTGTATTTGCATTACAGATAACCAGTCATCACTGTGAAGGTACACCTTGTCAATTTTAAGGGTGGCAACATCTATATCGTTAGCAGGCTCATTAGGTGCGCGACTTAGTGCATCAACATGTTCCATACGTTGACCGCTACGGTGCTCTAAAATCATATCAAAATCTTGAATTCTTAACCACCATCGAGCTATACGATGGATTAATTCACGTTTTGTCATGGCAGACTTTACAGCGCTGCAATCAGTTACAACTTTTACTGCCTTGCCATAAATATAATAGCGGAATCTTTCTAAAGTCTCTACAACCGCTAGAGTTTCCAATTCGTAGCTGTGAAAATGTCTCTCTGTTGGACTCGTAGATCGGCTGTAATAAGCTACGGCTTTTAGCTTTCCATTCTCTTCCTGTAAGAACACGCCAGCTAAACCTATAGAACTTGCGTCCGTGTGAATCTCATGGTTTGCTTCTAGGCGAAAAGCTGTCATTACTGGTTGAGACGATAATTTTTCTTTTAATTCATTAAACGCTGCTTCTTGTTGATTATTCCATATAAATTGTTCACATTTTCGTAACAATTTTCTTAATGGTTCTGCTATTATTGAAAATCCAGGAATAAATTTTCGAAAATATCCACTTAAACCTAGAAATTTTGGAATTTCGTGAACGTTTTCAGGTCGTTTGAATTGTCGTATTGCCGCAGATTTTATTTTACCAGGACAAATTCCTTCAGGCGTTATTTGATGTCCAAGAAATTCAATTGTAGTTTTGAAAAATTCACACTTTTTTAGATTAAGTGTCAAGTTTGCATCTCTTAGAACACTTACAACTTTTCTTATTTTAGTAAACATCTCGTCTTCAGTATTACTGCCAATGAGTATGTCGTCCATGTAATGCATCATGTTTTCCTTACCCGCACGATCTTGAATTTTTGCCATTAATCGTTGGAAAACCATCGGCGCATTCTTCAGTCCGAAGGGCATGCGCTTGAATTCATAGAGTCCTTCAGTTGTTATAAACGCTGTATATTTACGGCTTTTTGGTTCAATTACAATTTGATAATAGCCACTATTGAGGTCTAAAATCGTAAAATATTTATATTTCTTGGCTTTTTGAAGACACTCCTCAATATTTGGCGTCGGAAAATTTTGTTTTACCATTAGATTGTTCAATTGTCTATAATCTATACAAAGGCGTTCGCTACCGTTTTTCTTTTTTTGAAGTACTACTGGACTTGCATATTCTGAACTGGATAAAGTTATTATGTCGTTGCCTAATAGCTCTTGAATCATTTCTGCAATTATATTTTTCTTCGCTTCTGGAACACGATACGGAGACTGTCTCACAATTTTGGAACTTGTTAGACTTATTTCCATTTTAACTAAATCTATCTTTCCAAGATTTTGCAAGTCGTTTGAAAACACATCTTTATTTTCTTGGATGAGCTCTATCAATTTATCTTTTTCAACACTTAAATCGCATTTGATAAAATGTTCATCAATTTGTTTTTTATCTGCATTTTTATCAATCACTTCTTGATTATTGGTACCGACCCGTACTTTATCGTCAGTTTTATTATTAATCGTTATTTTCCCGTCTTGAACTACCATCACTATATTTCCATTGACAAAGGCGTCTTGACCAAGTAAAACATCTGTTAGAAGGAGTTCATCATCAACCAAGTATAACGTTAAGGGTACATCAATATCGTTTATTTTCAAATTTATCAAAATCTTTTCACTTGCGTTACGAATACCACCACAAATACTAGATATTCTCATACCACAGCAAATCCGTTTTAAGTCTATTTGTTTACAGACCGATTTTTTTATTAAGCTGCATTGACTTCCAGTATCTATGAAAGCACTTAAAGTTTTATCGTTTAAGTTTACTTTTATTTTAAAAACATCGTCGTTATTACAATACATATTTCGGGTTGTAGCATTTTGTTTGCACTGAGTTTCATTTTTCGCGTGAACTTTGTTACATTTTCCACAACGAGCACGTTTTTGAGGTTTCGGACAGTTAGTAGATATATGCAATTATAACATTTAATTTCTCTACCAGATTTCACTGCACTTTTAGAACTCTCATCATTAAAATGTTTATTCATTGTGTCATTTATCTTATTTCTGTTTTCAAAACTTTTCATTACACGTTTCTCTGGTACGTTTCGCTCATATTCACTCAAGATTTCTCGTAATTGTTTGACTGAATCGATTTTCTGTGCTGCAATCGCCACCTGGATTTCCCGATTTTGCAATCCTTCCCTAGCATATTTAACAATAGCTCTTTCACTAATTTTAAACCGCTTTCCTAATGCGCATATTCGAAAACAATAGTCTGTAACTTTTTCATCGCTTTTACGTACCGTACTTATCATTTTGAAATGTATTTCTGCTTCATCTTGTGTAGAACCAAATTCTTCGACCAAATCTTTAGCAAAATCATTCCAATTTGAATGTAGAATTTGAAGCGAATCTAGCCACAAACGTGCTACCCCTTTCATTCGGCTATATACTGCGAGAAGCAAACATTTTTCTTCCCATTGATAGGCTCGTATAGCGCTCTCAACTCGTTCGACAAATTTTTCCACGGATAATGACGATTCTTTCGTCGGGTCAAATTCTGGAATAGTTTCTGCAATCTCACGAACAGAACCATTAGTACTTGAACGTAAAATTGGATATACGTTTGAAGATGCAACGTTGTTCAATCTTTGATGTTGTACACTTAGTGCTTCCTGCGTGTTTTGAGTTACCGTTTGCAAAACACTCATTGGTGCTTTACCAAATCATCAGTAGACTTCCAACACAATTTTGAACAGTTACATACCCTTTATCTTATGTACAAACTTTCAAAAACCATTTGAGAATTTACAAATACTTAAATGATTTTCAAAAATAAACATAGTAGGATTTTAAAATTCTAGAAGCACCAATGAAATGCATATAGACAATGCTTAAACACCAGCAAATAAATTTTATTTAAATTTTGTTTGTTTACAAATTTATAAAAGAAAAAATTAAAAAGCAAATTTGTGTTCGATTGAAAATTCGTTGTACAACGAAGTTTTCGATAGTGCTGCCAGCTCATAATACGAACTTTACATTCGATGCTCGTTAGCTAGCAAAGATCGAACATCGAATGCAACTCATAATAATACAAACATTGTTTTTTAATCTGCTCAGTAGATATCGTGGAACTTGTGCAAAAAAAACATTGTATAAAAATTTTGTTTTTAAAACATTCATAAGAAATAAAAAAATATATTAAATATTCCGTTATTTTTATTTGAGCGTATAGCATGTAGATTTATTTACCAGGTACTCTTGATTCCACAGCTGTTTACTCTTTTTTATTTGTAGCTGTCAATTTTGTATCAAAATACACAAGTTATGTTGTGTATGTGTTTTAATAATTTTACATTTTCAAGGAACTGCGACTACCTGGTAAAGCGTACAGCTATGCAAATTTGTTTCAAACAAAACAAGACATTTTATTAAAATCGATCCACAACTATTGATTTTATTGGCAACTAAGTGAAGGAAGTCATTTGATAAAAGTAACGATTCTCATACGAACAGTAAAATCATAATTTCTGTGTTGTATGGAAATCGCAATATTTGTCAATTGAGTATCCTCACTTAATTGTGAATAAAATCAAATGTTGTAAATCGATTTTGAAACTTCATAAGCAACACTATCGCTTATAAATTTGTATACATGTTTTATATTTTGCGATCCATTTTATCAAAATTTAAGAGTCTATATATTTTAAGAACTCAAAATTAATATTTATAAGCCAGTACACTTCTGAAAATCACTTTTGAAAAATATTCGTCTATAAATACATACATATTTAAAAAAAGAATGATTCATGTTCTGTATTTCATTCGAAATTAAAATATGTAATTTCAGTTTTTATGACATTGCACATAGGGGCAAAAGTATATCAAACCGCGCGATAAATCAACCGCCATCTTTTGATAAAAAAGATTGGTACCAATGTAAAGGTAATTTTCTACAGATATCAAATGTATAAAGATATTACATATAGCCTTCCCAAGAAATGTATTAAAAAAACACAAAAATAAAAATATATATTTTTTAATTTTTCAGTGTATATGAAAACTTTTACTATTTTTTGTTACTCCCCTGTGGAAAACTTTTGTACCAATTGTCTTCAATTTAATTATCCTTTCACTGGTAGAAATGGGAGTGAAAATGGCGATATATATACGTAGGTGAAAAGGAGAAATGGGCTTAATTTTGGGGCGTGGTATAAACTGAGTATATTGAAAGCTAGATACACAAAGTTTTAGAAGGGTTTTCTTGCCACGTGCGAAAAATTGGACATTAGGAGGGAAGGATCCGAGATGACATAAGTGGCGCCCAGAATTTGATGTCGGATTAAAAAGCCACCAGAACCAAAAATTAAGCCAAAGTCCAGCCATAAACAACGATATGCAATATCATGAAATCGGACTTGAAATGGCGGCGCTATATATAAAAAATAAAAAGTGCAGTATTTTAAGACGTGGCAAATTTTTTCCCCTTTTTTAGAAACGTCATTGATATATCATTCATTCTAGGAGGTGATTACTGCAACTTTTTTTCGAAACACCCACCCTATAATGCTACCAATATTGGAAAATATATAAAATGTATAAAGTGCAAAAATTAAACAAAATGCAATATCGCAAAAAGTTAAACTTGGATGCAAATATAGACATTCTGTTCTTTATTGTGTATATAATAGATATGAGGAATATTGGAAATCTCTATAACTTTTACGCTTTTGCAATATTAAAATTTAGAGAATATAGTCTACAATTATACTATTCATATAAACATAAATCTGAACATGAACCGGCCATAATTTTAAAAATATTTTTACACAGATCTATTCTCTAAAAATCATACCAATACAATTTGAAAACAAAATGATTTTTTTTAATAAGAAACGTAATTTTTTCATGTCAAACTTTTATATATAAAAAAATGTTAGCACTTTGAAAATGAAATTTTTTACTTCACTTTGGACTCTAACCTGGGATTACAGAAAGACAGAAAAACACTTAGGGCAAAAGTTATGTAAAAAAGTGTTCTCTTTCAAAAGACATATTTTCTTTTTAATTCCATTTTTGATTTATCGCGTGAACTCCCCATATGTGTGCCCCTATCCCTATGTGCATTGTAGTGAAATTCATATTATAAAAAATGTTTGTAGCCACAAATCTCACACAGCGTATTGACGGGATTTAATTTTGTTCTAGCATTTATTTGTCAAACTTCATACATAAAAACATCAGAAAAAAGTTAGTACTATTTTTTCATATCGACTTTGACTTTTGTCAAGACAAATCAATAGCTCATGAAGACGCTATGTAAGGTAAATTCACATAATTTTCACTTCGAATGACATAAAGAACAGACCCAAATATAAATATATTTATGTTTACACATATTTAAAAATAAACTGTTATTATAGTAAAAACTCGAAAAATCAGGTAGCAAAGCCATTTATTATATAAAAAATATATACACATAATGACGGTCTGTTTTATAGCATTTCTAGGTTTTAAAATATTTAAACTTCATTGATTAAGTTGTTATACTTATATGGATTTAAAGATAATAATAAAAAACACTTTGAATGAGAATTTTATATAAAAGAAAGTATGTTTAAATAAAGCTCGATAAAGCTTCAAAATATTTAGGAAGTAAAAACATCAATAAGAAAAAAAATTATTATTATAATAATACATTTAAAATTTACAATATTAAATTTATTAATCTTTAGTTGTAATAAATTGAACACAGTGCCTAAGTAATCAAAAATAAACAAACATAATGAATGGAAAACATAAGGAAATATCTCTCAAAAGGACATTGTTACTTTTAAACAAAATAAAAATAAATTGAAACGAGATAAATAACAATAATGCGAAGTTTAAAATTACAAAGCGAAAATACTAAAATTAAAAGTAATCCCAAATTGAACAAATAAACAAAAAGCGAATTCATTAAAATATACTGACTTACACTCTATAGACAAATAAAAATTATATGTAATTTATTTAATATTTAATAATATAAACAGCAAGAACTTAATAGTTTACAATTAAGTATACTCTTCAGCAGAGTTTTGTTAAATTTACTTATAAATCAACATATAAAAATTAGAAAAAAGTTAAAAAAAAACACCCTCTAAAAACAAAACAAAAATATACATACAAATATTTAAATTATCTAACTAACAGCTAAAAGTAATAGTATTAATGTCGTAATAAACAAATAAAAATAATTATATATTACAGAAATATTTAAGTGTTTAGAGCAGTAATTATAACATAACATAGCGGAATAACAATTAATATTAAATAAAAATATAAAATTTCACAAAAAAAATTGTTTTCATAGAATATATTTTTAGCTGCCTTTACCATAATGAATACTACTGTCTAGGGTATTCATTCGATTAACCGTTAATCGGTTAATCGGCTACTTACTATTATCTGATCGGTTAATTTAAAATTGGCTATCTTCGATTAACGATTAAACCGGTTAATTTCAGTCTATTAACCGATATAAGAAAATATTTAATTTTTTGTAGTATTATAACATATTTTTTGTGCGTTTGATAATTTGATTCGTCTTATATACACAAGGTATGTGTTTAGAAATTATTTTTTGTACAAACAAAAAAGTGTATTGAGGGATCTTAACTTACATAACTAAAACTTTAAAACCTTAGGACGTGGCTATAAGAGAGCTTAGTAAAGACTCTGCTACTCTAATTGAACTTGAGGGAATTATTAATAAATTAATACACTAAACTGATTAATAAATAAAAGCCAATAATACTATTGCTAACGTTTTAATTAAATATGTGATTATTAGATTTAATGAGAGACGAATTCAAGTTTTAAATACACTTATTTTATGCCTCCACTCAGGAATATTTCTTTCTAGTAATACCATAGACAACTAATTAGACCCGTCACTACACAACAACATTATGAAGATTGTATGAAAGAGAAAGCAAATCTCATTTTCTAACGTATATATATATATATATATATATATATATATATATATATATATATATATATATATATATATATATATATATATATATATATATATATATATATATATATATATATATATATATATATATATATATATATATATATATATATATATATATATATATATATATATATATATATATATATATATATATATATATATATATATATATATATATATATATATATATATATATATATATATATATATATATATATATATATATATACATATATATATATATATATATATATATATATATATATATATATATATATATATATATATATATATATATATATATATATATATATATATATATATATATATATATATATATATATATATATATATATATATATATATATATATATATATATATATATATATATATATATATATATATATATATATATATATATATATATATATATGTATATATATATATGTAAATATATATAAATATATATATATATATATATATATATATATATATATATATATATATATATATATATATATATATATATATATATAAATATATATATAAATATATATATATATATATATATATATATATATATATATATATATATATATATATATATATATATATATATATATATATATATATATATATATATATATATATATATATATATATATATATATATATATATATATATATATATATATATATATATATATATATATATATATATATATATATATATATATATATATATATATATATATATATATATATATATATATATATATATATATATATATATATTAAAATTTTTTGCTGAATATGTATTTGAACACATATTCATACGGTCCACACGCGAATATCTTGTGTCGGCAATCGAGTTTGACGGTTGCCACGGCAATAATTACCAAACTTATTGCTCGTGTGGTCGGGGTGTTACAATTGTTAAATTTTTCTCGATGCGAGAACTTATCACAAGTTACAAAGAATGGACACAGGATTTTAAAGTACCTCCATACTAACAGCCTAACCCACGATATCGACCGCTATGGCCGTGTCCGGACAGACAGACAGACAAAAATTCCAAAAGTTGGTGTTTTCTTATTTGTTACCTTTTAGCTAATTGACCAGAAGTTTTTTAAATGTAAATAAAAATTTCTTTTTGATTACAGTTTTCCCGACATTTTGTAGATTTTTTGTCTACTTTTTCAAGGGATCGTCTATTTAAAATAATAAACAGTTTTTTTTATCAAATATTTTACAATAAATTGATAAATTACTTACAATGTGGGAAATTTTACATCTACAAATTAATTGGAAACCAAAAAGTTTTTGATATAATTTGTAATAAGTGTAAATATAAATTTACAGCATGTTTATAGAACGCGTTGCAATCAAGACTTGCGCGAATGGCACATGGACAATTACGTAGCAATTTGCGTCTGTAGAAGACGTTCCTTACGTCTCGACTTACGTAGTTTCACGAATATAGAGTTGCCCATCTACAATAAACTTTATCTCTTTACTTTTTCTCATACAAAATTATTGTTTTTTATCCAAATAATGGTAACCCTTTTAATAGCTCACACTACTAAAACACAAAGTAGGACAGAGGGGTCATGACGTTTCCAAAATGAAAAAATCAGCTTTTTTGGCTAGCGTAAATAATTGAAAAGGAACAGCTACATCATCTACGAACAAGGGAAACAAGCAACAAGTAAAAACAAAAACTATAAAAATGTAATTCAATGTGAAAAAGTGTTTAATTATTTAAAAAACAGCGCAAATATAATTGTTTAATGAAGTAAAAATTAATAAAACATTTAAAGTGTGTTTATGTGATATTTTAAACTTTAATTGCTAATAAAAGCGTAAATAAAGCGTGCGTGGGTTTGTGCATGGATATGCATATGTATGTGTGTTTTGTTTGGTTGCAAAAGTGCTTGAAAGTTGCAGAAAAAGCTAGAAAATACATAAAAACCTAATAAAATATTTATAAAATGTGGAATTTTAATTTTCTTGTGTATAAAATAATAAATGTATCTCTTATTATTTAAAAAATCTAAATTTTACTTTTATTTTGGCAGAAAATGAGTATGAAAGCTAATATACAAAAATTATTGTTCTCTTTTGCTAACGTACTTCGTTAGAACTACATACAATATCTTCTCTCTCGTGTCTCGTCTGGTTAGACTGTGACTAAAAGATGTCGCTTGTAACAACAGAAATAGATTTTAGCTAAAGATTTTAATTTTGCATACATATAAACACAATTATATGGTAAATAGCTCAACACAAATAAATGAAATGAAGTTGTTTAGTTCAAATAATGGTAGTTTTCCAGTTTTTAATGAGAAAGTGATGTTATTTTAACACTTAATTGTTAAGACAAATGCAATTTACTAATTGGCTGTTTTTGGCGTCAATTCGGGATATATAACCGCAAACATGATTGACGTCAACATTCTTACGCGTATTATATACGTATTGGGTTCTATAAACATGCTGTTAAACACACATTAAATTAACTATCCTAAGAATTCTTCATAGGGACTCCAAGTCAGGCTTCTGTCAAGAAAATCACATAAGTACTTGGCATTCATAGAATAAGGGTCCCTGGGTCATTAATCAACAGTGATTGACAATTTCGAAAAAATTACATTAAAGAGTATTTAATTAATTTTAAATGTCAAACTATATATGGAAAATTCAATAAGTGCAGCATTTGACCACGAAAATTCGAACACCAAATCACTCAAAAGCTTGATGAAACACTTCGAAGTAATATACTTAAATCTACTTGATTTAAAGTCGGTGGAAACACTGTAATACTCGCACGAAACTATTAAGATTGATGCTGCTCTAGTGTATACCCCTAGCAACTTCATCAGTCCCTCTTTTTCCCAATTTTTGAAAAATACCATTTGGCTTTTCATGACATAGCTTAAAATCGCTGATAACCTGAAATTTCTTCATTAACAGCACTGCCCCTAAACTGCAGCTTACTTCGCATTATTAAACAATTTAAATTTTAACACAAAATATAATTTTAATTCTAATTTGTTGGTTTTTGTTCTATTTGCGCATTTTATTAGTCATTCTTACTACTTTAATATTTATTTTGAATAAAATATAAATATTGTGCATACAAAGTGTGTTACTCTCAGAACATTTAAAAATATTAAAAGAAAGCCTTTGTGATGGCATTTCGCGATAGTGGCTCAATTGACAATTCAATTGATCAAATGGATTCAAGTATTGAGATGCATTCTCCCTCCTCACCTGTGTGCGCTATACTTCCGAGAAAATTAAGATTTGCCTCGCCTAGTCGGGAAAATGAGGATGCGGAAGAATTTTCGGTAATTGGAAAACAAAAAATTCATTTAAGAAGAAATATATTTGCTGCGACTGACACACAAAGCACTCTGAACAAATCAATATCACCACCATACCGTAAAGTCAGAGCACTACGGCTATTCGATACTCCTGCTACGCCGAAAACTATTTTAGAGAAATCATCTGTTAAATGTTTGAATCATTTGTCAACAGTGGCAGCTGCTGATTCAACAAACAAACAAGAATCCCTTTTCGTCAAGGCAGCAGAGAGACCGCGATCCCTTCCTTTGCATAACAGAGCTTTGGACAATGTCATGCAGCAGCAGACAGCTAATGTAAACCCATTTACACCAGATAGTAAGTTTAATCTTTATAGAAAATTTAGTTTTTATACTTGTTATACGAATATTTAATGGCCCATTTTAGGTTTGATGGCACACAACAAAAAACGTTGCCGCACACAATTTGGACGAGAGAATGTAAATAATAGATCACTGCAATTCTTTCTCAACAGCGACGAGGACTTAAACGATTGTGATTATGCGCTGGAAATGCATCAGGCACCGAAACGTTTAGCTTTGCAGGATACAAACATCAGTCGATATAAAAAAGAATTTGTTGAGTTATCAGTTATAGGGATTGGCGAATTTGGTATGGTCTATCAATGTCTCAACCGTTTAGATGGATGCATTTATGCTATTAAAAAAAGTATTAAACCAGTAGCGGGAAGCTCGTTTGAGTAAGTACAAATAAAAGAAAGATGCAAGTTAAATTTAGCTACAAAAAGAAGTTCCCTAAACGATTGAAAATTAAAAAAATAAAATTAAAAAAAATTTTCGCCGAGCCTTAGTTTCCGGAGCTATGGGCCTCTGAAGTTCCAGTACAAAATTTTGATTATATGTATGGTGTATTTTCCATCAAATGGTATCGTTTAAAAGATTTTGAGAAGCTACTAAAATGTTTATTAAATTCGTTAACCGATTAAAATCGACAGACTTTTCCATTTCCTTTTACTTTTACTTACATAACGATACTAAAGTACGGTGGCTGCAGTAACGTCCATGGATACTACATAAAGGAAATAATGTCAATGGACTTATAGTGGCTTCGGTGAGGCCTTCGGGCGGGCTTAAGATATTCTCCTTTGTATGTCGAATAGTGGTTTCGCTGAGAAAAAATATTTTCTGCCTAGCAAGCGTTCGGTCGGGCTTAAGAATGTTCTCATCTATGTATGTCGATTAGCGGCTTCGCTGAGTAAAGATTTTCTGCATAGTCGGCCTTCGAATAGTGTCGAACAGCGACTTCGATGAGTAAAGATTTTCTGCATAGCCAAAAATCTTTTAAAGATCTCAAAAACTTTTAAATATTACCAATATTGACCGCATTCAATGAAAAATATTCCGTTTAATAACAATTTTGTGCTAGAAATTCAGAGGCTCATAAGTCTGAAACTAATGCTCGTTGCCAATTATTTTAATTAATATTTTTTTCTTATGTATCCATTTTCTTTCGAACAGGGTATTTTTAAGTTTTTTTGGGCAATGTAGCTAAACTTTATTTAAGATAAAAGAAAATTTCGGTCTTATATGAAACATCATTCATATATCTGTACAAATAAGTAATAACCGCTTAAGTCGACTTAAGTAAATTTTAGAGTTCAAGCCAGTCTTGTGCTATCGTTCAAAGTTAGAGATTGTGTGTTTTTCCTTTGCCTTGCATACAAATGAATATTGTCGTTTACAACTACTTCAATAGAACACTGAAGATGACACATAGCCGAAACCGGTCTGTTTACAAACCAAATTTGACATGGGATGACGGAAAACCGTTCCAAATACTTTACATTCCTTACTTTTTTTCATATTCCAAGTACATCACATATATATTTACGTCATTAAACGTAAAAATATTGTGAAAATGTTTTTGCCGTCTCTTTATAAGGTAAACAATATGAGTAAAAAAGTAAAGGCAAATAACTCTCACCCGATAGTGGACAACTAAAATTATTTTCATCCTATTCGAACAATCGATGATGACAGCGAACCAGCTGATTATGTTATCGAACAGAATAAAAACAAAAATATACCACCCATAACCAAACTAAAATGCACAACCGAACAGGTGCATGAAGCAGAACTTTTTTTCACTTTTCCTTACTGTCCATAAAAAAGCAAAATTATGTTTGTTCGAAACATTTGCCGGATTAAATGGGTAAAAATACAAAAAAAAATCTTCGTGTATATTTTCAGATAACTTTATGTAAACCTTCTTTGTCATTTTTCTCTATTCCGAGTTTGTGGCATATGTGCTAAACCAATATTGGCGATATTACATATATTTTTTTAATAAATGCTTTGAATTTGTATTTACAACACTGTGAGAACACTGTAAATTTGTAAATCCAGTACATACCATAAATTTAAGTTTACAGTCTTGCGGCGTTATTCGGCGTTATCGTTGTAATGCCACGAGTACATTAACATTTGATTAAACTGGATGTTGTACTGATGTTAGTTGTACCCACCGCCCATCATAGGAACGTCGTGCTGATTGTCTTTCTACCTGGATAGCTAATTTATAAACAAAGAGAAATATCTTTTTTTTAATATTTGTACGTAATTATTATTTGAACTGAAAATGTGTATAAGTCGGAAGTTATTATTATTCGCTTAAGTTCATAATTGAATTAATGTAAACTCAAATTATATATAGTTATTCTGACTTTTTGACCTTCGTATATTAATTTTAGTATCTAGTTTTTAAGCAAAAGGTCTCTTTTATATAAAAAAAAACAATAACAACAACAATTGTATTTTTATTTCAATATTTCGCTACTCCTTTGTGTAGCATTGTCAAGAAATAATGTTGAAATTGATAATAATAATATATGGAAAATAATTTGTCGTATAAAAATACTGTAAATAATGTATTAACATTTAGCACAAATATAACAGAATATTTTCATGTTATTTATTGTATCAAATGTTAATAGTACAAATAAAAATCAATAAAATTCAGCTATTTTTTGTATTACAGTATTTATCGCTTATATGCATTCCAAATTTTGCACGACTTTTTGTGCTTATAAGCGAGAAATGCATTTATAAAAACTCCCTTATATGCATCGGCAGTGCTTATAAAAAAATAGCTTATATGCTTCAGCGGTGCTTGTATAAAACTAAATTACAATGATTAAATAAAACCCCGAATTTTATTTTCAAAATAATTGATTAATATTTTTACAAGTTTTGCCACAGCAGCCTCATATTAGCCTTCTTGATTGAATGCAGCAGCTGATTTTACACAGACATGTAAAATTAATGTAAATTAAGATTGAACTTTTTGTTTGCTGTTGAAAATTTGCTCCACAAATTTTTTAAAAATGTACATAATATGTACGGTGCATATATGAATATTTTTTTAATACACTTTAAAAAGATTTATATTTCTTTACGGTGCATAAAAGCGGGAAATGCATATAAGAGAAATGCAAATACGAAAAATAGTTACGGTTTTTTAAATACAAATAGAAAATTGTTCATGTTGGGATGCATATAAACCTTAAATGCAAATAACCGACGTGCATATAAGCGATAAATACTGTAAATGCCGATAATAATGAGCTACACTTTTCTACATCTGCCTTAACATTAATTCTCTGATTGTGTGATGGTACATTAATTACGTGTAACAGTTCCTATATAAATCTACGTTTATCTACTATACTGTAAATAATGTATTAACATTTATCTTGTATCAAATACACTTTTTGTTTATTTGTTTGTGAACACCTGGTGTAATTTGTATCGGTTTGTAATATTGTATTGATGGATAAAGGAAGAACAAGATACATACAAGTACTCTCAGAGAGTACATGCAAATGCTCTCTCTTTTAAAAACTAGATACTAAAATTAAATTCAAATTATTTTTAAGAGTGGAATATTAGAATATCTAATCAGACTAGCAGAACGGATTAGTACTACTAATTTCGACAGCCGCTACGCTGTCATCATCAGCATCCTTTACCACTTTGATCGTGGATACTAGTATTTATGAAATATCAGCAATTTAACCAAATTTTATGAGGAAATAGAATATGAGTTATCTTGTTCCTTTTATCAATATGATGTGCCGAAATCTCACCTTCTGATTCTTTATTCCAATTTTTCCAACTCTTATTTTTATTTTTGGTTTTGCTTGTACGAAATATCTTTTAGTCCTCTACCACGGCTGGAAGTTAGAGTAATTTTATGAATTCTATTTTAATTTGCTTCATTAATAAAAAAATTTAACAATTTCTTTTAAGCCTACACGTAAAATGCAATTTTGTACCGAATAAAAAAAAAGGTTAAAATCGAGAAGATCTGACAAGAAATAAGAAATTGAAAACCCCTTAAATGAAAAAAATTCGATTTTATTTCCTACACCGAAAAAAATCCATGCAACATATGCACGAAAACGCTCGTACATATTACGAAATATTTCGTGATTGCGCACCACGAAATTCTTTCGTAAAATATACGAAATGTACGAAAATCATTAAAAAATAAAAGTAAAACAAATTTTGGCTCAACCGGGGTACGAACCTTCAGTTTTCATATTTCAAGGCAAGTACATACTCTACCCACTGAGCCACTTTCTACTAATTATATAGGAGTTAAAAATTTGTTTATTTACTAACAAAGCGTCTTCACGAGCTATTGATTTGTATTGATAAAAGTCAAAGTTGATATGAAAAAATAGCACTTCTGATGTTTTATGTATGAAGTTTGACAAATGTTAGAACAAAATTATGGCTCGTCAAGACCCTATGTTACATCTGAAAAATATGTCAATTTATAAAAAATAATTTTATTTTATGTTTTATTTCAAATATATATAAACAATTTTCACGAAAGGTCTTCGTTACTTTCGTAAACTCAAAAAATATTGCCTAATTTTGTTTCGTGATATGTACGAAAGTTTCGTATATTCTACGAAAAAAGTAACTACGAAAGGTTTTTTTCGTAAAATGTTTGATGGATTATTTTCAGTGTATATAAAATTGTTTTCAATAAAAAAAATGTATACAAACTGAATTAAATTAATTTTGTATGAATAACATTAAATTAAACATTTTAAAAACCCCCGAAGAAAATAGATGATAACTTCAAAACGGCTGCACCAATTTTCTTCAAGCATAGGTTAAAAGATTTTGGATCAAGTTCGCATTTACTAAATGAAAATAAATTCACCTGTGGGAAATACGGCGTCAACGACACACAAATTCAACAGAATAGATCTAGAAAAGATGTGATATCTTCTAAATGGCTTGACCGATTTTCTTCAAACATAGCTGTACGTGGACTCATACAGACACACAGATACACAGACGCACACTACAAACTTATAACACCCTTTTTTGGTCGGGGCTAAAAATAATATAGGCGTTTTCACTTAACGGTTAATAACTTTTTTATTATATTTTTATTATTTTTTATTTATTTATTTATTCAATTCAGTAATAACAAAGGCTAAAAGGCCGAAGATTTATTACATAAGGGTAGCAATAATAGACTATAATAGTACTATATTAATACAGTGCTATATAAATATATAAAAAAAACAAGTAATACTACTAAAGTAGATAAAAACAAAGAAAATTCAGTCTCAGTCACTTAGTAAATACCTAAATATGAATACTTGTGTACACATATATAAGGATTAGTTTCATGGCTCCCAAGCCTTAAACATAATAAAAACAAATTATTTAAGATATTCCTGCCTGTTCTGTAAATCGACTTGATTTAAAAACTCCGAAATTACGTTACGTAATATGTGAATAGCCCCTAATTATGTTAGTGCGTACAAACAACGCAAGTTTCGACTGAAGGCAAAGCAATTGAATTTCATATGTCATTATATAAAATTTGTACATATTAATAAAAATATAATACATAAATATTAATTTGTTTTTTTAGAAAACAAGCTCTCAATGAGGTATGGGCACATGCAGTATTGGGTAAACATGATAATGTTGTTCGTTATTATTCCGCATGGGCGGAAGATAACCACATGCTAATACAAAATGAATATTGTAATGGTGGCAGCTTACAGTCTCTCTTACAAAAACGTTCTTTGGTGGAATCTGAATTAAGAATCTTGTTGTTGCACGTTGCCGAGGGTTTACGTTATATACACTCAAATGATTTGGTACATATGGATCTGAAATCGGGAAACATATTTTTAACAAAAGTGCCATCATTACACAAATCATCAATGCCACCTTTAACCAAAGAGTGTTATGAAACTGGTATGGATGGTATTTATGAAGAATTGATCAACTCCGAATGGTGGATTACGTACAAAATCGGTGATTTGGGACATGTTACGTCGGTTAAAGAGCCATGTGTAGAGGAAGGTGATTGTCGTTATTTACCTAGGGAAATTTTAGACGAAGATTTTTCAAATCTATTCAAGGCTGATATATTTTCACTCGGTTTAACATTATATGAAGCAGCGGGAGGAGGTCCACTGCCAAAAAATGGACCCGAATGGCATGATTTAAGAGACGGCAAAGTCCGTGATTTGCCTACTTTAAGTCGAGAATTTAATGACCTAATTAAAGTTATGACACATCCAGATCCAAAAAAAAGGCCATCATCTACATCAATATTTAATCACTCGTAAGTACAAATAATATTTTTCAGTAAGCTAACTTTTGAACACAGGAATATATGAACATTAGGACGGTCCGTTATTTTTTAAAGACGAAATATTTTTGGTCTCACCCCCCAACAAGTGGAGGCTTGATACAAAAACTACTATCAAAAAATTTCACGTCACTGGGACCACCCACACCTTCCCGTACGGTTAAAATTTTATTAAATTATATTTATGCGGCATGATGACCCACAATTCGAAAAATATGACCACATGAAATTTTTCTTCTAAAAAGTTGTCTGTGAAGTTTTTCACAGCTTTTGCCTTAACGACTTTTATCTAAATCGTGTATTTATATACAGTTATTTCGAAAATGAAGGCACTTGGACGACATATATTAACATAAC
The DNA here is from genome assembly GCA_956483635.1 of Panzeria rudis. Lineage (NCBI taxonomy): Eukaryota > Metazoa > Arthropoda > Insecta > Diptera > Tachinidae > Panzeria > Panzeria rudis. The sequence goes on along the minus strand of OY101449.1, from coordinate 35,252,434 downwards.
GAGAATGGTTTGCCCTACTCAGTAAAGAAGAAAAACCAAAAATCGACAACAACATTATCTTTAAGCATAGCAAACATTGTTTCCAAATCCGGCCATTAGTTTTAGAGATATAGTAAAAGTCTTTTTGGCATCAAGCCAAGGGTGAAACTTGAACATTTTCACTAAACAAAAAATTTTCATAAAAATAACGGACACTTTAATTAATGTATGTACATCACTACCTCAAGCCGATAAGCTAAGAAGTCCAATACATATCAATAAAAATAAATTTTTACTGATATTGAAATTTAATTTTCATTACCAGTAAATTTTTATCGATTAAATTATATAGGGTTGCGTGAACAATTTCATAAATGAAACTACTGAAATGCTCATTTACTAAACCCCAACTTCAAATAAAAACTAGAATACTGAACAAACTGTTGCTTTTATCATACAATGAGTGAAAACATTTTGTTTCATACTGTTAACACAAAGAGATTGTTCATTGAAACGAGTTTTCTGTCATAGCTCTCGCTCTCATCTAATTTATCGTTATTACCCAGTAGGAAAAGGTAATGAATAGTAAAAGAGAAAGTCGTGCAGACAATGTATAATATTTCATGTCCTAGGAAAGTAATGAATTATTTTAATGTGTCCGGCGAATGTATTCTATAAGTAATTTTTTAAACGACTTCAAAAAAAAATGAGAAAGGTTATCAATTAGTCATGTTTTTTTTTATATATTTTCCCTCAAAACTCCGCCATTTCTGAACCGATATCGGATTTTTTCTATTCAAAAGGATGTATTTCCAGATTGGTTTCGTTGAAAATAAATAGACATTCGTTTTCAACTTCTTCTACTCAACTGATACTTATGAAACTTTACACACACATTAAGATTCTGTTTAAATACTACATCAGAATAAAAAAATGTGGGCTGTGCCATGCCCTTGCAAAGTAAATATTATTTTTTAACAACTTCTACTAAACCGATTCTTATGAAACTTTGCATACACATTTAGTTATCGTTACAATACAACATTACGTTTAGAAACGTGGGCAGTGTCACGCCCATGAAAAGTAAATATTCATTTTAACTACTTCCACTTATCCGATTGTTATGAGACTTCTGTTGGAATGAACGATAAATTTAATAAGTCACTGTGTTTCTCCTGTACTTTGTTGTACTTGTTTTAATATTTTGATGTTTATGCAAACAATGATTTTCATTAGTTTTATTAACTTACATTTAAATTTTTTTTTTACTTTTTTTTAAATTTTTTAGGAATCTTCCAAAAAGCTTAATTTTTCATTAAAAAAACACTTGTTCGATACTATTTTGTGAATAAATAAGAAACCATTGATTTGTTTGTTTACCTAACTATTTTAAGATAATTTGAAGGTAGTTTTATCAAGCATCTGTGGGTGTTTTGTTGGTCGAAGTCGGACATACTGTACACGAGTGTACCTAGTGGAAATATTAGATATTCCCGTTAAAAAATCTACAGGTGATAGAAAAAAACTGAGGACACAGTATGTTTTAGCGCATCAAACTGATTAGAAAAATTTTTGTTTTTTTTTTTCAAAATGGAAAGAAAAAGTTCCAATTTGTTAGTCTGTGTCATTATCTTTGTTTGTACTTTTGTGACACAGCCCACTTTCTAATCATATTGTCATGTGAAAACTTAGTGCGTATGTGAAGTTTCTCAAGATTTGTATGCAAAGTTTCATAAGAATCCTGTATAGTGGAAGTACATAGTAATAATATCTCTCGCAAAGTAAAATTGCAAATTAATATGAACATATATTTTTTCGTATTTTCTCTTTTAGAGTCTTAAATTCACTGGAATCAAAAAGCAAAGGACAATTAAGCCAAGAATTAACTATAGAGAAACGTAAAAATGAAATATTGTTGCGGAAATTGAGAGAAGCACGAAAAACAATCAAAGCGTATGAACAAAATGCAAAAGGTATAAAAACATACCAAATGTTATAAAGAATTTCTATTTACATGTTGTTACTCATTTTAGCCCATCATATCTTCAATAGTCCCCAAATGATGTCAGATCAACGTTGTCTACGATCATACACACGCAAAAAGCGTGCGCCAAGCTTAAATTCAAAACTGGAAAGTCTACGTGACAGAAACAAAAATGTTATAAATAAACTAAAATATTAATTTGTTATTTCATTATGATTGTGTTTTTTTTTCATTATTTGCTTTATTAGTACCACATTAGCGGTTTTCACTGTTTGTGTTAAGTTTATAACCCTGTTATATTTACTAAGATTTATCACTAGAAAGCGTGAGTTCATTTTTCGTTTACATCATAAATTAATGAGTCAGCTGTTTTTGTTTTGTCTTGTTTTGTTTTTCGCCAATGTTTTGTCTTGGTAAATTTGACACACGTGTTTACTACAGCTTTTTGTATTGCTTTTTTAATCACAGTGTGATAAACTAAAGTTCGGTACATTTTGTTGTTGGGTGTGGTAAATAATAGTACTTTAACTACATCTACTACATTAACAAGATGTACAAGGATACTTTTTTACCAAGAGTGAAAACCGCTATTAATATATTTTAAATATGTGATTTAATTTCATTAGGATATCATCTATCGTGAAATTTGTCAAACAAGCATTATTTAATTTTTTGCACTCGGTAATTCCTAATACGAAATTCACCTAGTACATATAAGACCATCACACAATTTCATTATAAGTTTTTTAGAATTTAATTTATTGTGTTTTTGTTTTAATATACATATTTTCTCATAATTACGAAGAAAAATATTTACTAAAGTTATTATCAAAACGAAATATCAAAAATCCTGTAAATACGAAAATATACATATATTTTAAACAGTAATGCAATCTGTTTATTTCTTTATAATAAACTTTGTTCATATTACCACTTAAACTAACGTCTTACTACGAATCATTTTTGTCTTCTTTATTAATTCTCGCTGCATAATTTTATGTTATATTTGAATTAATTTGCGTTTTACAATCAAATTTATTAATAACTAATTGTTAAGCTATTTTTTTACTAATAAACAATTAAACTAAATTTCTAATTTTTTAAATTACATGCCACTTTTTAATCAGGGATCTGAAATAACTCCCCCTTATCGTGTTTGGCGATTTTCGCCTTCGACTACGATATTTTTGTAATATATTGCAGCAAAATGACGTGCGCCAAGATAGCGTCGAAATCGTCAGAATGATTTAGCGATTTCCGGGATTTACAAGAAAATGGGAATTTAAAAGATCAATAATATGGTCGGATCTCCTATGAACCAGAATGGAATGGAACATTTTTAATTATTTTAATATGAAAATTAACATTAAAAAGTTGCAACTGCTTATATTTACATGTTTTTATATACAAATTTAAACTTTTTATAATATTTCAACATTACTATTTTATTACATGAACAAAATCGATAAAAACCCATTGATAGCAAACTGGATGCGGACAAAAATGGATGCATTTTTTACATGGAAACTGGGCAACGGATATTAAACTATACCACTTGCTTTCCGTGCAAAAAATCGGAAGAGCCGTTTTCCAGAAAAATGGCTGCATCCATTTTGGCCACAAAAAAATGGAATCATTTATTCCATGGAAACTAGGCCACGTCAAGCAACTAGCTATGTGGGATATTAAACTAGACCACTTGGACCTCCAGAAAAGCTTTCCGTGCAAAAAATCGGAACATTCGTTTTCCAGAAAAATGGGTTCATCCATTTTGGTCACAAAGAAATGGAATCATTTATTGCATAGAAGGCAACGTCAAGCAACTAGCTATGTGGGATATTAAACTTAACCACTTGGAGCTCCAAAAAAGCTTTCCGTGCAAAAAATCGGAAGAGCCGTTTTCCAGAAAAATGGGTGCATCCATTTTGGCCACAAAAAAATGGAATCATTTATTGCATGGAAACTAGGCAACGTCAAGCAACTAGCTATGTGGGATATTAAACTAGACCACTTGGACCTCCAGAAAAGCTTTCCGTGCAAAAAATCGGAACACCCGTTTTCCAGAAAAATGGGTTCATCCATTTCGGTCACAAAGAAATGGAATCATTTATTGCACAGAAGGTAACGTCAAGCAACTAGCTATGTGGGATATTAAACTTAACCACTTGGAGCTCGAAAAAAGCTTTCCGTGCAAAAAATCGGAAGAGCCGTTTTCCAGAAATATGGGTGCCACTTTGGCCACAAAGATTAACAAAATCTCAAAAGATCATAGAGATCGCGAAAATTTTCAAGAAACTGCAATATTGCAATGCCGCGCGAAGCGGCCGGGCACATCTAGTTATTTATAAAATTATATTTATACGTTGCTTGTAATTTTTATTTTAAATTTTTATTATTTACGTTGTGTGATAATAGTTATTTTTAAAAAATATTTTTTTCCGTTGCTCATAAGCAGGGAACCCGGAAATATGCCCTAAAATATTTGTTTTATGCGCATTAAATATGCACTAAAAACTTTAAAATATGATCCCAAAGTGTAAAAAATATGCTCTTAAAAAGTGTATCATTTCGTTTATAATTTATCTGATATTCATATATTGCTGGCATGCAATAATGTCCAAGAAGATAACGTCTACGGACATTATTTCCACTTCAAAAAGGATATAATATCCTGGGGAATGTCAAATAGTGGCGGGGCAGAGTAAAGGTTTTCTGCCTAGTCAAAAATCTGACCTCGGCGAAGCCACTATTCGACATAGCCAGTTAGGAATGGGCAAGTATATATTTATATTTTGAATACCCTCTTTCAGAATCCAAAAACTGTTTCGCGAAATTGTTCCTGATTTCTGAGATATCAAGCATTCATTGTGCTCATATTTGTAAAAAAAAATAAATTTTAAATAAAAAAATAAAGATCAGAAATCAAGTAAAATACCAAGTTTCATCAATATTAACTTTTTATTACATGTAAATATCTTTTCTAATAACATTTATACGCTTATTTTCAATAAAAAGTAGAAAATTTCATCTCAATAACAAGTTACTCAATACACAGCAGTTAGTATACACATGGAGCAACAAAAGTTATTTTTACAAATAAAATAAAAAAGTGGCTACTGAAGCACATAACAAGATATTTTACTTTCAGTAAAAAAATGTTAATTTCTAATCAATCCGATTGCGAGTGAAATGCAATTTTAAAATTTTATCTGAGTTTTCATGTAAAAATACTATTATCTTAAAAAGTGCCCGATGCAACGATACTTAAACTTGTAGACAGTTTTATAGAGAACCTTCCAAGCTTTCATTTGGTTTATACTTGATAGCCGTTATCGATAAAATACGTGAGTTTTGGCTCTTTGAAAATGAGCTTGAGTTAATTTATTTTTGAAATCTCATTTTCAAAGCTCCATAACTCACGTATTTATCGATAACCGCTATCAAGTATATACCAAATGAAAGCTAGGAAGATTCTCTATAAAACTGTGTACAAGCTTAAGTATCGTTGAATCGGACACTTTTTAAGATAATGGTATTTTTACATGAACACTCAGATAATAAAATTTTTAAATTGCATTTCACTCGCAATGGGTTAAACTATTTTAAAAATGGATGTACCAATAGAAAGGCATTTTAGAGCACTTTGAAATGATACCAATATCGTTTATATGTGTTCTATATTCTACGGGTTATAACCAATTAAAAATAAAAGTTTTGAACCCCGTAACTCCGGAGCCAGGAGCGCCGAAAAAAATTACACAATCATTTTTGTTTTTGAAAGGGCTATTACCTTATGTGTTTTTTTATTTTCAACAATTTGCATATTCTTTAGTTTCAAAAAAAAAATTAAAGCGCTAATTTATTTCACATTTCTATAATGTCGTTTTCGTCCACAGATATTGTATCTAATTTATGCTTTAATTCGAAGTAGTTTTTCACGTTAAAAATCGGGGAGATTATATTTTTTAATATTGTGCCAAGATGTTTGGCCAAATGGTAGCAAGGAACCTTTGAATGTTTTCCTTGTGTATTTTTGTAGGCCATATAATACGGGTGCTGTGGCCGCGTGGGACGTCATAACCGATTTTTGGTATTTCGTTATATTATTGTTTTTGTAAAGTTCGTTCACAATATTGTTGTTCATTCTCTGCAATTTAGTTGTCGGGTTCAATCTTAGTGCATTTTGACTTAACTGCACAAAATATTTGTTTTCTGTGGTTATTCTTCAAAATCGATTTTTGAGTGCACTTTGTATACCCGTACCTTTAAAATATTTCTTACGGGTTTAAATTATTTTCATATAAAAAAAATCAAAGTTAGCTGCACATACTTATTAATTGTGCTTACTTGCACATTAAGGCAGATAAGTACATTTAACCTAAAAGTTGACTGTGCAGCTAATTCAAAATAGCTTTATATGAAATTATTTTGGATTGAAGAACGAAGAGAAAAAATGTTGTCTCTTTAATTAATTATTGAAAGGAACCAAATTTTCAATATTTTCAATGTGCATCAAAATGCACGGTAATTAAATACTCAAAAAATCTATGCAAGTTTTTTGATGCATTAATGGCGAAGGAAATGGGGAAACAGATATTACTTCAGATGACGATGATGCAAGTTAGGACTTTCGAGCAAACTTTAAACGCTGCTATTAACAAAGCAGCTGAAATTATTTGGAGACAGCGGAAAAGGACGAAAAATATTGATAATTTATACAACGTCCTCTTAACTAGCCGGGCAACTTCTGTAGAGGGCGAAAGTATTTTCTTAACAACAGAAAATTGTGTCACTTGAATAAGAAACCGATTGTGAGATGAAATAATTAATACATTAGTCGAGTTCAGTTATTGATGCAAATGGCCTTGCGAAAGTGCAAATCCAACAACAAGACATTAAATTTCAAAAAAGCTACAATATTTTGCATTTGCACTTTCGCAAGACCACTTGCATCAAACTCTGAAATCCACTATTGAAATTATCTAAGGGCAGATAATTTTCATTGCATACCAAAAAGTAAAGGACTGAATTTAATATTCTAAGACTGCAACATTTATCTCAGATAACTTTTTATTCACTCTTTTGATCACTTCCGCCCTCTGACAACCACGTATTAAAATCATTGATGAATGACCAGAAATAAAACTACTTTGATTTCAGTTCATCAGTGATTTTACTAATGATTTGTATACTCTCTTTTTGCTCGGTCTAAAATAGTTTTTAAATACGAAGTTTCTTTAAAATGTCAATAAAAATATTGTTCTGTTTTACCTAATTTAATTTAAATCTTTTTGTTTCTGTGATTTGTTGTTTTTGCTCTTTTATCTCATTTCTTTAGAAACTGTTTTGTTTGTGAAATACTTTTAAAATAAAGCTCTGTTTAAAATAAAGAATGATTCAATTTGCTCATATAGACATCAATGGATTTTGAAAATTCAAATTTTTGGTTAATATTTTATAACGTTGTTAAATTCCCGGGAATTCCCGAGATCCCGAGAATTGGTTTTTTATTTCCCGCTCTCCCGGGAATCAAAAAAGTCCGGGAATAAAAAAACCCCAATGATATCGAATAAAATTACACAATCGCCTTACAGTTACCGCAACCGACTAAATATGTCGAAAAATGTTACGATTGTCGGGTCGTTTCATATTTTGTACGTTGTAATTTATAAAAATAAGTGAATAAACGTGAATAAAAACAAAATTGTCTGCACAGCAATTATTCCGTGTAGAATTAAAACACAAAATTTCAAACCTGAAATTCAGGCGGATCTGCGTAGTAGGCTTTAACGAGTAAACAGTTACCGAATGTTGCGTGAACTCCACCATTATATTTAAAATTCATTAATTCTTTTCGGTGCACAAGTTCTTGTTTTTTCATTTCATATTCAAAAGTTATATCATGCGATTCCTGATCCGAATATATATAATGCAATACGATCTTAAAAAATAAAAATATTTTTGAGTCCAAGTTATTAGGGGTATTTTATTTGTATTTATATTAATTATTTGACATAAACGTTAATAAATTGAAAAGTACTCTAATAAATGAAATTGATGTTTGCAATTCTAGTTATATATGTATGTATGTAAGTATGTACTCAATATTTTCGTACATATATTACACTCAATTTGTTTTGGATTATGTATTTCTTTTACATTATTACATATTTATATATGTATGTATGTAATTATAAATTTATTATGTTGTAAATTTTGTAGTCCAACTGTTTTTATACCATCTCAAGTGGTTAAATGAATACACAATATAGACTTTGTTGTTTAAGGTTTATTTCAATTAGATGCTGTATGTGGTTGATGATTTAGCGTAGTATATGCTGCTGAAGAAAAAAAGAGATTAAGTGTCCCAGCTTTATCGAGGCAACACAAGTCGTGACAAAAGTATCTGTTAGAGCAATATAAGGTTGGCAGATCAGGTTATTTTTATATGTGGAGAATGCTAGAAAAGTTCTTTAGATCAATTTTTTTAATAAAAGAAAAACGAAAAATATTAAAAATAATACACACATTTTTAAATAAATGTATAAAAAGGAAAAAAATGTACAAGAAAAACTGAATAAAAAAAGGAGACCTTTCCCGCCAATGAGAAAATCCTAAAATGTTTGATAGCCAAACAATTAGAACACATTGATTGAAATATTTTTATCGTAAGGTAAACAAACATAGAGAATTATAAATATTAATCAGCATTGCAAAAAAGGAATATGTTTACTTCAAAATAAAAATATTTCAAAAATATTGCCCAATGTTTAAAATTTAAACAAAAATTATTTGAAAGTTATGCTTAACGTTTTCGCATGTTAAACAAAACATGTTTTGCAAACGTATGAAAACTGTTGACTATTTATCGCAATGTTTTTTGATGACGATTATACGTTATATGTGCATCAGCCTAAAAAAACCATATTTGAAAATTATTTAACATCAAGAAGATGTTTGATGGTATAAAGTGATCTGCAATAAAAATAAATACCGCCACCTTAATATCGACGTCGATCACGGCTACGTGAACGTCGTCTTTCGCTGGATCTGATGCTGCGACGATAGTCTCTGTCCCTATCCCTATCACGATCACTTTGTCGATTGCGTTCTCTTTCACGTTCTTTCTCGCGTTCCAATTCCCTTTGCTTAAGGCGTTGTTTCTGTTCTTCTAATCGCTTTTGACGGAATGCTTCTTTTTCAGCAATCTAAAAAAGTTATTTTTGTTAACACGAATTATTAAACATATATACATTGTTACTATATAATTCACCTGTTCGGGTGTAAGAGGTAGCCAATAAATACACGGCGTAGCTTTTGTTTTACGAAATAGATCGTCTAATAATCTTAGCGGGGGATCTTCCTTTTTCTTTTGTTTACGCACTATAATTTTTGAAAATTGAAAATTTTTTCCGATTTAAATTAGTTTAATTTAAAAAGTACCTGGCGATAAACTGTTACTTCGAACATCTCTTTCTCTTCTATGTCTACGATCCCTTTCTCGATCAATCCTTTCGTTATCCTGATTTCTAGACATGTTGCGATCTCTACTACGATCCCGACCCCGATCATGGCTGCGATCTCGGCTACGTTCCCGTCGTCTATCCACATCTCTGGTTGCCTTCTCTCGATCCAAATTCTCCTTTTTACCAACATCCCATTCGCGCACTGGTCGAGAGCCCTAAAAAAAATTTACATTGATACATTTTACAAGTTAAAGATTACTAAAAAATTAAGCACAAATAGTTTATTTAATTAATATGAATATTATTTTTCAATGACCAAATATTTTTCAAAATATCAAAAAGTAGATAACCATACCGTAATACATAAAAAACTAAGAAGGAAATTAGTGTTATTTAAAAATTTCAATATCCGGATGAAATCATATTCTTTTTATTGCAACACTAACTACAAAACATGGTGGTGTTGCCAGTATCGAAATCTAAATTTCCTTAAAACACACAATGTCTATTGTAGTGTTTATGAATGCAATTTTATATTAAATAGTTTTTAGCGTGAAACTGTTCAATAACAATTGTGTCTTAAACCTAAAATAAAAAATTTTTATGAATGTGGCTGTATGTTATTTGCCAAGATATAACCTTTAACTTGCAAAAAAAAATTAAAAGAACTTAATTTTTCACTAAGTTATGATAAAAAACGTTAACACATGTTTTTTAAGTGATTTTTTGATAAATATTTATTTTTGAGCAAAATATTTAAAGTTTTAAGGTATGCCATGGAATACAAAATAAATAATATTGGCAAACCAGGAATTATAGTTATTAAAATATTATCGTTTTTCCGTGTTTTATTCACTTAATTTCTCAAAAGCAGCTTTTATTAATCTTCAAATATTAACGTTATTCCTAGTTTATGTACTAAACTAACCTTAATAGCAGGTACATTATACTCTCTATTATATCAGTTTTCCAAAATTAAGCATTAATATTCAGTCCTTATCATATTTACAACCCTTGCTCTAACCACAACAGGAATGGAGGTCTTTTTCCATATTTCGTTTAATCGTTTGTATGCCAGGTGGAATGTAGTTTTTAAATTATGACCATTACCAATCAGGTGTGTATATCTCATGACAGCCAGGTGTGTGGGTAATCTAGCATCATCGAGCTCATCACAAACGCCCAAAATTTTGCATTTTAACATTGATGTTTTTGTAAAACCTTATAGGGTTTATGATCAGATAAAGCTTAAACGTAACGAAATCAAAATATTTAACTTTGGAATACTGATATAATATAGAGTATAACGTACCTGCTATTGTGGTTGGTTCAGTACATAAACCAAGAATAACGGTAATATTTGAAGATTAATAAAAGCTGCTTTTGAGAAATTAAGTGAATAAAACACGGAAAAACTATGATATTTTAATAACTATAATTCCTGGTTTGCCAATATTATTTATTTTGTATTCCATGGCATACCTTAAAACTTTAAATATTTAAATATTTTTCTCAAAAATAAGTATTTATCAAAAAATCACTTAAAAAAACATGGGTTAACGTTTTTTATCATAGGAAATTTATTATTTGACATATTGTCATAATTATATTTTAAATGAAATTTATTTGTTGATGGTTATTAAGCAATTGTCTATATGCATTTCATTGGCGCTTTTACCAAATCATCAGTAGACTTCAACCACAACTTTGAACAGTTACCAAAAAAAAGCGCCAATGAAATGCATATAGACAATTGCTTAATAACCATCAACAAATAAATTTCGTTTTTTATCATAACTTAGTGAAAAATTAAGCTCTTTAAAAATTTTTTTTTGCAAGTTAAAGGTTATATCTTGGCAAATAACATATTTTTTTCAGATTTTTAATAATTTTTTTTTTGATGATTTTGAGGGTGTTTGAAACAAAAAAACCATATTTTTTTGAAAAATTTTGTCACTTTAAGTGGAAAAAATTGATTTTTTCAATTTATATCTTCTCATTTATCGTTTTTGATACATTGGCAATAGTATAAGGTATGAATTTGAGTTGTCGTTGAGCATCAAAATCCATTAATTTTGACGGCATAAAATAAACATTGAACTCAAATATTCTAAAATCTTAAATATGGATGCGATAGCTGGATTATTTTTTTAGCGGACTGAAATTTTCATGGTATACATCTCAAAACACGCTTAAACTTTTAGGCTTGGTGCCATTTTGAAATTCAAAAAAACTTTTTTCAACCCACCTTAGTATATATGTTCGTATTTTACTTATAATTATTTGTAAATAGGAATACTTAAGTTTAATTTCCTGCCGGGGTTAAATTTGCCAGTTGGACATGATGAGCTGATGCTGTTGTTTTTTTATGGAAACGGTGTTGGTTAAGTATAGGTGGTTTTCTCTCTTGGTGTAAGTGTTCTTTTAGTTTTTCTTCTCAGTTTCTTTACTTTTGACTTTTGCTTCAGGTTTTCAAGTTTCTTTCAGTTTTCTTTTCGTTACAAATTTTTTAGTTAGTTTTACACTTTGTTGTAATTTTTTCTATTTTACCAATTATTTTCTTGATTTTATTTCCCTGGTTAGTTTTAGGTTAATTGTTACAATTTAATTGAAATTTATTTGCTGGAGTTTAAGCAATTGCCTATATGCAGCATTTCGTTGGTGCTTTACCAACTCATCAGTAGACTTCAAGCACAATTTTAAACAGTTACAAACCCTTTATCTTATGTACAAACTTTTAAGAACCATTTGAGAATTTACAAATATATAAATGATTTTCAAAAAATAAGCATAGTAGGCTTTGAAACCTATACAAAACCCAGCAAATAATTTGTTTTACCTTACCTTTTTTTCATCTTCATGGCGTTCCCTACTCCAGCCCGATCCAATCAAAAGATTATCCTTATTAGTTTCCTGTCCAAACTTGGGGACATCTTCTTTCGTTGACTCAATAGCTTTCAACATATCATTTTTGATACCAAAATCAACATTTAAACATTTCGGGTTTGATGCAGGCCAGCGGACACCATGCAATGCGTGACGGGTTTCAATGGCTTGACTAAAATTTCAAATTTTAAATATGTGAAACCATTACAATAAATTCAAACTTTGAATCCTCCCACAAAATGGAAAAATCTTGTAGATTAAGATAGCAATAAATTTTTTTTAATCGTACGGCAAAAACGTAATCTAGTTAGAATTCGAAGAAATTCTTCAAAAATAAAAGATTTACTATTGATATTAAAATTAAATTTTTCGAAAAAATAATTAAAACCCTAATTTAAAGTTCCATTTTGGTGTTTTGCGTGTGTGAAGTTGTTAAAATATATCTATGGCTTAATATAGAAAAGGCGTATCTCGAATTTTCGTTATTTTACAGGAGAAGGAAAAAAGCTGAACAAAAACTAGAACAAGTTTTAGCTCCAACAAAAAGAAGAGCATGGTTCGTATCCCACTTGCGAAAATATATTTTTTTTCATTTTTTTATATTTACATGAAAAAACGTCATCGAATCAGGGAACTTGCATGGGTTCAATTCATTCATTTTAATGAATATCAATTTATTTAAAGTTTCACGTAAACACATGATCTCCAATGACACGCTAATTTTAAAAGTCATGCATGTTTCACCTAAATTGAACCAGTTCGTCATCACTTGAAACAATAATTATACACATGATTTGTCGTTATTTTTGCTGGTTAGGTTAAAAATTTTTGGATCAAATCACCTTTCAAACAAAATTTAGTAAACTAATAAGATACACAGATTCAAGAGGATACATCTAGAAAGGATGTGATATCATCTAAACGGCTGGACCGATTAGATGATATCACAACAACAACACTCTCCATCAAGTCACCTTTCAAACAGAAAAAACTAGATCAAAATCGGTGAAGCCGTTTTGGCTGTACGACGACATGTACAGACACACAGATACACAGACACACACTACAAACTTATAACACCCCTCTTTTTGGTCGGGGGGTTAAAAATATGTTTAAAAAATCAACAAACGCGACTGCGTAAAAATTCAGACAAAAATATATAGGTTTTTGATTTAGCCAGTTTTGAAATTTTCAAAACTTTGCAGATTTCATTTTTCCAAAAAAAAATTATTTTTTTTTAATAAAAAGAAAAGTTATTTTCTTTTATTTAGATCTCATGCGATTACTTTTAATAACACTATGCGACAAGTGAAATCTTTCGTAAAAACACACAGACTGGACAGTACGGGCTCGATTGTACCTTTTTTTCGTTTTTGTGACTTTTTTCCAGTTTAGCGATTTTTTTCGTTTTTCGGCGATATTTTTAGTTGTAGCGGTTTTCTTAGATTTTAGTGCTTTTTTCGTTTTGACGACTTTTTTCGGTTTTCGGGTTTTTTTAGTTTTTTAACGATCTTTTTAGTTTTGGTGATTTTTTGCGTTTTAGCTTTTCTTTTTTAGTTTTGGTGCTTTTTTTTCTTTAAGCGCTTTCTTCATTTTGATGGTTTTTCGATTTGACATTTTTTTTAATTTTGAAATTTTTTAGTTTTGCCATTTTTTAAGAATTTGTCTCTTACGGTTTCCAAGATACAGCAAGTTGTCCAATTTACATAGTCAAAATTACAAACTGATAGAACACTCTTTAATTCTTATTGTTTTAAATATCAGTGTTATATGGTGTAGTCTATTCTACAGACTACACCATAGTGTAAATATGGTATTACTTTGAAAATTAAAAGTGTTTATATATAAGTGTCTGTATATTACGTTAGTATTTCCACATGTTTCGGTGCTCGCTTTAGAACACCCTTTGATTTTAACTGTCATATATTTGTTGTTGTAGTTGCCAAATTTTTACAGATTCTGTGCAAATTTCGGTCCGTAGCTCTTACGATTCCCGAGAAAACAGCCTGTGACAGACAGACTTTTGGTGTGCGGAACCCTAAAAATGAACAATTGGGAAATAAAGCCATATATTTCTTCATAAAATTTTAGTTTTTCTTCAATTTTTTGGCTTTTAATATACATACATATGTATGTTATCCAAGGCAGATTTATTTACTTATATACATTTTTTAGGAAGGATTTTATCCTCTTGGTATATCGAAAAGCGGTTTCGCTGAGTAAAGTGTTTTGCATAGCCGGCCTTCGGCCGTTCTTAAGGGTTTTTTTCCTATCGGTATATCGAAAAGCGGATTCGCTGACAAAAGATTTTTGCATAACAGGCCTTCTGCCGGGCTTAAGGATTATTTCCTCTCAGTATAGCGAAAAGCGACTTCGCTTAGCTAAGATTTCCTGCCTAGCCAGCCTTTACGGTGACAGGTAATAAGGTCAGTGGATTTTTAATGTCAAATTGTTCAGTATATCTCTTAAAGACCCAGTTTAAATTCACCAGTTATGCTAACTTCATGCCAAGTTTTCGTTGTGAATATAGCCCTAGGTTTCTGTGACAACGAGTTATAAGAAGTTACTAGCAGCAAATTACGTTTTATAAGAGGTTGAAATGATTTTGTATTGAAAAAATACGAATTATCGAAGTGACCGAAATTTTAACGACTTAAGGCATTTTTTTAAGGAACCGCTAGTATTTTACGAAATATCGCGATTTACTATTTATCGGTGTACGAACTATCGTGATTACACTGTACTAGCTATACCCGGCGTGCTTCGCTACCAAATTGTTGTGCAGATATAGAAAAATTAATTAAATAATTTAAAAATAACCATAAAATTGGTTAGTTTTTTTTGGCGAATTTTTGCGTTTTAGCGATTTTATAATTTTGGCGTTTTTTCGTTTTGACTTTTTTAATTCTGGAATTTTTTTAGTTTTAGAGTTTTTTTAAATTTCAAGAGTTTGCCTCTTACGGTTTCCAAGATACAGCAAACTGTTTAAACTACATAGTCAAAATTACATTAACTTTCAGAACACCCTTTAATTTTTATTGTGTTAAATATCCTACAGACTACACCAATTAACACCAACTTTGAAAATTTCGAGTCTATATAAAAGTGTCTGTATATTACATTAGTATTTCAACTAGGGATGTAACGATACGCCGTTTTGCCGATCCGATACCGATACCGATATTTACAAATAAATATCGCCGATACCGATTCCGATACCGATACGAATATTGAAATTGAGTTCAAGTTTAGATTAACAAAACTCAAGTGCAATTTTTTTATTATACAAAATTACATTATAAGAGAAATATTTAAAATTGATAAAACATTGGAAGTAATTTTTAAGGAGCTATATTTTCTTTGCTTCCAACAAATATATATTAAAAATATGCAGATAATTAGTAGAAAAGCAAGAAAAAAGTTTAATTCCTTTATAATTTTAAAAAATGCTCGCCATGCTTTTTAAAAAATCGATTTTTTTAAAGGACATTTATCAACTAATATTCATCTAATTAACTTAATAGCTTAATTATTAAAAGACTTCTAAGCTTATATTTATTCACTTAAATTTACATGAAAATACAGTTCTGAGTTTAAATTCGCATAAAAAAAAAATTGTGAAAATGGGTACTTTTTTATCCTTTTTCCTTGAGGAAAAATCATTATAGAATACCGAAAAAGAAATTTGTCCTAGCATCGCTTCCAATTCGGTGATTGGTAATCGAAAAACAGAACTTCTTGCAATGGCAAGGATATGTAAAACTAATTAGAAATTATCGAAATTTGCAATACTTCCAGATCGCGAATTCTACATTTTCATGACTTCTTTGGAGTATCTCTTTTTTGCTGGAATAAGATTTAAAAAACAACGGCTTGAATTTGAATTCATGCTAAAATTAACAAAAAATAAATAATTTTTTACAAAATAACAGCATAAAATATTATTAATTTTTAAAATTGATATTAATAAGATTTAAAAAATAACGAAGTGTATTTAATTCATGGTAAAATCGAACAAAAATAAATTATTTGTTAAAAAAAACTGAAAAATTTTTTAAAAGTATCGTCGTATCGGCAGTAAAATATCGCCGATACCGATGTATCGGAAAATCTGAAGTATCGCCGATATATCGGTATCGGTATCGGTATTCGTTACATCCCTAATTTCAACATGTTTCGTTGCTCGCTTTAGAACACCCTTTAATATTTAGCCCGTAGTTCTTACGGCTCTCGAGAAAACAGCCTGTGACAGACAGAAAGAGAGACGGAGAGCGTATCGAAAACTATATGATTAATTTTCATTTTTGGTGTACATAGCCCTAAAAAGAACCCGTTCCAAAAAGTAACTTTTCAAAAAGTAACCATTTTCAAGAGAAGCATTTTCAAAAAGTACCCTTTTCAAAAAACATTTTTCAAAAAGTACCATTTTTTAAAACACATTTTTTCCAAAAAGTAGGTTTTCGAAGAAGTACCTTTAGTTTAAAATATAAACTGTTAAAAAAAAGTACCAAAGTTATATTTTTACTCTTTTTCGGCCCCTAACTGTACAAATTTCAAAAAAAGTACAAAACACCTATCCACTCATTTTTCTATCTTATTATGACACTTTTGGAATTTTATGTCTATCTTACTTAGATTAGAAGATATAAGAACACCGAGTTTACCCGTTTTTACCCCTTTTAATCCCGTTATAATTTAATATTTCAAAAATTCGTTCTTAGAGAATATATACAAACATATGGATTCAGTATGGGTATCAATGTGCATAAAAAGTAGTTGTATGGAAAAAAAGTACCAAAAAGGGCTACCAATTTTACCCATTATATATTCAAATTTGAAAATATACAAAACTATTTTTGATGGCTTTTAAGTAGGGAAGAATGAATTTCAAGTTTAGTTTCTAACTTTATTACTTTAGGAGATAAACTGTTAACAAAAAAAAAAGTACCAAAATTATATTTTCACCCTTTTTCGGCCCATAAATGTACAGATTTTAAAAAACTTTTAGACACCTGTCCGCTCATTTTGCTATCTTATTATGATGCTTTTAGAATTTTATGTCTACTTTACTTAGATTCGAAGGTATAAGGTTACCGATTTTACCCGTTTTAAAATTTTCAAAAATCCTTTCTTAATGAAAATATACTAATATATTCATTCACTATGTAGTATATCAATTTGCATAAAAAATAGTTGTATGGAAAAAAGTACCAAAAAGAGCAACCAATTTTACCCTTTATATCCAAAAAAGTACCAAAAAATTTTTGAGGGCTTCGTAAGGATAGAAGAATGCATTTTAAATTTAATTTCTATCTTCATTACTTTAGGAGATAAACGGTTAACAAAAGCAGTACCATTATTATATTTTTACCCTTTTCAACCCCTAAATGTAAAAATTTCAAAAAAGTACCAAACGCCCGTCCGCTTATTTTTTGATCTTATTATGCTGTTTTTGAAATTTTATGTCTACCTTAGTTAGATCCGGAGATATAAGGTTACCGAATTTACCCGTTTTTACCCCTTAGCGTTTGAATTTCCCAAAACCCCGTCTTAGAGGATCTATACATCCTGAGGGGAGCCCACATACGAAATTTCAACTATCTAGCTTTAGTGGTTTGGGCTGGGCGATGATGAATCAGTCAGTCAGTCTGTCACTCAATAACGTTACTCTTTTATTTATATTATTATGCTATTCAATCAATTTTGATTTACTTATACTTAATTTCGTTTACTTTATTTCAATTAAAAAATATAATGAAATTTTAAAAATAGCATTGTTTAATATATGTCGGGAATTCCCCGGATCCCGGGGACGCAACAAAATTTTTCCCGACTCCCGGAAATCAACAAAAAAATCTAGGTAATTTGGAAACCCTATTTATGACTATTGGAAAAAAGGTTCAATATATGTATATAACATATCGCGACCTTAGTATTGGTTTAGCCCATATGCCAAAAAGTCGGAATGGAGAAAAACAACAAAGAACAATTACATAAAGTTTTCTCAAAATATATACGATATAATTTTTTTGTATTCTCACTACTGCTTCCGTCATATGTTTAGAAGAAAAATTTACATTTTTGTGAATTTTCATCAATCCGATTAGAAATTAACATATTTTTACTGAAAGTAAAATATTCTGGGCTCAAATCGTCACATCCGTGAACGTACAACTCGTCACGTAAAAACACCATTTTCGGATTATGACATACGTAAACGTACTGTAATCTCATACAGTTTATACGATTGACGTGTCACGTAATTCATTTTAGTACGATTGCCGATACGATCACGGATGTGACGATTTGAGCCCTGTTTTGTGCTCCAGTAACCACTTTTTTTATTTTATTTATAAAAAGTAGCTTTTGTTGCTCCATATGTATACTAACTGCTGTGTATTGAGTAACTTGTTATTTAGATGAAATTTTCTACTTTTTATTGAAAATAAGCGTATAAATGTTAAGATATTTACATGGAATAAAAAGTTAATATTGATGAAACTTGGTATTTTACTTGATTTCTGATTTTTATTTTTTATTTAAAAAAAATTTATTTTGTACAAAAAATTTTATCAAAAATGATGATATCGAACAAAATGAATGCTTGATATCTCAGAAACCAGGAACAATTTCGCGAAACAGTTTTTGGATTCTGAAAGAGGGTATTCAAAATATATATACCCTATACATAGCTCTTTTTTTTAAATGGTCGGTGGGCCAAAACAATACTAAGGTCGCGATATATGTACACAATGGACCGGCATTGGGATTTCGACTTCGGATTTTCTCTTTAAACGTTTCTTTAGGAAAGTTCATAGAATTCTACCTAGATCTTTTTAAACTTTTCTTTAGAAAAGTTCATAGAATTCTCTCTAGATTTATTATATGAGGGGGGTGAAAAGCAAAGGGGTACAAGTGCCAAAACTAAAAAGAATTGAGTATATGCAGGAATCAATACTTAATACCAGTATATATATTACTCTACAAAAATTCAGACCTGTGCGATGACCTCAAGAGGCCGTATGTATTAGAAACCAAAAATATTATATATGAAAATGCATGGGAACAAAAAACTTTGAAGCTTAATTATCCCGAATTTTCTTTTTTGCACTTGTACCCCTTTGCTTTTAAGCCCCTCATATACGATTTCCTATACGATTTTTTCCAATAATGCTAATATACACACACATAATAAGTATATTAGCAATTAAAATAGTAATATAAATTAGTTAAGATTGTGATATTATTAGCATTCATAAAATATTTAAAAAAATTCCTTATACCAATTAATAATTTCCAGCTTATGAGGACATTAATTAAAATTAAAAAAAAAAGATATACTTACTCCTCCGTTTCGTATTCAACATAACATTTGGATTTAATACGGTCAATCCAAAATCCATTTTCAACAATTTTACCCGTACGAGCTAGTAAACCTTTTAACTGTAGCACAGTGAAAGGCCGTACTAAATTTGTTATATATAAGACATTGCTGGACTGATTTCGGGCCGGACTAGGTGAACGTTGAATGGAAGCGGGTACAGCACCAACACCTGGAACCACGTGATTAAATTGGCGACTGTTTTCTTTCAAAGACTTTGTCATTAGCTTGGAGGATTTTTCCAGTTTTTCAGTGGAATCACGACGTCGCTCCGGCTCAGGTGATGGTGACTGTTCGCCCTCCTCCCGTTCTGATGCCAATTCCTCTACCTCCGAAGAAGATTCTAATTGCACATCGCTCAACGGCACTGGATGAACGTCGGCAATAAGAGTCTTCAACGAATCCGTGGAAATGGCCAGAACCTGTTCTTTGCTCTCAGTGGCTTTCTTAGTAATCCAACGGCGTTTTCGGGTTGTTGCATTTGGGACAGCGTTGAGGCGACCTGTATCAGCTGCTGCAGTAGTATTAGAGGATTCATTAGTTTTACCGTCTTGAGTGTTGTTTACCTCCTCCGACTTGTGATGGTCCTTGTGCTCATCCTTAGCTGCTGTTGCACCCTCTACTGAATGACGTTTCAAAAAGCGCTCCCTAACCTCAGTTCTGGCGTTATTTTCATCATCTGATTTATTGGCTTTCTCAATAACTTCACCCTCTTCTGGTTCGTCATCATTATTATAATTTTCGGTAGTTTTGGACAAATTGTGTTGCTCTTTTCTCTCACTGCTGTTGCTACGTGACCGTGGAGAATTATCACGTGTGTGAAGTTTTACTTCATCTTGGTCATCCTTGTCCAGAATTTCATTCTTGTCACTTTTAACTGAAGAGCCAGATTTTTCATCATTTTCAACTTTACTATTGCCTTTCGTATGGTCATTGTCGTTTACTTCTTTCGACTGACTTTTATCTTTATTTGCAATTATAACCTTTTGTTCGGTATCGTCGCCGACATATTTATTGTCCTTATGCGCCGATGCTTGCGTATCGTCTCTGTTTTGGTTAGATTTAGAGTTTTCATTGCCTTGCTTCGTACTACGTTGATGGCCAACGTCGTCTACATTAGGCTCGTTTTCACTGTTATCAGCACCATTTTCCTCCTCGTTAATTGTATTTATTTTATTTTCCGAAGTGGTTTCTCGCCTTGTACGCCGCTTCACTGAGCTTGTGCGCAGCTCCTTAACGGGAGTTCTCACGCGCGAGCTACGCCTACGTCGGCCTTCCGATCGCTCCTCGCTAGAATCTCTTTCTCCGCTACTCATTCCAACATCACCCAAGTGTTTTTCATTTTTCAATTCACTGTTTGACTCTGCATTTTTGTCGTCCTCCGACACGGAATTTGACCTACGGCGGCGATTTGTACGTCGTGATGCCGGTGCTGGTGAAGAAACATCTGTAGACCTCTTTCTTTCACTCCGTCTACGCATTATAGTTTAATCACTTAAAATACGAAAAGCCGTAAACTAGTATTTTATTTCACGTTTAATAAGCAAACTAGTTTATTTTCAATTTTTCTTGTGAAAATTCAATTAATTGTTAATGCTTTCACAAGCGGGGAACCATCTTTTTTTTGTCTAGTACGTTCAGTGTAAGAAAAATCCAACATTTCATAGCGCTATCACATGGTTGGAATGTTTTACTGTATATAGTACTAAAAATAGGCATACATATGTACATCAACTCTGTGGCCTACTAAAAAAGCTCGCGCAAGGCGAATTGACACCAAAGTGTCACACTCTATGTAAAAAAACTAAACAACTTTTTATGCATGCATTTAACCAAGGCGATTTCATTCCAGGTGGCCGCAAGAGCCCAGCTGTTTACGAAAATGTTTACACATATAACCTGTCAACATAGCTGCCAGAAATGACGAATTTTTACGATATGGCAAAAAACGATATGACATACTGTGTTGTCATATCGTAAGTTTCTTACGATATGACAACACTGAGAAAGCCATACACTGTGAATGGCTTCCTCAGTGTTGTCATATCGTAAAGAACTTACGATATGACAACACAGTATGTCATATCGTTTTTTGCCATATCGTAAAAAATCGTCATTTCTGGCAGCTATGCCTGTCAACAGTGTTAATGTATCAGATTTTTTGACAGCCCTGTTTTTTGGTACTATTGGTAATAATAATATCTCTGTGGGAAACAACTTAAAGAAATACATATATATCTAAGTATGTATGTTTGTACATAAATATACATATATCAGATGTATGCATATAATAAAGAAATACATATCGTCATATAAAATGCAGAAGGGCATATCATCGTATTTAAGCATTTTTCAGGAGAGATAAAAAACTTAATAAAAATGAAACTATTGTGATTAAAAAGAATTTCAGCATAGTATCATTAATTCAGACAATAGTGTTTTTTTATAAAGTTTTTTATCTATCCTGAAAAATTAATTAAGAGGACAATATGCTCTTTTGCATTTGATATGACTATATATGCACGTTAAATATAAATGTGATATATATATATATAAAAGGATTAAAATGGTTTCAAATCATTTTTTGTGTATGCACAGATAAAAAATAATTCCATTTCTTACATATGTACTTAGCTATGTATTATGTTGGTGAAATCCATTGGAATTTCTTAAAAAGCCGATTCGATTTTTTTGTTAGTTAGGGCTTTTTGCGTTTTATTTAACGATATGCATGTATACATAGATACATATTTATTAATTATAAATATATAATATAGATATATTTTTATGTACCTACCCAAATACAGTTTTAATACTATTTACATCGTTTAGGCACTATTTCTTCGAAAAACTCACTATTTGAACATTTTTAATTTCCATCACTGTTTTGTGAACAGCTGTTTCTTTTTCATATTAAAACAACAAAATAGAGTAAAACATACGCACGTTTTTAAATGTTCTATAAGTGGACAAACGTGCTAACAGTACGCTACGGTATGGTAGCGGTACAGCAACGGTTGGCTAACGGAGCCTATAAGCGAATGCCACACAGGTCAATATTCAGCTTCAATATATGTTTGTGTGCGTTTGTACACATATACGGAGGGGAAATATTGAAGAATATCAAAATCATGGTAGAATATATAAGGTAGCTCTGGAACGCCAGCTGATAATTTTTTTTGTGGTATGAACTATCAAATGTTGTGTATATGTGAAATACCACGTTGCACACACAATACAACATGTAATTTTGTGCTTCTGTTATACAAACACACACATCCACTCTCTATTAATGTTTGACATTTCGGACCTCAAATGTACATTTGTATTAGTTATGCGGCTACCTTGTATATTATTCTACCATGATCAAAATGCTTTTGATTTTCATAACAAACGCATACAAGCACATGTATTGAAGCTAAAATATTGATCCGTCTAGCACCCGCATTAGTTAGTTTTACAATAAATTTTCTATTGTTTTAGCAATGCCCGTACCTGTTCAATATGCGTTGCGTATGATCTGTATTTCATGTGGAATTAATATGTGCGAAATATTATTGGTGCAAATTAATATTTATAACAACAATGCTTTGATTATTCCGCACATTTTTAGTCCACATGAAATACAGAACACACGCGCTTGTATCATGATTCTGTGAAATTGTCGATCTCGATAAATTTAAATTGTTGCTGATTTTTTGATGTGGAGTTTGACATTTCTACCAATTTTGCTAGTCTTACCAGCTTACCTTCTTAGACATGCCTAAATAGTAACAATGCAAAACCGGCGTAATGTCAATGACTTTTAGGCGCGTAGTTTACCAACATTGGCTTAGATGCAGTTTTTTGAGAAAGTATGTAAGAAAACAAAACTATTGCACATTAAAACCAGGAGATATAAATTCCATGGAGACACTTGAAGATCTCAAGTACTACTCCGAATTTAAGAAAATTGTGAAATCATCAAATATAGCCAACAAAGATGGTCACACGTGCTTCCAAGTAGCATGTAAATTATGCAAAAATCCAGGCGACCAATGGGCTTATGTAAATAAACGTACAGGAAGTTTCTATTGTTCAAACTGTGATGTAAAAGTGCCGTTGATGCAAGCCAAAAATGCTTATGAAAAAGCAAAGATTTTTGTTGATTACACAAAAGAAACTACGAAAGAATATAAATCTAAATGCCGACAACCAACTGCGGTTCCAATCCATGTATGTGACAGTTTACAAATAAAGGGTCTAAAATTGGTGGATTTTGAAATGCTCAACTCTTTGTATGACTCTGAACTTAATGTTTTGCATTTTCCATTAAAAAATGCTTCTAATAGGATAGTGGGTGAAAAATGGTTGCATTTAGAAGATGGTAGAGAAGAATGTTTCCAAAATTACAGCTCATCGGGAGTTTTACTATATGCATCATCTAGTAAACAGAGGGCTATAGTCGTAGCTAATTTGCTAGACTTTTTGGTGCTAATCGCTCAGCGAATTGATACACGTAATTTAAAATTCATTTTTCCAATTTCATTGAAGAAACGTTTTTATTTTTAGATTCCATTGTTTGTTTACCATATGGGCTCAAAAGCCTTCCGCAAGAATGTTTACCTGGATTAGAAAATTTTAAGGAGCTGGTACTTTGGTTCAAATGTGATTCTACTGACTGGGATGCTGCCAAAACATTTGCCACCAAATTGGATGAAAAGAGATGTCTATTAATACGACCAACCGTAGCTGAACCATCACCTTTTGATGCACAAAGAAAACGTCTAAACATTCGGCATATTCTACAAGGGGCTACGCCCGTGCGCCACAAATCTATTACAACCTTTTGTTTTCTCAGAAATGACGTTCTTAGTGAATTGCAAAATGTAGAAAAAGTGAATGGAGTTAAATGGAAACGATTTCCCCTGCTTAATAAACTTCTTAAAGGCCACCGCAAAGGAGAATTGACAATAATAACAGGACCAACGGGTAGTGGTAAAACTACATTTATGAGCGAATATTCTTTAGATTTGGCTGTACAAGGCGTTTCGACACTGTGGGGGTCCTTTGAAATAAGAAATGCTAGACTAGCCTCCACATTGTTAAGACAATTTGTAGGATACTCTTTAGAAAAAAAGTTGCACGAATTCGACCATTGGGCTACAGAATTTGAAAAACATCCCATGTACTTTATGACTTTTCATGGACAGCAACCTCTGAAAATAGTAATGGAAGCAATAGAGCATGCTCATTACGTGCATGATATATCGCATGTTATTATAGATAATCTACAATTTATGATGGGAATTCCAAGTACTTACCGAACAGATAAATTTTGGGAACAAGACAATATAATTGCTGCATTTCGAACCCTTGCAACCAAACATAATGTTCATGTTACTTTAGTAATGCACCCGCGAAAGGAAAGAGAAGAAGATGACCTGACTACAAGTTCTATATTTGGTTCAGCGAAGGCCAGTCAAGAAGCCGATAACGTACTAATAATTCAGGATAAACGCTTGACAAGTTTAAAAGGCAAGAAATACTTACAAATCGTTAAAAACCGTTATAGCGGTGATTTAGGCATTATGCCATTAGAATTTAATAAAGAAGCCTTAAGTTATGCATATTCTGGACAGAAGAAAAAGAAAGAAAAGGACACAGAAACCCACTCCCAGAGCTTAAAAGAATTATAGTATTTTTGTTTTGTTAATATACACTTGGATTTGTGATGATTATTTTTTACTATAATTGTACTGCTTAAGCAAAAAAATATTAAAATAAAACTTGACTATTTTATGTTGAGCTTTGTTTGTAATTTTTGGTATTCATTAATTTTTTTCCACACATAGCACAAATAGCTTTTTTGTATGCACATGCCTGGCAATAGTGTGATCCAGCTTGATGAACTTTTTGGCGACAAATTCTAAAAGAAAATAAAGAAATCAAATGTAATTATTGCTTAGCAAAAAAATAAATGGTCGCGTTTAAGAAAATTGTTTTAATGATTTCTTAAGAACTTGTTTCTTCGAATGCATTCTTAATGCCATCGTAAATCTTAATAAAGCAGCAGTTTTTTAACTCATG
Organism: Panzeria rudis; assembly: GCA_956483635.1. Lineage (NCBI taxonomy): Eukaryota > Metazoa > Arthropoda > Insecta > Diptera > Tachinidae > Panzeria > Panzeria rudis. Next base: position 35,226,669 of record OY101449.1, on the reverse strand, counting down.
AAAAACGCATGCGAAATTGCTAGATTGTTATCAGCGTTAACTTTTTTAAATTTCAAGAAGCAATGAAACAAGAAAAGACGTAATTTAAAAAAAAAAAATTTAAATTTTTTGATTTTATATAAAAAAAATTCTTATATAAGGATAAAGGATATATTGTCATTTTGGAGGCACTCATACCAGGAAGCCATGTCCATTTAAATCAATAGTTATTACGAGAAGACTGAAACCTATGACACCATACATATTTATTAATATCTGTTAAGCGCTCTAAAGGTAATAAATCTTAAATATGACGAGCTTTTGTCAAAATGACCGAGCTTCCCAAGTTAGCGCGGCTGTAAAATAGGAACCATTACAGGTATCGGACTAATTCTTACGATGTGTGATGCGCATGTAAGAGTAGAATATATATTTATTTATTTATTCATTATTATTAATGTAATATAAGCCCACATGGCCAAAATAAAATATTACAAAGATCAATTTCCTTAGCTTATAAATACCACCTATAATTCAAAACAATGATTGTTTTACACTAATACATACAATATTAAAATAACAATTCATTCAATATTCAGAGCTGATCCATATAACTTACTATGTCGAATTTCTGTTGAAATCGGAGAGGGTAGAATTATAAACTGTGTCGAAAATTTTTGGATTTACTGATTGCTCGAATGTACTTCAAGACTTCTTCAATTTTGTGTTTAGTGAAACCGTCGCAAAAAAAGAACTAAAATTAAACTAAAAAGGAACCGAGCACTAACTTTAAAATTCTTCGCGTCGAAAAGTTGAAAAAGTACTAAAAGCGGTCCGAGAAGTACTAAGTTGACAATGCTCATTATTATATTTAAAGTATTCAGCAAAAAAGCTATGCAAAAAGGAGTTTTATCATCACATTCACGTGTTTTCCAGTGTTAGTACTTTAAAATAAGTTTTAGCTCATAAAAGATAACTAGGACATAGATCAGTTGTAGAAAGCATGTCTTATGTGCTGTTTCCACAATGCAAACAAGCACTGCTTATCTAAAATTTGTATGGAAATCACTCAAAAAATTTAGTGTTTTTCATATAAATTTTAGACAAGCAGTGTTTGTTTGCATTGTGGAAACAACACATTAATGTCCGAAGAGCCTGGGTTCGTATCCCAGCCATGACAGCATGTTTTTAATTTATGTTTTTTTATTATTATTATGCATGCATACAAAAACGGGTTGAAATCATCGAGTTTCATCGGTCATAAGTAGAGTCCGACCGAATATTCGGTACCGATTTCGGCCAAAATTGTGGTTTCGGCTGATATTCGGTTTAGGCCAACTTTTTGGCCGAATACCGAAACCGAAACTTTTTGTTCTCTATAAATAAGGAAGTTAATCGAAATAATATTTTCCAAATTTAAAATATGTCACAGCCATGAATCTGTTTTTCCCGTCCTATATCTTTTCAAATTGAATAAAAATTTTACTTAGTTTTATAAAGCGCAACCAAAAGATATACATAGTAACATAAAGTTTGTTGCCAAAATAAACTAGGGAATGGTAAACCGATTTCGATTCCAATCGAAGATCTATTTTATGTTATAATAAATTGCTTTTTTGCACTGAAATTGATTTTTTTTTAATAAATTGAAAATATGAAGAAAGCTCATTTTCAATCTTCACGAAAAATTCAATATCGTCGAGAAAAAAATGCTAAATTTTTTCAACTAAATTTGAAATATCAATTGGCACAATATTGTTAGATTGAATATTATTCGTATTCGGCAAATACTGTCTGCAATATTCGTATTCGCGAATATTAAAAATTGATATTCGTAACATCACTAATGTACATATCGTTACATTGATATAGAAACGCCTTAACTCGTTGTTCTTTTAAATCGGGTTTTTTGCATAGTTCGATAGATAAACAACTGATACAGCGAAATATGCAAAACACTCCATTTGAAAAAATGAGCTGGGGCGTTTTTATATTAAGGTAACGATATACATATAAGCACATATCCTTTAATGAATTCAAAATAAATACAAAATCTTACCGGCATGGTGGTAGAGTTTTGCCAATGGGGTTAAATCTATCTTTTGCGGAGGACAATGCTTTGTTTTCATTTATTTTACGGGCTGGTCCAGTTTTCCATGGATCCGGTGTAGCTATTTTCGCCAATTTTGACTCGCACTTTTCACAAACCATTATACTCGTATGTATATTATGTACGTATTTTATTTACTTGTAAAACCAAAAATGGTAACCTATGTCCTAGAATTCAACTTTCGTTGGTAAAATAGTTTTTTAAAGTATGATTAACCTTCCTATACCCGCGCATCCGTCTGTCAGACCAAATTTTCAAGTTCACGCGAACAGTATGTGTATGAGTATCTTATATACAAATAGGGCACAAAAGTTTTTGTCCTACACTTTTAAGAATGTATTTTATTTTCCACTAATATTGAAGAAACATATCGATGATCATACGTTGACAACTCGTAACTGACTTTTTATTATTTTTCCTAAATCGCAGAAAACCTTATATGTACATATAAATAGCTAAAAAACGTTCCTATCCTTAAAATAAAAAAACCAAAATTAGTTAACAAAATAAAAATTGGCCTATGTGATAGAAAATTTAAAAATAAGAAGAAAAAATTAAATAAAAAAGTTGGCGGCAACCCATATTTTCCGAGTTATGGCCCTCTGAACTGTGATTATGCATTACATTTAAAAGCCGTCACATATTGTAGTTATTTTTATCAATTAAAACGCTACTAAACACCACTAAATATGTGTAAAGTTTTGAAAAAAGTTTGTTTTTAATTTGAAAGAAACCCTACAAAGCCGGCCTTCGGCAGGGCTCAAACACTTTCTCCTCTAGGTATGTCGAATAGCGGCTTCTCTGAAGAATGATTTCCTGCATAGCAGGTATTCGCACGGACTTAATGATGCTTCTTACTAAAGATTTTCTGCATAGATTTTAAATGACACCAATATTGACCTATTTTCTCCTCTAGGTATGTCGAACAGCTACTTCGCTGAAGAATGATTTCTTGCATAGACGGCCTTCGGCCGGGCTCAAGAATTTTCTCCTCTAGGTAAGTGGAACTGCGGCTTCGCTGAAGAATGATGCCCTACATAGCCGGCCATCGGGCGGGCTCAAGAATTTTCTCCTCTAGGTACATATTTCGAATAGCGGCTTCGCTGAGGAATGATTCCCTGCATAGCAGGTATTCGCACGGACTTAATGATGCTTCTTACTAAAGATTTTCTGCATAGATTTTAAATGACACCAATATTGACCTATTCAATTCATAAATGTAATGCACAGTCACAGTTTTATATGAAAACTTCAGAAGCTCATAACTCGGAAAATATGGGTTGCCGCCAACTTTTTTATTTAATTTTTTCATCTTATTTTTAAATTTTCCATCACAAAGGCTAATTTTTATTTTATATGGAGCAACTGCACTAAAGTACATTTAAGCCTTAATCAGTTTTTGATCATCTAAGGTAGTATAAAGACTGTTTGGTGATTTTTGCTAAAGTAATCTTCCAAACTGTGTTCCAAATGACGGGAGTAAATTTGTTAATTTTTAGCGCTTGTATAGGAAGGTTAATAAATTATATATAGTAATTAAAAATAAACGTATAAATATAATTAATGACCATAAAAATTATTACTTTTTTCTGCTGTACACGTTTGGTGTTCATATTCCTACTATTTCCAGTATTTCATTTTTCTTCATATGAAAATTTTAATGACTGCCTGTTTTTGTTTGTTTTTTATTTTACGCATGGTGTTAGACTGTGGCATGGTGTAAAGGGCACAATACACAATCAATCAGCTTGATGTCTGATTCGTGTACGTGTGCTTGACGAAAAGTCAAAACCAAGTAGATTCAAGGCGAATTCAGTACCAGGTAGCCTTATCATCACAGATGATCATCAGCTGATTACACCCAATCAGTCAAACTCTATATAAGAAAAGAGAAAAACTTTAACCCGAACTGTCAAAGCACAAATAAAAAAGTCCTACACCTACTTTGTATGTGTGTTATTTTAATGATAAGGGCACTTGATATTAATTCGCTTTGAGTAGATTTTCCATCAAGCGTCGTCGGTGTCACTAATACTAACGAAATTTCGCACATACTATTACCACGCTTGTCCAGTATGTTGACTGTGTATATTGCCCTTAATAACTATACCGGTGGCTGTCAAAGCGAATTAATATCAAGTGGCCTTATCATCAAAACAACACACATACAAAGTAGGTGTAGGACTATTTTTATATGTGCTTTGACAGTTCGGGTTAAAGTTTTTCTCCTTTCTTATATAGAGTTTGACTGATGGCGTGTAATCAGCTGATGATCATCTGTGATGATAAGGCTACCTGGTACTGAATTCGCCTTGGTGGCTGTAAAATTGCAGCAAATAACAGTACAACTAAGGGCCATTATTACAACTCAACAGTAAAGTGGAAGATAGTTACCGGTATGATAAGCAGAAGTGATCGGTAAACTGACCTGCAACAATTTTTCATTATTACAACTTGCTTGTAAAATAAAAATTATCTTTTTCAAAGTATGGCTCTACCAGAGCACAAGTGGCAACGTCATACATATGTATTTACAATGGCACAGATAACAGGTACACACAAGTCTACAACAAGTATAAATTTGTTGTAGAAACTATACTACAATTGTCAAAAAGTGTTGAAAGATAGATGGAATTATCAGCGCAGGTAGCTCTATAATGAAATGTCCAATACCTTAAAGAAGGGAAGCTCCATATTGTGACGAAATTGTGATAATTTCATCATTCCACTAAGTTTGCCGGAGTAAGGTCATGTGTTCTAGTGAGTTCACCTGTTAGATACGTCTTGGTGTTTACTTGATAAAGAAGCAAGTATGGCAGCCTATGAAAATGTGTGCCGATAAAAGTTAGCGGAAGAATGAACTTCCCAGTAAGTTATCCCACACTTTTAGGTTAAATTAAAGTTGTAATAATGAAAAACTGTTTATCCGTCCGATAAAATGCTAATTATAACTAAAGCCGAGTTGTAATAATGGCCCTAAAACTACATATTGGTTGTCAAAAATATTAACGTGCTTGACGTGCATTATGCACAAAGCTAACAGACCAAAAAATAATCTTCTGGCGTTATGCTGCTACCAGTATACTTATCAGGGCCCTTTCACAGTTGAGCAGCGCCACCATATATTTTCTTAAAAACCTTGTTACATGCAGCTTACACCGTGATTTTTAAGACATGTCTTTTTTTAATTCTCTTTTAAAGTCGCTACCAAATTGCTCTCAAAATTTGCTTTATTTACTCGGTCATAACAACAAAACCCTAACACAATCACATAAGAGAGAGAAAACGCTAATGGAACTAAAGAAATATATGAAAAAATCTCCAAAACAGAAATCATGTCTTATATTCTACACCACTTTCTTCTCCACCCCGCTCACTATCCAGCAAAATAAGACGTGATTAAAGACAAGTGAAAAAACCACCGCATAAATTTCATGTTACACGCAATTTACATTGTGCCTTATTCGCCTGGCTTTAACGGCAGGCTTTTTTTAGTTTGAGAGTAAGAAAAAAAGGCACAAATTGAAATTTGAGGTGTTTTTGGTTAGTTCTCTTTGTCATTTTTGTACTCTCAGTCTTAAGCATGTGTATAATCATCAAAAAAGGCATGAATATAGCCTGTAATGTATATATGTTTGACTTTTCGTAGGGGATTTAAAAGAAAATTGTCAAAAAAAGCCAGGCTAGAAAGGCATAGTGTGAAAAGTCTTTTATTAAAAAAACTTTTTTTTTGCCCAAAAAACATTTTTTTCTACAAAAGTGCCAAAATTTTAAAAGAAAACACAAAAAAATGTATTTGGTGTTCATTTTAAGGAATGTATAAAAACTGCATAGTTGTAGAGGGAGTAAACACAATTAAACACTGTTGCTGTAATAACGCAGTGAGAAAATATTAGATCGTATCATTGCATAAACAATCACTTAATATTTTCAGCCGATATACTGCAAATTTTAAATTATGTACATCTTTATAAAAACCTTAAAAAAAACTTTATATAAAATTAAAACTTTTTTGCATCTCAAAAAACTTGCAAATAAAGGGAAAACTTTACAAATGGCAACGCTACAGTTGAGACATTTCTTTCGGAAAAAATAAAAGGGTAACAACACCAAAAAAGCGTTATCAAATACCCGAAAAGAGTCAAAATGACAACGCTATTGTCGACATCACTTTTAGTACAAATTTATTGTTTTATTTATTTAAGCAACACTGATACTGTACTAAATTGAACTGTATGGCATCTCTATGTTTTGCACTTTATAGCTAAATTCGCATTCGTTTTTTTGCGCGTTGTTGCAGTAGAAGAAGAGAGATAAAGCAGGACAAAATTTTCGTTTTCCAAATTTTTCATTTGGGAGCATGTTTTAAGAATTTATTAATATAGTACATATAATAAAAAATAACTATTGCATTAAAAATACTTAAGAATAAAAAATGGTAAGATAAAATCTTTAAAACGTTATTTTTCATTTAAAAGGAATCGATTTTTTTTATCACTTTTCTTAACCCTTGTAAATTATACAGGGAGTATTGGCTGCAGACAAAAGAATAGATAAAAAATTCTGTTTACTCGTTTTATTTTTCACTTGGACAATGTGGAAACTATTTTAACATGGTTGTATTTTTGTCTTTCTGATTTCAGTCGAAGAAAATGTCTCGTTATCCCAGTGATCGCAAAGTGTATATTGGCGATCTTGGAAATAGTGCAAGAAAAAATGAATTAGAGTATGCATTTGGTGCGTATGGTCCATTACGTAGTGTTTGGATTGCTCGTTCACCACCAGGATTTGCATTTGTTGAGTTTGAAGATGCCCGTGACGCCGCTGATGCGGTAAAAGGTTTAGATGGCCGTACTATATGTGGCCGTAGGGCTCGAGTAGAATTGTCCACCGGAAAAAGTGCGAAAAGTGGTGGCGGACGAAGTGGAGGCGGTGGTGGCGGTGACCGCAGAGGCGGTGGAGATCGCTATGGTGGCAGTGGCGGCAGAGGCATTGGAGGAGGCAGAAATGGCGGTGGTGGCGGTGCTGGAGGTGGTGGTGGTGGTGGTGACTCTAAATGTTACGACTGCGGTGACCGTGGTCATTATGCTCGCGATTGTCATCGGCACGGACGCAGCAGAAGGCGGTAAGTCGAGATTTCTTATTTAAATATATCTTTAAGTTTATGCACAAAAAGCGAAGCGTTTTTAAAAGTGCACTAAATGGAATTACCGCATTTTCCAATTATATGCCATTTGAATTTCACAAACGTCCCACTATGATATTTATATTTATACATATTTACTAGGAATATCGATTATTAGCTTTTTTTGAAATCCTGGTTTTTCCGTATAGTTGGTATTAGGTTAGAAGGGCGCGCCCGCATTCTAGCGTGTACACTAGGACCATCCGACGACAATTGGATATATGCTCCGGAACAACTCGAGTCCCACTCAGCCAAAGATTGTCAACCATGCGATAGCTGTATAAAACGGAAGATTTTTCTTTAGGAAGGAACTCCCTACAACAGCAGAGCTGTTGCAACAACAGCACTCCATATACACATTCCTATGAAGCCTTGGAATTACAGCTGAGAAGCACCTAGATATCTAAGCCTGCTTTTCTACAGAGCCTTTCAGTCACAAATAAGATGTTTTACCGACTATTGGCCGAAGCAGCTCATACAGTTACAATCATACTGAACGCCAAAAGTTCGGACATATGTCCAAGCAAGGTGGTTACTCTGTAATTCGAATTGAAATGTAAATAACATACAAATTCGAACGGGTTTCTTTTCTAATTGATTTATAGAACAAACAACAGCAATGCAAGCGATCTTCCTCCAAATGTTAGGATCTTTTTAATTCTAACTCTATTAAGTGAGGGCGAAAAAGTCTGGGATATACTACAAGTGTTAACTACGGTTTTCCTTAATGCCGTCTTCCTTAGAGCCACTTCTTAATCTCATTTGCCAGCTCAACTAAAGGTATATCAATATCGATTTCTGAGTATCCTCCGTATAAAGCTGAGCTTGCTCTTGCCCATTCGTAAGCCATTTCATTCACCGAAATGTCTTCATGCCATTTTGGGTTTCTTTTCTAATTGATTTATAGAACAAACAACAGCAATGCAAGCGATCTTCCTCCAAATGTTAGGATCTTTTTAATTCTAACTCTATTAAGTGAGGGCGAAAAAGTCTGGGATATACTACAAGTGTTAACTACGGTTTTCCTTAATGCCGTCTTCCTTAGAGCCACTTCTTAATCTCATTTGCCAGCTCAACTAAAGGTATATCAATATCGATTTCTGAGTATCCTCCGTATAAAGCTGAGCTTGCTCTTGCCCATTCGTAAGCCATTTCATTCACCGAAATGTCTTCATGCCATTTTGGATCATACATAATATCCCTTCCAGTAGACTAACTGCCTGTTTTTTGTAAATAAAATAAAAATTTTCGTTAGGGAATTTATATTGAAACAGCAATAAAAAAAACTCTAATTTGTTTTTCTTTTCAATTCAAAAACCATAACGAAAATTTACAAAAACTAGTAGGAAGGGTATGTCAAAGTTCATGCAGAAGTAATTTAGTCCCTTTGTCTCCCCAGTACTTGCCCTCCTACGTTTTGCGCAATGGTACCACGACCAAAACACTTATGTAAGTTTCATGATATCCTTTTATTATGCCTATAAATTTTAAATTTAAAATTTTCCTCGTACTGTACAATAAAAACATTGATAACATCAATTAATTAAATTAAAATAATTCTTGCAAACAAAAGAATTCAAAACGGAGAGACATACAGACATAAGGACACGTCCAAAATAAATAATTAAAATAATGGGAACAGTCTGGAAGTACACCCTTTTATATGCAATAAAAATATTCAAAATCAAATAAATGACGGAGCTTTTAGTGACTGAAAATAAACAAACACAAACTTATTGATAAAGGCCCTTTCACATTGTAATACAGGGCTTAAATCGTCACATCCGTGATCGTATCGGCAATCGTACTAAAATGAATTACGTGACACGTCAATCGTATAAACTGTATAGGATTACAGTACGTTCACGTATGTCGTAATCCGAAATGGCGTTTTTACGTGACGAATTGTACGTTCACTGATGTGACGATTTGAGCCCAGGCTTTGAGATTTTTATTATATTTTGTAGGACGAAAATCAAATCAAAATCAGTCTGACTGTCAAAAAATCTTAAAGAAATTTTTTTCATTACATATTGTTTCTACTATCACATTCCAAATAAAACGTAACATAAATAATTTGCAATAAAGCAATATTTTTCGTACTTCTATTTCATTATTTAAGCCGGCAAACAAATGCACAACTTTTTTTGTTTTTCCTATGTATGTGCAAAAGACAGCCCTGATAAAATGAAAAATGTGATTGTTTAGAAAATTTCCTAAAAATGGCGAATACCATAATACTGTCAAATTTCTTTACGTATTATTTGACAAATCATAACAATTTCTTTTCACACTTGGATTTTTAATTAAGGTTTGAGTTTTTGACAAGTATTAATACTAAATCTAATAGTCTAAAGGCCGCTTAAGCTCCACCTTTTTTAAATCTGTTAGAATGTGGAAATACACCAAAAAGCATGATATAAGAATAAAACCTCGAAATAAAAATTTTTTAAATCTGCAACGTAGTCGTAGCTACTGCTATTTCCTTGTAGGATATTCATTAATTTTCTTTTTATTTTTCAATGGAGTCTAGTATTAAATATATCAGTAACTGACATAAACGTCGCTTGGGTGTCCATTAGATATCGATATTTTCTCAAACATATCGATATATATCATCGATATTTTTAATTGCAATATATCGATATTTTTTTCAAAATATATCGACAGTATCAAATTCGATATTTTTTAGGTTGCTTTTGTTTTTCTTCCAGTTTTTTTTAATTTCGACACAATCTTCTTTAAATAGAATATTAATTACTTAGAAAATCTTTTGTTTTATTTAAAATCTTTTGCGTACTCGAAAATTTTTCTTTCTCTAAGTACAATATTCTTGATTTACGTTCCACGAATTGTTGTTTAAACAGTATGAAAGTTGGAAATGGATTAATTATACATATATAAGAGAAGTTCTTTTTGTGGTTTATTTAAAAATGAAATTATGGGATTATATATAAATAATCATGCTTGAAAAATATCGATATATATCGAAATATCTATATTTTTTATTCGATATATATCGAAGCCGATCGAATAAAATATATATCGATATATTTTTTTCACTTGCCCATCCCTAGAACAAATTAGTACTGTTGCCAATGAAGAATTCGGAAACTACACATGACCGTGTCCCAAATATGAAGAAATATTATACACTAGCTGATCCCGGCAAACGCTGTCTTCGCCCCAAATCTTTGCCAAAAACAAAACAAAAACCTAACGTGGATTGACACGAACCTGTGCTAAAAATTTCATTTCGAAAGCTGTTATAGTTCCGAACATCATGCGTTACTAACAAACACACAAACGACTTTATATATATTAAAATAATACATGATATTTTTTCTATTTTATTTATTTAAACATAATTTGAATAATAAGTTTGCAATATATTTTTAACTTCGTCTTTCAGTTTATATAAAATAGTTCTTTAAATTGAAAAAAAGTCCGTTAAATGAATCTATAATACCCAAGGAACCGAAATAACTTTTTGTTAGGCTTTATAACAGTTATGAAAGATTTTTATTTTTTAGGTCTTTAAATAACAGTTATAAAAGCTTTTTATTTTTTAGTTCTTGTCTTGCTCAGCCCTTAATAAATCTGTGGCAATAAGGAATAAGTGCTTAAGTCGAGATAAGCAAATTTTGAGTTAATATATCCATTGTATTCTCCATATTAAGTACCTCGGGCAAACTTTCAGTTATTTCGTACGATTTTTCAGGAAGTTATAGCGTAATGACTTGCTGCTTATCTTTTTTCAACTCATAATCTCATATGGAATAATTGCTTAATTCAGCTTATGCCTGCTTTACACTATCTCACAAGCCGTTCGACTTCTGTAGAAAATGCAACGCTGATCTAATGAGTTTATGGAAAGTTTTAAAAAAGCAATAACAACACATTATATCAGTGTTGCATTTTGTGCAGAAGTCGAACAGCTTGTATAATAGTCTAAAAACAGCTTTATAATGTATTAAATTTCAAATTGAATATCTATATTATAGTAGAAAGAACCATACATATATCCATAACTTGAATCGAAGAACGAAAAGTCAACGTTAAGTGCGATAGGAATAAATTCATATTCATCTCTTGACTGCAAACCACCGACTTTGGTCGAGTGGTCTAAGCGGTAAAGAACTCTGATGAGATTAGCAGGAGCGATCGAAACGTCAGTTCAACCCTCCGCGCAGTCAAAACTGTCTTTGTCTACATGCTTCACATTTATCTCTAAATAAAAATATAATTTAATTGAAAAATTAAATAAAACCGAACTCAAGCCAAAAATAATTAAATTTCTATGGATATAAAAGACTTTTATTTATTTTTTAGGTCTTTGCAAGATTTTTATTTTTTAGGTCTTCTCGAGACTTATATGAGATTTTTTTCGGTCTTCTTATCTAACATATACAGACATACTTATATGAAAGAGTAACATTATATCTCCGGATCTAACTATCATGGGTCAATAAGAAGCCAAAAGTCGCAAAACATCACTTTTATCGCAAAGAGAAAATTCGCGAAAAAATGCAAAATTGCAAACAGGCTCTAAAATTAATTTAACATCCTTAAAATAACGAAAATTTGCAAAAACTTGCCAACATCAAAAAGATATCAGTCAGATATTGATTAAAAACCAGCAAAACTGTAAAGAAGCCAAAAAACTTGTAAAAAATCACTTGTATCGAGAAAATAGCGAAAATTCGCGAAAAATTGCACATTTGCACGCAAGCCATAAAGTTGCTTAAAAGTATCTAAAATTGGGAGGTATGCCAAAAACTTGGAAAAATCGCCAAAATTACGAAAATTCGCTCAAAATTGCCAACATCTAAAAGATATCAGAGAAAGTTATTGATTAAAAATCTGTAAAACTGTAAAAAAGCCAAAAACTAGCAAAAAATAACATCGCGACAATAGCGAAAACTCGCGAAAATTTGCAAACCAGCTCAAAAATTGATTAAGCATCGCTTAAACTGTAAAGAATGCAAAAATCTCTCATCTACTCAGTCAATCAAAATATAATTTCAACATTTTGTTAATACAGTATAGGCATTTGGCTAAAATTTAGACGGTTTCTAAAGAATCTGAAGTGTTCAATTCATGGGAATTCTTCTTAGGACAATAAAACAAGCTGTACGAGATCATTATTATTTTAATTTTAATTGCATACATATATTTTTACCTGGGCTTAGACATTTCCGTAAACAGAATTCTTTGTGGTGTTAGCAAGTTTTTGCGACTTTTCACAATTTTTGCGATTTTTCCCGAGTTTTTGGCATTCCTCCCAAATTTGTAGCAATTTCAGGAATTTTTGCAATTTTTCGCGAATTTTCGATATTTTTGCAGTTTCACCGATTTTTAATCAATATCTCTTTGACGTTAGGAATTGTTATGAGATTTTCGTAATATTCGCGATTTTTTCTGATCTTTTGGCATTCCTTACAACTATAGCGATGCTAAATTAATTTCAGAGTTTGCTTACAATTTTCGCCAATTTTTGCGATAGAAGTGATGCTCCACGATTTTAGGCTTCTTGTCCACGATAGTCAGATGCGGAGACATAATGTTACTATTTTATACAATTATATATATGTAAGAAAACCGAAAAATTAAAAATCTAATATAAAAGTCACGAGAAGATCTAAAAATAAAAATCTTTCATAACTGCTATTTAAAGACCTAAAAAATAAAAATCATTTATAAAGAGCTCAAGAAGATCTAAAAAATAAAAATCATTTATAAAGAGCTCAAGAAGACCTAAAAAAATAAAAATCTTTCATAACTGTTATTTAAAGACCTACGGCTGTATGCAAAAATACTTAAAGTAGCTTTGCCAAGCAATGTTGAGTAAAATTATATTTCTAAAAATATTATTATATCAAAATTTTAAAGTAGGCACACACGTTTGTTAAGACTACTTTAAGTGGATATATCCAAAGTGTATTTTTTACCTCAAATATTTTTGTTAATATAGCACATGTTATCTGAAAATGATGGTTGAAGTCTTAACTCTTAGCTTAAATTTATTATTTGTTTCATATGGTGGAAAACATCGCCAAATTACCCAGTTGATTCGAAATATATAGAAAAATTCATAAAAAATATTAAAAAAATACAAATATAAAGAAATGTTTTAGTGATGTACATAAAATCAAAACAAATCGGAAAAAGGTCGATATTCAAATTAGAAAAGTAACGATACGCCGTTTTGCCGATCCGGTACCGATACTCAAAAAGAAATATCGCCGATACCGATTCCGATACGCATATTAAAATTGAGTTCAAGTCTATATTAACAAAACTCAAGCAGGGCAATTTTTTATTATACAAAATTAATATTTAAAATTTAATCAACCCATTATAAACAATTGGAAGTAATTTTTTAAGAACAATATAAAATTAATTAGAAATGTTCCAAATTTGCAATACTTCCGGATCGCGAATTCTACATTTTCATGGCTTCTGTGGAGTGTCTTTTTTTCTGGGAATAAGATTAAAAAACAACGAATTGAGTTCGAATTCATGGTAAAATTAACAAGAAATAAATTATGTTTTTTACAAAATAACAGGGGCCATAACTTCTTTTCTCAAAAAACCACAAAAATCCGCAACATTTTTTTCGGAACTATTTCACTGATGTTCGCTCTTCACAGATGTGAAAACAGTTTCACGGAATTTGGTGGAATTCACAAATATGTATACATATATACATCTACATATCGCGACCTTAGTATTGTTTTGGCCCACCGACAATTTTCAAAAAAATTTAGTTAAGTATGGGGTATATATATTTTGAATACCCTCTTTCAGAATCCAAAAACTGTTTCACGAAATTGTTCCTGGTTTCTGAGATATCAAGCATTCATTGTGCTCGATAACATCATTTTTGATAAATTTTTTGTAAAAAAAATTTTTTTTTGTAAATAAAAAAATAAAAATCAGAAATCAAGTAAAATACCAAGGGGCATCAATATTAACTTTTTATTCCATGTAAATATCTTTTCTAATAACATTTATACGCTTATTTTCAATAAAAAGTAGAAAATTTCTCTCAATAACAAGTTACTCAATACACAGCATTTAGTATACACATGGAGCAACAAAAGCTACTTTTCACAAATAAAATAAAAAAGTGGCTACTGAAGCACATAACAGATATTTTACTTTCAGTAAAAAGAGGTTAATTTCTAATCGGATTGATGAAAGTTCACAAAAATTTACATTTTTCTTTCAAACATATGCCGGAAGCAGTGGTGAGAATACAAACAAATTCTATCGGATATATTTTGAGAAAACTTTATGTAAATCTTCTTTGTTGTTTTTCTCCATTCCGACTTTTTGGCATATGGGCCAAAACAATACTAAGGTCGCGATATGTGAAAATATCGGTTTTAAGTCCTCGCGAGAACTAAGCTAAAAAATAAACAAATGAAGAAAGAGAGCCATTTCATTCGGCAATTGAAAATTATCATTCTATTAATGCAACATTCCATTCATATAATGAAGAAATATCGATGAAGCCGCTTCATTAGCTGAATGAATGATTTTTCTCCTAGTGTATGAATGCCTAATGTACGTACATACTTACATATGCATATAAGAGTGACTTTAGTTTTTATAATAAAAAAGTGATTCATTTCAAATTAATTACACAGTTCGACAAAAATACGTAAATAATTCAATTTCATATTTCAATAACAGGCGACATTGATTTTAATTTTCGCTCCAAGACACCAACAATTACTTTTCTCATTTATTCTCATTTTGCCCAACAAACACAAAGTTAGAAGCTAAGATGGTTTCAAGATTTGATAGACGACAAAATTTTAGAACATAGACGAAAAAAGTGCTCCCTTTTTTGTCGAGGTCCTGTTTTCGGTTGGTCGAAAAAATAAGTACATTGTACATTTTTCGTTATTTTTCCATGAAGTGAACATATTTTAAAAAAGGTTTTTTATTTTATTTATTGAAATATTTAATTTAAGTAAAACTGAATAAAAATACAGTAATAAATGGACCGGAAAATCCATCGTGGGGCTTGAAGAGTGATTACTGGTGTGCAGTTTAAGAAACGTGCAAAGTTCCGGCGATCAATCACTAAATATGTGACTAGATCACAGTATATTTGCTTAGCATTTTCTAGAGCCAGAACATAGTGCGAAAAATTGCGAAAGGCCAAAGAAAACGGCGCGAATAACAAAAAACAGATTGATAGTCTCGCCAAAATGAGCCATTTTATATAATCAAAGGAAATTTCTGCAGATATTGGGAATGTGATATGATCTCGAGTCGTTCGGCAAAGTCTTAAACATCCCAAATTATCGAGTCCAAGGACCAAACAAGTTTCTCTGCTTAATACAAAAATGGAAAAATTTAATTGAAAAATTAAATTAAAAACGAACTCAAGCCAAAATAATTAAATTTGTTTGGATATAAACTCATACAGTTCGACTAAACTCATAACTTAATTGTTTAATTTCTCTTTTAAAGTTGTTATGTTTTTCATTGTCTGTTTAAATACTAATACCCTGTTTATCGATGTCGAAAGACATTTTTAATTCTTAAAATTTCATATGAAACAAAAAATCGAAAATAGCCAATTTTAAATTAACCGAACAGTTAATCGGGTAGTATTTAACCGGTTAACCGATTAACGGTTAACCGAATGAATACCCTAATAGCAACCGAACTTCAGTTGCGTTGCCAGCCAGCAACTGACAATTCGTGGTTGCCAGAAAAGCACTAAAGGCCATGTCAGATAAAACTTTTGCTTCGCGTTGCGTTACAGATTCGCTTTGACATCTAAGATGAAATGTACATACTTATACGAAACATGCCACATAAAGCACTTTTAACGCAGCGCGAAGCGAAAAGTTCGGCAACTCTCATCTTTTTGCTTGCTTTGACAATCAGCTGGAATAATTTTCTTTTATTATATTGCCAAACGAAACATATTGCGCGTTTGAATCTGTTTTAATAAGAGGTAAATATGTATGTGGCATTTATTTATTTATAATAAATCGTAAAATAACATAATTGACTTTTATTTTTATAAAAAATATATATATAAATAGCAAAATTATCAACTACTTTTTTGGTAAACGATCAATGCGCGAGTGTTGTCAAAGTTTTCATTGTGTCATACACCTTTTCCTTTACACTTTTCTATCAAAGTTAGAAACGTCACGCAAAGCGACAAAGTTTTATCTGACACGGCCTTAAGCAGCAACTGAAATTAACATCTCTCAGTTGCCATCTGTAATTTCATTTTTAGCCACTGGCAACCCAACTGAGATTCGGTTGCTATCCATAATCAACCAATGAGTTCCAACAAATCCGTTATTGGTTTTCTTCCACTATAATAAGGAAATTTTAGGTTGCCGCTTTATGCCATCATGCATTTCGTTCGTTTTTTTCCCCCAGAATATTAGTGCATTTAATATTTTATTACTGAGATATGAGGAAGCCTTGATTGAGGGAACTGAAACAGAGTTTCGCATACGATATCGAGCAAACTTGAGAAAAATTTTGCATTTTGGCATCATGACATTCGATATCGAAAGAAAAGTATCGTAATTTATGTAATTTATACTGATTTTACGTAAAAAGCGTTAAAAAAGGGGGAGTCTATAAAAGCCCGAAAATAGGGTTACGTAGTATTTGAATAGCCCCTAAGAGCCTATTATCGTATAAACAATAATTTAATATTTAGAGACAAAAATATTTAAGATTTTCTAGTTTGCAACTTTATTTTTATAAAAAATTAACAGTAAAACAACTTTTTAAGAAACAAGCTTTTATTTAAATGCGCTAAAATTAAAAAAATTAATAAAATATCAAAAGTGCAAATGCAAAATATCGCAGCTTTTTTATGAAAAACAACAGCAAAATACACAACATTTTTGTTGGATTTTATAAAAAAGCTACGATATTTTACATTCTGACTTTTGCAAGCCCACTTACATCAAAAACTGAACACCGCTAATGTTATTTTTATGCTTTATTAAGCAATACAAAACTATTTGTATCAAACACTGAATCCGCCAATATATTGCAATTTTCGCACTTTGTTATGTTCAAAACTTGCAACGCTCATACAATGTTTTTGAGACAGGATGACTAATCTGATGACAATTTTAGATACATATAATGATTTAGAAGAACTCATTCCATTTTTCTTATATGAATTAATCGTAATCATTAATGGCTTTTGAATTTTTTTTAAACAAAATTTACAAAAATAATTTTTGCCGATATTTTTTCTACTTTTGGCGATTTTCTTCTATTTTTTATTTTATATTTCTATAAAGAAAAACTGTTATATAAAAACAATTTTTTTTTGAAAATATATATTAAGAAAAATTGCATAAAATATAGTTTGGCGATTTTTAAAATCATTTGGCGAAATCGGCCAGAAAAGATCTGACAACCCTGGTGGTATAAAGAAAAACAAAATATTGTGGCAACTCTGATTACTTGAAATTCAACAAGCATGAGCTTGAAATGTATAGTAACACAAATCACAACCAGGTGGTGCTAAGCTAAAATCATACACGTGTTTTACTTGTTTCTGCCTTCATTTTGGTTTTTCAACGAAAGCGCGTGGACTAGTCGACATTTTTCCACGACTACATGTTGAAGTCAAAATAGTTTTGTGTTAAAAAATAAATTAATATTTGCAGAAAATATATGCAAAAAGAAGTTTAGTTAAAAAACTCAAATATGTTTGTGCTCTATGAAACGCCGGCGGGCTACGCCATATTCAAATTAATGGATGAGAAGAAAATGCAGGAAGTTGATAATCTGTATCTGGAATTCCAAACTCCAGACAAAGCCAATAAACTCTTAAAGCTAAAACATTTCGAGAAGTTTAACGATACTACAGAAGCCTTGGCTGCAGCCACAGCGGCTGTTGAGGGGAAAGTTTCAAAACCATTGAAGAAAACTTTAAAAAAGTTGCTTGGCGATGATGTACAAGAGTCATTATTGGTCGCTGACGCCAAGTTGGGAAACGCCATTAAAGAGAAGTTTTCCGTGCAGTGTGTCTATAATACTGGAGTTCAAGAATTGATGAGATGTATAAGACAACAAGCGGACAGCCTATTAGGTGGATTGCCGAAGAAAGAAATGACTGCTATGGCATTGGGTTTAGCTCATTCACTGTCACGTTATAAGTTGAAGTTTTCACCAGATAAAATTGACACGATGATTGTGCAGGCACAATGTCTGCTGGATGATTTAGATAAGGAATTAAACAATTACATGATGAGAGCGCGGGAGTGGTATGGGTGGCATTTCCCAGAATTGGGCAAAATTATTACAGATAATATTGCTTTCATTAAGACTATAAAACTTGTGGGCACCAGAGAAAACATGACTGCAGCAGATTTATCTGATATTCTACCTGAAGATGTAGAAGAAAAAGTTAAGGAAGCGGCTGAAATTTCGATGGGTACAGAGATTTCCGAAGAAGATATTATGAATATTCAATGTCTGTGCGATGAAATTTTGTCCATTAATGATTATCGAACACATTTATATGACTACCTCAAGACACGCATGATGGCCATGGCACCAAATTTAACAGTCTTGGTTGGAGAAACTGTAGGTGCTCGATTAATTGCTCATGCTGGGTCACTGATAAATCTGGCTAAACATCCCTCATCCACTGTACAAATACTCGGCGCTGAAAAGGCTTTGTTCCGTGCCCTTAAGACAAAGAAAGATACACCTAAGTACGGCATAATTTTTAATGCCCAGCTAATTGGCCAAGCAAGTTTAAAGAACAAAGGAAAAATGTCACGTTCTCTTGCTGCTAAAGCGTCCTTATCGACCCGTGTTGATGCTTTTGGTGAAGAAGCTACATTCGAATTGGGTGCTGCACATAAAGTTAAATTGGAATCCAGGCTGCGATTACTAGAAGAAGGGAACTTGCGTAAGCTATCGGGAACTGGCAAAGCTAAAGCTAAATTTGAAAAATACCAAGCTAAAAGGTTAGTATTAAAACTTATATTTCATGAAATAAATGTTATATCTTAAGTGATGATATCACAAAGGTTTCGCATTTGTCTGAATACAAAAATTGCAATGATGATAAACCTTGGCTGTCTGAGAAAAAGAAAACACATAAATTTCATACAATTTTATTATTTATCTCGTAAGGCCTACAAGATAATAATCTTTATTTGTTTTACAGTGAAGTATTTACGTATCAACCTGAGGCTGACAGTACACTTTCAGTAAAAAAACGGAAGCACTCAGAATCCGCAACAGATGTTTCAACCCCCGCCAAAAAGGAAAAAGTTGAAGAACTAGTACAGGATGTAGAAGAAACGCCGTCTACTTCTGAAGTTAAATTAGAAAAGAAAAAGAAGAAGAAAAAGAACAAAAATAAGGATCAAGAAGCACCAGAAACAACAACGACGGAGTCATCTGTTAAGAAAAAATCAAAAAAAGTTAAAGCAGAAAATGATTCAGAGTAGATAGATTACTTTTTTCTACTGTTAGCTATTAGTTTTTATTTTACTTCATAAATCTAAGTACTGAGTTTTCTTTTAATTAACCTTGAGGTACGGTCACACTGCAAATATTTTCAGAAAAAAAAACATGAAAAAATAAGCTAAAATTATGTTTCCTTTAATTCGAATAATTTTTTAAATATGGGTTCGCATTTATTAAAAATAATATAAAAATAGCTTTTTGCAGTATAATTAACTTTATTTTGTGATATAAAAACCACGTTAAATCACACTAATCCTGAGCAAAAGTAGTGGTTAGGTTTTTTTGGGCAAATATTTGCCAAGTGTAACCGTACCTTTACTATTATACATTAGGTAAATGTATTTTATAAATATATGTACATGCGTTTTAAAAAATATATAAAGTGTGTATTAATTTCTCAACATTCAGGGTGGGTAACTGATTCAATTTTAAAATCAAATTTAAAATATGAGTGCCATGTTTTTAGAACAATTTCAATTAGCATAAAAATTGTATCGAAAGACGTGATTCCTGCCCCTATTGCCGAACTCAAATCAGTTTGATCGTCTAAGATTCGACCAACTTTCGTGTTACGATATTTTTTTAGTATTTTGAAGCACAACAGTTTTCGTTGGATTATGGCGTTAAAACCTTATATAACAAGTTTGACAGAAAAGCAGACAAATTCGTGTTCAATTCGAAGGAAATAAAATAGGCTGACTTCCAAAACGTCAGTTGCTTTGTATTCGAACAATGTATATAACCCAATTATGAATTTTCCCAGGGAGAGATGAGAGAAAATACGTGTTTACACGGCAATTGCCTAAGAAAAACTGTTCAAATTTTAAATATTTCACACTAAAATTAAAGAACAAAAACTTTTACTAACATTGGACTTTCCGCGATGTTAGCAATTTCTTCTGAGATTTTGTTATTCCTTACAATATTAGTGATCTCCAATATTTTTTAGCAATTTTTCGTGAACATGCGGCTTTGGCGGTTTCTAATCAATGTTAGTTAGGGCTTGTTTTCGATTTTGCAAATTCTCGTGAATTTTCGCAATGTTCGGAATAGGAGCGACTTTCTGCCAGTTGTTAGGCTCTTTATAGTTTACACGATTTTTAAACCATATCAGACTTTGGTATCATGACGCCATTAGCAAGTTTTTGCGAATTTTCGCCATTTTCGCGATTTTGTTTTTAAAAATTTTGTCATTACTTACAGTTTTAGCAATTTTTTATCAATATTATGGCTTGTTTAAAGTTTTGCAATTTTTCGCGAATTTTCGCTATTTTTGCAATAGACGAAATTTTTTCAAACTTTATGGTTTTCTTACATTTTTGGAGGTTTTAATCAATCGTAACTTTGTAATCTTTCATGTACAAGAAAGTTTTTACGAATTTTCGTAATTTTCGCGATTTTTCCCGGGTCGTAATAATTTTTTAAATTGGATGTTAATTAATCTTTGTGCTCTCCTTGTATTAATTGATTCAAAATGTGTTCCAAATGTGCATATAAACATTTTATTATTTTACTGTTTTCCTTACACATATGATTTTTTCTTACAACACATTTTTTCTTATAGTACATATAAATTTATTTCATCCGATGAAAAAATTTGAAAATATAAACGATAAATAATAAACGATTTTTATTTTATTTTCTTTCGAAAAAAAGAAAATAAAAATACTTTGTTTCAAATAAAAAAATCCAAATGGATAAATATAATTTTTTAATCACAAGTGTTGGTTTTTTATAAAAAAAAAATATGGTTTTAAAAGTATTAACAAGGTGAATTGATAACAGGTGTCGTTATCAGCGCAGCTGACTGTTCAAGCAACTGCCAAGCTTTCTTTATAAATTTATTATTTAAATAAATCAGGGACTGAAACCGAACCCGAACCCAAACGGGTTCAGGTTCGCTGTTTATGAAGACTTTGAACCCGAACCCGTTGAACCCTAAAATTCAGCAAGGTTCGGGTTCAAAAATATAAAAAATAGAGAAATATTTAATAGAAGAATAATAAAAAGCAATACATATCTTGCATGCAAAAAAAAAAACAAAATCAAAATAAAATAACGACTAAGGCAAATTCATACCAGGGCCCTGTTCCACAAAACAACTTATCAACTTTTCACTTTGCACTTATCAAATTTTTCGGCAATTTGCAAAACTTTGTGTTCCTTAGAACTATAAAATTTGATAAGTGACAAGTGTAATTTGCAAAGTCTTTGCAATTTTTATACTCTGCAATTTCTGTTCCACGTACGTTCTCTTGTGAAAAGTGCAAAGTTAATATTGAAAAGTGTAATTTGCAAAAACTTTGCAAATAATTATGTAGTTTCGTTCAATCGCTTTGCAAATTCATATTGTTATAACTAGTGAAGCTTTCAAAGTGTTAAGACGTTAGTTTTTGTTCTACGAAAGTGAAGACGCGGTCATAACTAGAAATTATAGAGACCGAATTAATTTTTCGGGACTACACAACTTTATCTTAAAGAGTACTTTCGTTTAAATCAAATTCCAGTTGATTTAATTTTAAATAAAATTAGAGACAAACTAGAGCACACTGCGCAGCGCAGTCATGCTCTGTCGGTTTCCAAAGCCCAAAAAAAAACTGTCCCTCGCATAGGTTCATGTTTTTTTGTCGATGCCAGTTGCAGGGATTGGGCTTTTTTCACAACTTCCTCCCAGGCAGCCTGTTTATCTAATTTATTAACCTTCAAAATGAAATGTTAACTTTAATATGTTCTAAATATTTACAATAATTTTATTAAAAAAAAAATACTTTGTTTTGAAAACTACCAAATAGTTTCCTTTTTTTCTTAATAACTTGTAAAACTGGAAGTTTTTTTTTTCATTTTTATTTTGCGGCTAATTTTAACAAGTTACATATATTTAGCAATGCAAAGTGAGAAGTGATAAGACATAAATGCAAAGATGTTTAAAGTCTTTGTGGAACACTTTGCAGGTGCACTTTGCAAGGAGAGCGCAAAGAGTGCAAAGTCTTTGCAAAGAGAGCAAAGTCTTTGCAAAAATTTGCTTAGTTAAAAGTGATATTTGCAAAGAATATTGTGGAAAAGAAACACTTATCACTTTGCCAAAAAATACAAATTCATAAGTGCAAAGTAAAAAGTTGAAAAGTTTTTTGTGGAATAGGGCTATTTTTTTGCAATTTTTAAAAGTGCCAATGGTTGCCAAAATTTTTACTTTTTCTTGTTCTGGGTATTTCTAATAATTTTTAATTTGAAGTATATTTTCTTATGTCAATGCGGTACGTACGTTACAAAGTTGAAAAAAGGTTTTTTGAAAGCTAAGTAAGTTAAATTTAATTAAATTAAAAAAAAGAATTGTTTAAACGTATAAACATGAATGTAAAATTGACTTATGTTAGAATTAGTCGATTCGTATCGTGTTACTTTACTTCTTTCCCCGTATCATTCTACTTTGTTTCTTAGTTAATGAAAACGTAGCGTTGGAAAAAAATTATTTGACTTATTTCATAATTTCCTCGTATTAAATAAATAAATGTATATACCATCATTTACTTTCTATTCGTATTTGATTTCATTTGTTCTAATTATTTACCTTTGTTTTTTTTTAGTTTCCTTTGCTTTTTGTTTTTGGCATTTACTTCTGTTTGACGCTCTCTACGTAAAAATCTATTTTCTATAGATTTCTACCTCACAAAAGTTACGATACATATTGAATAAACAATAACATGTTTTATTAATGTAACAGATTTTGGCAGTTTATCCGTAACCTCACAATACGATTCGACTAATTCTACCATTATATATATTATTATTAAACAAAATAATTGCGCGTATTTAATTTTTTCGTTTTAAACCCGAACCCCGAGCCGAACCCGAACCCGAACCTAAACTTTTTATTTTGATTAACCCGAACCCGAACCTGAAGCCATTTTTATCATGGTTTCAGTCCCTGAAATAAATTGGTAAAATTGAAATATGCTTGTTAATTTGTTTTGACAATTGCTTGAACAAAAAAGTTGCTTTGTTGTATCAATTCGCCGATGACTATACCTTATTGATCTACCTTGAGTATTAATATACGGTCCAAGGCGAATTCAATAAGGTGGCCGCATAAGCTCAGCAATTGAATTCGCTCGTCATATGTTTTACCAACCCGTTGTCAAATTATCTTTAATTTTCTATTTCTCAGTATTCGTTGTTTTCAAAAATATACGTTCTAAAATTAATTTAGTTTGATTCAAGGCAGATTTATTTAAATAAATCTACCTTGAATTTGATTTAGTTTTTTGTGTTTGAAAAGTGACTTATTCGAGAGTGTCTTAGCTATGTTCAAATAAAATCGGTCCAGCCGTTCAGAAGTTAAATCTTCTTTTCTAGCTGTGCCTTCTTGAATTTGTGTGTCTGTGGCTCCCTAGCTCCCAAACGGGTAGACCGATTTTAGTTTGTGGTTTTTCGTTTGAAAAGTGATAATGCTAAATTTGCTAGCCTGTTTAAAGAAATTCGGTCCAGCCGCTTAGAAGTTGTCATCCATTTTCTTCAAGGGGTTTTGAAATCAATTTAATAAAATAAAAATATTTTTTTTATTTCTGGGATACCAATTTTTTATATGTTACCCTAAATTTTCAATATTTAAGCTCCGAAAATCCACAAACTTGTTTTATGAAAATCCAAAGCTTTTTAATTAGTTTGGATTACACTGGTTTTCAATTTAATCACTCAATTAAATTATTTTTATTTTAGAACGAAATTCTAAAGCATGTAATAAGTGAACATAGATTTGGTTGTACGGAAAGTTGAGCTAACATCAGACGTTTCGATGTTCGTACAACCAAATTTTTTAATGTTCAATTATTAAATGCTTTAGAATTTCTTTCTAAAGCCTAGTACGCACCTCGGCCTGAAATTCAGGCTGCCATAAGAAGTGTGGGTAAGAAAATAAGCTGAAATTTAGGTTTGACATATTTTAAATAATCAAATTTAAAATTATTTGATTAATCAGCATTTTGATTAATTATGGTTCATGATTAATTGATTAATCACAATTTTGATTAATCAAAAATTATATCATTCGATTATTCGCGCATCCGTAATAGAAACCATACAGTTCGACTATATTCATAACTCAAATGAAAAATATTTTATTAAACATGTTTTTATATTTAGTTGCTCTTGTAAGCCGAGGATTTTTGAAATACTTCAAATATGTATAAGTAAGATTAATTTTTTTACTTAAACTTGTTGATTGCGATTTTATTTCTTAGCCGTTGTCAACGTCTTATTAATTAGCATCAAGTAACCTATATTTAAAAACTAGGGATAAAATTCTTTCGTGGTTTTAATCGACAACTAGCAAATTTATTTAAAAATTTTTTTTGCCAACATAGTCTATACAGATAAAGTTTTGTAATAGGGAAGGTTTTCTGTTGCAAACTTATTCATGAAACCGGGAACTTTTCTTTTAATTGAATTTTTAATTGTGTAAACGTACATGACTAGGACTGTCTGTATGTAAATCAATTTTGTTAGAAAATGGGTAAATAATAACGTCTAGCAATAAATATAAAATTTTTATCCTAATTACGAAAACATTTTATCCCCAGCTTTTGTATATGTCTCTATGAATTGGAACACTGGTTTATTTTTTTATTTCTTTAATTTTTATTTTCTTTACAAAACAACCAAGGCGAATTCATTGATCTACCTTGGGCAAAAACGTGTAAAACATAAATAAATATGGAAAAAATAAAAATTAACTTAAAAATAAATAAATATGGATAAAAAAAAATTAACTTAAAAATTCATGACTTCTGTCTGAAAAGTATGGTTTCAATTATTGTAGTATGTGATGAAATTGTTCGACTTAAAATCGGCGCCGATTTCAAATACAAATTCTACTAAATATAACTTATTTACACATTTTTTTTTATGTTTTTAAGGCTTAGAATATTTTATTCGAATATTTTTTTTTCGATACAAAATAATAAAAAACCGTAAATAAGTCATCTTTCAGTAGCATTTGTTTTTGAATTCGGCTCCTATTTAAATCGATCGATTTCCATCACATACCAGATTAATTTTTTTATTTTCTTCGTCACTGGAATCCGAATCGGAAAGAAAACACATTTTATTTTAATGTATTCATAACGTGATCAAAAGGTTTTTGCAAAAACCGGGACAAGAGCGATTATAAAGCGGGGTTTTTGAAGAAATAATAAAAGAAATGATAAAAAAAGCGGGACTTAAAACCAATATCTTGTTGAAAGCGGGATGTTGTAAATACACTCCACTTCTATAATTACACAGCGGAACAGTGGTTTTGTTGTTTAAATAAAAATAGGTGATCCTTATGTATTTTCATTTGCTGATTAGGATGGAATCATTCGTTTTTCCCTAGCAACTCTAGTTTTAAAAATATAGTGGCATTTAGCATTTGCATAGCTTACACCACTGTATTATTCGCTTAATATTTCACGAATGGCCCTCCAAACTATAAAATACTTTTGTATCGAGACAATAACGATACTAGTCAAAAAAGGACAAAATTTTCAGGTATACGACTTGTATATAAAACATATTTTTAGCTCTTAACAAAATAAGTAGAAAGTGGTTCAGTGGATATAGTACTTGCCTTGAAATATGAGGAATGTGTGTTCGTACCCCGGTAGAGCCAAAGTTTTTTTAAGAGTTACAAAATCTAAATAAATAGTAAACTTTTTGTTAAACTTAAATGAAAAATAAGTAGACCGGTTTTTAATTGAGTTTTAATTTATTTTATATTACAATTTCAGTTAATTTTAGGTACAGAATATTTTGAGTGTGCGATGTCAGCAAATTTTTTGCGAATTTTCGCTATTTTTGCGATTTATCTAACCGTCTTAGATTTTGTTATTCTTTGCAGTGTCAGTGATTTCTTCAATACAATTAGAAATTGTTCGCGAACTTGCGATTTTTTTTCGTTCTTTCCCAGTTTATTTTTTAGCAGATAAGACAAAAATAGCAGGACAAGCAGGATTTTCAAGCAAAGATACAAAATATAAAAAAGTGGGCTGTTTATTTGACCAGACCCACCTACCTACATGAATTTCGACGCGCTGAAGCGGAATCTGAGGTCAGGTCGGTTTGGCTCGTTGCCCCTCAAGTTTAGATTAAATTGCGAAAAACAAGTATTTCGAGATGGAAATCGATTTTGAAAACGAAGCGATTTTAAAGGCCATTTCTAATACTATGTTCAGACATGCGCCTTAATTGAGGCAATTAATTTTAAATTCAGTTATCAATTCTGGTGTTCAGACATATGCAATTTAGCTTACTCAATTATTGTTTGAAGGCATATATAACAGGTGGGATCACTGGCACAGCAGAATACTAATGTTGTTGTCTTATTTTCGCAACATGCGAATTTTCGCGATGCAACCAATAAGTTTTTATATTTGTTTTTAGGTATTTTTGCAAGTTACATATATTTATTTATTAAACTTTTATTTAAGTTTGCCGTGTAAGCGAGTAACGAATAGATAGCCAGCAGTTCTAGTGAGTTCAACTTTTAGATACGCCTTGCGTTGTACATAAGTCTGTTAAGTATAGGTGCCTCTACTGAATAGACTTATGAAGTCTGTTTAATAGAGGCTACACAATTTATGAAACAATTAAGTACTAATTGCTCCATTTATTGATGGAGTTCTTGCATGGTAAATTGAGCTCAATTAAGGCCTTAATTGGCTAAATTTATTAATTGCGCAATTAAGGTGTATGTCAATTTTAAAAATTTTTGTAATAAAATTCTTTTTAATAAAAAAATATATTTATAATATTTGTGGTGAAGTTCTTTTTAATAAGGAAATATTAATAAAAAATAAATCTTTTAAAATTAGTTCGTTTTCGAAATCTATTTCCATCACATACCTGTAATTAGGGGCTATTCACATATTACGTATCATTATTTTCGGACTTTTTATACCCGTCCGTAACGCTTTTTACAAAATTTTCAGTATAAATTATCTAATCTGTAAAAAGTCATTTATACACAAAAAAAATTCAATTAAATTAAAGAACAAAATTTCGGAAATGCACCACTGCGCTGCATCAGTGATTTTAAATGTTTTTATGTATATCAGCGAAATAGATCTGAACCAAAAATTTGTCAAATACTCGATAAAAATAATAGTCAAACAGTAAAAAAAATCATGATGAGATTTTTGTCTGAATTAAAAAAAGTTTGCTTTTCTGATGCAGCGCAATGATGCATTTCCAAATAGGCCCAACCATGTACAACACTCAATACATATTTTTTTATACAAACCATGATTGGTTGATGAAACCTTTTGCAATAATAATATAATATTTAACAGTATTTCACAAAACTTTTAAATACATAATTAAACTGAGTAATGAAGCCTAATAAAAAAGAGTAACGTTCAATACACATAATGGCGGACAACAATCTTTTAAAAAACAATTCCTGTTATTTTTTAAATATTTGATGCGTAAAATAAGAAAAGAAAATGCAAATATTCTAAAACCGTTATGAATTTACTCTCGTTTTTTGGAAAAATTCATAATTTCTTAATGTGTAAAAGCAACACCATTCAATTCGGACACGTCATTTTGTATGAAGAGAGTAAACAGTATTTTCGTTCTTTGTTTTTAACATACAGTCGTCAGTCTTACATTAAAAAACTTAAGTACATTTATAAATAACTGCTTAATTCACAAAACCTCTTGTATTATTGTATCGAGTGTATTATAGCATTTTTTGTTGGTAATTTCCACATAAATATGAAATACACTAACACTTTTTTCAAATTTTTTGAAAAAGTCCCATTTAATACGATACTCAGAGATTTGTATGTACTCTCAGAGAGTATTTATACGTATCTTGTTCTTCTTTTGCCCATCAATACAAGATACAATACACTGGGTGTTCACAAACAAATACACAAAAAGTGTATTTGATTCAAAATAGACGATACAAATTGTTGTGAATTAAGGAAATATATTAAATCATGCTAAAGTAGATTTCATTTTAAAATGTATGCATTTATTTTATGAAATATTTTGCCATACTTTCAACGGACAGGAAAAAAGCATTGTAAATGAGAATCACCCATATACAAAGTTTGTGTTTATTATAAGCTTTTTAGAAGTTACATATCGGAAATATTTTTTAACAAATGTTATATTTTATTATTTTCAATTTATAGTCACACACGCAGTCGTTCACGAAGCGCATCGCGAGGTCGCAATAGGTCTCACTCCAGATCAGCATCAAGATCACACAGTCGTTCTGTTTCTGCAACTAGGGAAACTTCACGCAAAGCGAGAGAAACTTATGTTCGTACTAGAGAAAATGGACGCGGTGAAAATGGAGACACTTATCGTTACAGTGATGATGAACGTAATGGAGGTGCTGGGACAGCAGCAGTTGATTCACCATCACCTAAGCGACGTTACGAAGATGATTCACCATCACCGAAACGTAGCACTCATTCGAAACGTGGTCGCACAGAATCTCGCAGACATGGTGGTGGCGGTGCTTCTTCTATTTCACGTTCGCGCTCAAACTCACACAGAGATTAGCAGTTACTGATCAAAAATCAATTAGCAGCTTATATAAAGTAAAAAAGAAAATAAATCAAAAAATCGATTTTCAAATTTTTACCTATTTACGGATATTACGTATTACATAAAGTCAGCTGCTAAAAGGAATAGAACATAGAATATAGATGTTACACTACTAAAAAAGGACACTGAAGAAAATTAATAAAATTTTTTTAAAATACACTGTGTAGAAGTATTGAAACTTTTATGCCAGTATTTAGTGAAAAGACTTTAAAACCGCAAAATAATATTTTTTTTATTTCAATGAGTTTTCCTCTTTTTATAAGTTTATTCCTTATTTATAAATATCTTTTAAATTATGTATTTTCGGACAAAGCTGCTTTTATGAGTTTTATTTAATTAAACAAGAACACCAACAAGAACAGCAGCAGCCAAAACTAAGTCATATATTAAACTCATTAGTAAAAACATCTTTCAAATCTATTATTTTCTTACAAGACTCTGAATAATTTAATTTCCGTCATTCTGTCACTATGTCACGGAATTTTATTGTATATTAAGAAGACTAACTAAAGTCAATCTTCCTACTTTTAGCACTTCCATGTAAGCAAAAGAGTAAATATTTGTATTATAAAATATTATCATTTAAATATAAAGCAGTTGTAATTTCCACATTTTCTTCAAATAAATACATACAACACTCGTCTAAGGTATAGATACACTGTCATTATAACATACATAAATATATACAAATATTGAACAATTTGCAACTAAAGTAATAAAAATTATATTTCATATCTTGTTCTGTACAACTGACTCTTTTTTTTTTAATATAAAATAGAAAACACCGTAAGAATAGAAATACAGTTAAAACAACCCATTCACTTCCTATAAAATGTCATTTTGATTTATAACCATTAAGCATAATTTTGATCAATAAATGAAAATGAGTAAAAAATCCATATTCTTAATAGTTTTCTTTAAAATAATTCTTGAGCAATTCGATTTAACGCATGATCCTTTTAGAAGCCAACAATTCTGTTTCCTTTTTTATTGTATTATCGACGTTTCGAAAATATAACACTGTTAAATTTATATTTAAACTAGGGATGTAACGATACGGCTTTTTGCCGATAGGATACCGATACTCAAAAGAAATTATCGGCGATACCGATACGTATATTGATTTTTTTTAAGGTTCAGAAGATATAGCGAAATTTATTTATGTATTATCCATATTGTAATACAAAACCATCTAGGCCAAAAATACGTATTGCATAGTATCAATAAAAGTGAGTAGGTAACTAAAACTAATTACCTTTATCTTATATATAAATAGGTCAAACAATTTCTTTTCGTACACTTCTAAGTATCTTACTGCAATATTTATGAAACATATATGGTTTAAAAGGTATGTTTCTGTAGATATGCACAATATATTTTTTACCCATGAAAACCGGTTATAAAACCAGTTACAAACAAACATGGTTACGGGTCAAGTGGTCGAATTTCGACCAGCACGCGGGATCCTAGTTTTAAATAAAACAATACATAAAAAAACTTCATACTTATTACCAGGGCTCGGACTTTCATGCAACTAAAATTGATTTTAAGTGGTTAACAAAAAATGCGCCAAAATATACATTTACCTACGAACAAAGTACCAAAACTAAAATAATATGAAAATCCATCAGTTTGGTCCGAAAAACATTATTAGAGAGGGAAAAAACACGTAACTCAAGCGGCAGACCATTCCAATAGCGAGCAACCCTTACAACAAATGATCTTTCAAACAAAGAACAATTTACTTTGGGTATTATTATCTGTTTATTCCTAAAGGAACGTGAAAAAGAGAATTTATTGCACAAAGGAATAGGAATATCACTTTTAATGGTGCAATAAAAGAAAACTAAATTTCTTAGCCTAACGAACTCATTGAAATAACATCCCAAAAACATTTTTCATGCTCAGAAATATGCTCCCTCTTCCGAATGTTAAAAACAAATCTCAACTATGTTCACATTGTGAACTTCACAATACGTTCCAAAGCTCGTAGCAGTAGCACATGAAATCACCTCAAGCCCGTATAATACCTGAGGCACCATTAGCGCATGGGCTAATCTACACTTAACCCTAAGGGTAGTGTCCGACCGAACGTTCGGGTTCGGTGTCGGAGTTCGACAAAAAGGTATGTTCGGTTGATGTTCGGCGTTCGGTAAACATCACCGAACACCGAACTTTGTAAAATTTTTTTATACATATATCTATCGGCCATGTTCTGAAAAACGCAGCGTTTTCAAATCGCTTACGGTTTGAAAAACGCAAAACGCATTTCGGCATGTTCTGAAAACTAGGCGATTAGCTAGCGTTTTGCTATTTTCCGAAGTTGTGTTCGAGCAATGAAAACATATTTTTTATTACAATAAAACATAAACAAACAAATAAATTTTAAATATACTGGCTTTAAAAAAAAAACTATATTCATTACCAGTTCATAAGTAGACAATTGGGACAGACAATTGACAAACACAAAGCAAATTTTTAAATTGCATGTTTTTAATTAAAATCATGAAAAAACGTTAAAAGTTTTTCTCCAAATAAAAAGAAAACATATTAAATTAAAATTGTGCATTATTTTATTTTCTCTTTAAGGTGCAGATTAAATAAAATACACCAGATCGCTTCAGTATACACTAGCGGTTTGAAAACGCTAAATTTCTAGCGTTTTCGTTTGTCAGAACACCTGATTGGCGTTTTCAAATCGAAAACGCCAATTTTAAGCGATATGCGTTTTTCAGAACATAGGCATATATATCATCAAAGATACGCCAATCAAATCTTAACTGCTACGTCGTCTAACATATAAACTAAATTTTAATTTAGCAAATTCTTGTAAAAAAACAAAGATACACAAAATTGCAGTCTTATAAAATAAGTGTGCTCCCGTACTTGGTGGGGAGACACCACTTTTACAATAAACGACACATATGTAAGTAAAGTTGAAAGTAAAATTCCTGAAGGAAATGTCGATAGTAAAACTGTACTGATTCACTATTGACTTTGTCCCAAGTACTACTGACTAATCGTACACCAGGCTATATTAAAAAATAAGAGTTCGTAGAGAATGGCAACGCTACATATCCCCTCAGCTAAAATCTAGGCTGAAGGAATGTACTAAACAGCTTAAAACTCTACTAGAGGGTGTGTGCCAAACGGTAGCAAAGTACTATTGTAAGTAAATTTTTGACACTTCTGAGGTGAGGTGAGCCTGGGGGCTAGTAGAGTTTTTGATCAAATTTTCGACAAGCAGAAATTAGAAGCATGTTATCATAACATAAGGAAAACCACCGCCGTCGTTCTTGAAAATTCGATCCATCGCGAAATACATAGATTTTTGCGGCTCTTAAATGTAGTTAGACTGTGAAAAATGCATTGTTTATTTTAATTTGCGAAAAATTTTACTTCATATTATAAACTTTTCGCTACAGCAGAGAATTTTGTTTTAAATGTATGAAAGTGTTCTTTTAAAAATTTGTTGGTAGCCGGCGGCTTGTAGTCAATTTTTTTGCTTCGCCACCGCAAATGTTTATATTGTCAAAAAAGGTATAATTTCACAGAGCTGAAACATTAATGTTTTTACAGACGTCAAAATTTTATTGTTTCAAAAAATATATCATTTGGATCAGCAGAAACATGAAAAATTTTCCCCACAGGTAAATATTGTTTTACCACAATACTTTTCTACCGTTTGACACACGCCCAGAATATCAAAAAACCGCTTCTTTTCAAAAATTTCGGAATGGGCTCGACCAGGGATGGCAAATGAGATTTTAAAATTGTAGCAATTGTTGTATAAAATTATTTTTTGGGGCTTAATTGTACCAAAACAGATTTTTAAAACAATAAACATTTTTTAAGTAGAGAAAATAAATCACTTTTCTGTGCATATGTATGTATATCTAGGGCAAAAGAGAAACTGTGCTTAAGTCAGATTTAGCTATTGCAATTTCTAATCGAAAATAGCTCACGTACTAGCTATTGGAAGGTAGAACGATATACTCTCACAAAGTTCCGAAAAATTTTCCTTTACTACAATGTAAATAATTTTATAAAAATTTATTTTTTCACACTATCAGACTATCTATCCCGATCAGTAAGAGCTTGAAATTATAGAGACAACGTTTTGTGAGCTTGCCTTGTTTGACCACTTTAAATATATCTCCTTTTAAGCCCAACTTTGTTTTCAATACTTCGCAAAATTTAAATTTAATTCAAGCAAAAGTGGCATAAATATGTACGAGTGGACGAAATGGATAAAATATTTTATCACAATAAAAGAACTGCAATAAGGAGATTTCCGAAAAAAAGTAGAAAAATTATTAATTGTACTAAATTACCCATTGGGGTACCATTGTACTTTTAAAATCCGAATTGTACCAAAAATGGTACAATTGTACCAACTTTGGCATCCCTGGGCTCGACGCAACACCTCAAACAGACTATTCGCTATGGAGAACTATTTCTCAAAAATATAAAATTCAACTGATACTGTATTAAATTAATTTTCAGATTAGTTAATTATAGATATAAAATTAAGTATAATCTCAAAACCCAAAAAGTCGCCCTAAATCTCTTTTATTCTTATTTATTATTTAAAATGTAAACTTTAATAGACATTTTGCTTTCAAGGACATGATAAAAATGGGGAAACGTTATGAAGGAAATGTATTTTTTGCTCCTTATTTTACTTATTTGAAAAAGGATATTTTTGAGGTATGTAGGTGTATCCTTGCTCTGAATTGAACGAAATTTTCAAGAAGCATTAAACACATTAAAACTTATGTCTGTACAAAATTTCATTTACAATTATTTTTCTCTCTGTTACGGTAATTTTTTATTTCAGGATATATGAGGACACGAATCCTTGAAATTTAAATGACCAAATTTTAGGTGTGAGTTATATTATATACTGTATATGTATTAAGTTATGGGTTTATTCGGTTTTAATTTAATTTTTCAATTAAATTGTATTTTTATTTAGAGATAAATGTGAAGCATGTAGACTGAATACTGTATTTAGTTAAACATTTAACTCACAAGTAAAGGGAACTTATTTCTGCTCCTTTTTTACTTGTTTGAAAATGGACATTTTTGAGGCAGGCGTGTCCTTGCTCTAAATTGAATGAAATTTAGTCAAATCATTAATTATATTAAAACTCATGTCTGTACAATATTTCATTAAGTTACAATTATTTTTCTCTCCGTTAAGGTAATTTTTTATTTCAGGATATATGTCAAGGACACGAATCCTTGAAATTTAAATGGCCAAATTTTAGGTGTGATTCTATTTTATCAATTAAAATATGTGTACGAAATTAAATTTCTTGACGATAACTCCTTCTATTTTTGGCCGCTCGTTATATGAACTCACGACACTGTAACTCGTGACGAATAGCACCTATTACTGGATTTTTGTAAAGGTTCAGAACTTCACTTTTATCATGTCAAACTATTTTAAGCTTTTTGATTTCTGTCTTATCAGATTGAAATATCATCGATGTTTTCAATGCTTCTACATCTCGTTAAGGAGACTAAAAAAACTTTTATTTTCAGAACCGATGGTATATATAGATACAATATCGGAGACAAACAATTTTTACCCTGTCCGCTTCACAAATATTGCCCAATATTACAGTTTGTATTTTATGTTATTACTGAAAATAAAATTTTAATCATCATTTTGATCAAACTTTGAAACCAACATAACAACATTTTTGAATAAAAAGTTTACCTTTTCCGATTTGTAAACAATAATATGCACATTTGAAATAAAACCCATTTGAAGTTTTGTTGTGTTTCAAACGTTTTTTATTTAAATTAATATTAAATATACTTAACGCAGGCAACAAATCTCTATTAGTTTTCATTTAAACTATATTTAAAATACTTTAAAAAATTTTAATTTTTAACAAAACGTTTTTTAAATTGTTTCAGCATTTGTTCGTTTACTTATTAAAGCTGATTTTTAGTTAAACTAATATTTTTGCGACTTGCTATTGTTTTTTTATTTTAAAACTTTTATGAAAACAAAATTTTTAATTATGCTTTATTTTTTTTTTATTACACAATATTCTTATACATAATACGAATTGTTATAAACAGAAAATTTATTGTTATAAGTTTAAGTAGCTTTTCCTTTTTTTAAAATCGTTATAAATTTAGATTTATATTTTAACAAAATGGACAATAATAATAAAAATAAGAATAATAATTATAAAAAATATAGGATTCACAATCTTAAGATTTTTAAAGCAACAATAACATTTACCAAACAAGACACAAGATAAAAGGCTTTAAGACTTAAAATTAAGTTAAAGGGAAATAAAAGAAAATTTAAATAGTACATATGTAGATACTTATAGCAAATGGTAAAAGTAGTATTGATAATATAATTGAACACAATATACATACATTCACCTTGTGATGAACTTAATATCATCTTATGGACAATAATTACTGCAAAATGTAAAAAAAAACTGTTCTTTCTGTATTGTGTTTGAATAATTTCTAAAAATTTTGATATGATTTTAATTTATCATACGTTCTTACCTAGTATATTAAACTTCTTGTTTTGTATATAGGGTTATTATTCGAATTAAAATTATTTGATTTATCTGTGAACTTTTTCTCGAAATGGAGTGAGGAAGATTTCATGAGCCAGCTAAAAAAGTTATATAGATTTTTAACTACAAATTCGGGCTTTTCCAAATTAAATTCAGGTTACAAAAAAAAATTCAGAGTTTTCCAAATCAAATTGAGTATTTCACACATCAAATTCAGCATTTTTTCAAACCAAATTCGGCATTTTAAAAATCGAAATCTGGCTTTTTTTAAAATAAATTTGAATAATCAAAATCCCGATTTTAATTTTTAAAATGCCGAATTTAGTTCGAAATATGCTGAGTTTGATTTGTAATAAATATACTCAATTTAATTTGGAAAATTCTAAAAAAACCTGAATTTGATTTGGAAAAGGTCCTATTGAAGTTAAAAACGTATATATGGACCATATATTTTTGCATTCGAAAATTTAGTGTATATACTAAAGAGCTGCGCAAAATATTCTATATGTTCTGTGTTCTATTTCACACTACTTCCAAGCACTGTATTTTACTGTAAACATAAATTCCAAAACAAAACTAACAAAACATGACTCTCACTAAAACAAACCAAACATAATTTGAAAAGTTTTTGTCTACAGCTTTGTTAGTGCTTGTGTTTCCAAAACAAGTAGAATACCAACACAAAAAGCCTCAATGAAATAAAGAAACGGTAAATTATAGCAAAAGCACCGAGTGCACTGGAACATATGTATACAAAAAACGTAAATAAGAATTAAAAAAATTCACAGTGATCATTAACTTAAAAACAGTAATGGAAACGTTAAATGTGGGTATGTATATTAATTTATTGTAACTAAAAACTTTCTTAAGCTTTTTCATATTCATAACAAAACGCAAATGTTTCTCCCTATGCAAATTTCTCTTTGGTCTATATCAATAATCAAAACATACAAACATGTTTTAAATGTTCTATTTCAGTTTTAATGTTCTACTTCATCTTTGTTCTGATTCAGCTTTATTCTACTTCAACATTGTTCTACTGCAGTATTATTATATTCTTCAATAGTTTTATCGTAAAACAAAACAAATGTTTTTGGAGGTATTTGTTTTGTAATGAGAGAGTTTTATACACACACTATTTGAATTTATTGAAATTGCGTGTAAGCCATTTTTCTTATGCTGGTGCAGCTCTTTAGTATATACACTGCGATATAGCGGGTTGACATGTATCCCTTGAGTATTTTATATGTACTTAGGATATAACTAATTCCACTATGCAACAAGAAAAAAATGTAAGGGGTACCACTATATTTTTTTGATGTGTTATGGTCCCGTAACTACAAAAACAGTCGAAAATTTTAAATTCTATGAATAATTTTTTTTTAATTTGAGATTTTTGAAGACGTTGATCTACCGATTTTATCATAACTTCAAAAGGGGTTGTTCAATTTGATTACAAAAACCACTAAAATACTCGAACTTAAACCACCTTTTAGTTGTTTTATAAATATTTTTCTTTATATACTGACCAGTTTCGGAATTATTCAGTCCACAATGATGAAAAATATATTTTGTTTTATGCAAAATTGAAAATAGTTTTTTTCAAGTTTTTAAATTTATAATCGCTTTATTTCCCAAAATTAATATTTTACCTATTCAGTAAAATATTAATTGTTTTGGCCCCTATTGTGAGTTGCATTTGATTTTCGATCTTCGCTGGCTATCGAACATCAAGTGCACAGTGCAACACGAAAAAATATAACCATATACGGGCACCACTACGTGATAAAAGAAAAATAAAAAAAAAGACCCGTGTCTCCCAGTTTTGCCCCAAGTCATGCATTATTTTTATGGGCCCCCAAAGATTTGGGGCCTCGGTGTCATTTTTGCAAAAAACATCATTTTCTCAGGCTCATATCTTGCAAGCCGTTCGGAATTTTGATTTACTCTCTGATGCAAAGTTGTAGCTCTTGTCATAAAGAACAAAAATTGTGAACATATAAAATCAAAAAAACTTAATCATCAAGATCAAAATCGCAAATTTTGCATAGTGTTATATATACATATAAACATTTGTACTATATATATATATATACTGCCTTATTCATAAATAAACATTTTTGATTAATGAAAGGTTTATCAAAAAAATTTTGTATGAAAATTCGTTTTATAAACTCTTACTAAACAAAAATATTTTTTATGAATAAGGCCGATAGATTATAGAACTATATATTTATATATTTGTATATGCGATCATATATCATAAATTTTCGGATCTATTGATATATGGTCCATATGCATATACATTTGTTTTTAGTTGGGCATTATCTAACACTTATAGTCGGTTTTTAAGAACGAGATTAGAGATGAACTTAAATTTAATATCTGTATTTATTCCTTGTTGACTAAATTTTTTAATTTTTTTGCTAGATTAGGATAAAACCACCAAAATTGGCCGCTAAACTAGCAAAAAAGATTTAAAAAGTCAACTCAAAGAGTAAATACAGATATTAAATTTAATTTAATCTCTAATCTCGTTCTTAAAAAACCCACTCTAATTATATAATTATTTTTATCTAAGCTAGCGGAAATAGGCTTTAATGGAATAAACTCCTTCATGAAGAGAAGCTGATTGTTCTAGGATAGAGCTTCAAATATACATAAAACCGCTATCATATTCCTCTAGTCTTTGTTTTCACTTTCACCGAAAAAATCATTCTTCAAAAAAAAAATGATCAAAAATGGAAATCGGATTCAGTTAACTTCGTAATTAACTCGACTACTCAAAAAATCAAACACCAAAATTTCTTAAAAATTTAGAGCAAGTGGTAATTTTAGTTTTAATATACAATTTTCGTCACAGGTTGAACCTTGCTAACAAATTTAATTGAATATGGTAGTTTCCGCAGCTTTGTCGCCATTTTGTCACATTGCATCACCAAGCAATTAAGCTTGTATTTTAGAGCGATGCAGTTAAAAACTGGCTCTAAATGTAGAGTTATCTATGTTTTACACCAAAATACAAAAAAGTAAATAAAATATAAGATTTACATTGAAAAATAAGCTTGGTGACGTAACGTAACAAAAAGTTGACTTTTCTGTGAAACTCAAATCTGTACTCACACAGGGTGAGTATCAAAAAATTTAAATTTCTTTGCTTATTTTAATGTATCCAACTTAATTATTTTATAAATCACCCTGGCAAAAACGGGATGACTAATATAATTATAAAATTTTTCTCGATGCAAGCTACAGAACATGGGCATTTCTTAGAGCCGGTTCATATAATTCTATACGGCTTGGCTTGGCATAATTTTCTGTATAAAACCGGCTGATTGCGTTCATAAAATTCGTTTGTGTTTGAATATGGAATATTTCCGTTCGGCAACGGAATTAAATGTTCATGAATTAATGTTTTAGCTTTTAAAACCATAATTTAAAGAGCCCGTAAAAAGCTAAAATATATTTTTTCCTTCCTTCTACCGGTAAATATACAACTTTGTAAACGATGTTTTTAACTTTAAGCGAAAATAAATACCTTTTGAACAAAGCAGTTTCGTTACATTTTATGAATCTGATACGTAGTTGAATTGGAAACGGGATTCCAATCCAATGCCAATCGTGAATGGGTTCATGAAAACGTATTGAAATTGCATTGTTCTAAAAATGTTTATTTTCATTCAAAATATCGTTTACAAACCAGTATATTTAGGTCCATATGCAACTTAGCATAAGTAGCCAAATTGAACTGTATCTTAAGCGGCCATCCACATCGAAAGACTCCAATGTTTTTTATAGTCATCAAGATTGAATACACATCGATGTTTTTTATTCGATGCATCGAAATGACAATGTTAATACAAATACCATGTAATAAAGCTTTTAGAAAGTACATCCATGTTTTTTTAATACCCCACATTCATATCTATTATGTTACAAAAAAATCGATGTATAGAAAACATCGATGTATTTTATGGCATATCATTATACCATCGATGTCTCTATGCGATGCATTGCATCGAAGAAAACATCGATGTTTTTTGTCAATGTCCATTGCTATACTAGGCTATAATATAACATAAAAAAATTAACGTGGAATATAGTCATGGGTTAGCACAACAATCTACAGCAGTGAAGTCAAAAATAAAACTGTAGGTGTATTAGTGAGTAAAGAAAATGTAAAACTATGAGAAAACTTGTTTCACTCAAAAGAAGTACTATCAGTTAGTCAACGTTCAGACGATGCAATTCTTATTGATCAGCTTCTTATTCAGCTGAGAATGACAGAGAAATGAATACAACTTTCTCTGTCGCTCTCCCAGCTGAATAAGAAGCTGATCAATAAGACTTGCATCGTCTGAACGTTGACTTACACAGAAAATATGAATTTTTTAAGCACATGCATGTTTGAAGCTAACTTTAGGTTTTATTACACAAAAAAAATATTACTTATATCCAAGAAATTTTTTCATAAATGCTATGAGTCGAACATGCTAATTTTCTTCCAAACTTTTTTCGTTCGAGTTAGGGACTTTTATATAATTCAATTCATATTTCTTTTAAAAAAAAATTTTTTAAGTTCAGTATTGAACTTGTATATCCTGTTGTACTAGGCACAACTTTTTCCTTTCTGCCAAGCAGACTTGTAAATGTATTGTATTATTAATTTATATGAATAAAAAAATATTTTAGAATTTGTTTACAAAAAAAGTTTCAAATAATTTTCAAAGCAACTTTGGCCCCTATTATGATTCACAACTAAATTGATAGTTGAGTCGTAGTTGTCAAATTCTTATTATGGAATACAACTTCATCAAAGCAGTTGTCTAATTTTTTATCATTTGTGTTTTGGTTTTTATGTCGACTATTGTGTTACTTTTAATTACTTTTAAAATGGTACTTTTAGGCGCCAATCTATCCCATTTGTCAACCCATATTGAGAGTATAGATAAGAACCTTTTTTCGAAATATTTTTCGAAGACAACTTAAATTAGTTGTGAATCATAATACAAAAAAATGGTTGAGTCGTACCATTCACAACTCAACTTAGTTGAGTTGTGAATTTCATAAATTTATTTATTGGAAGCTAAATTCATATTGGGTAATTTTTCCCTTTACTTCCCATTAAATTTATTAATTTCGTTATGAAACAAATTAATAAGTATGTATTTTTAATACATATTCATTTCTTTCCTTAAATACTTTGTAACATAAAACGGATTAAATATTGTTATCATAAAATACTTTTCCCATACCAATTTTGTTTTTTTATGTACATATGCACTCCTCTCTCTCTCTCTCTCTCTCAATGACGACTGACTGAAAGAGCGTAAGGATGTGTATGTGATTGTAGCTACCACAATTCAGCGATGCCAATTTTGAGGGTTTTTTTCACGATATACCAAAAAACGATATGACATACTGTATTGTCATATCGTAAGTTTTTTACGATATGACAACATTGCGATATGTCAACACCGTATATACTATCTTAGTGTTGTCATATCGTAAAAAACTTGCGATATGACAACACAGTATGTCATATCGTTTTTTGTTATATCGTAAAAAACCCCCAAAAATGGCATCGCTGCCATAATTGTGATATGAAACTGACAACAATGATCTACAGTGATTTCTATACTCTAAATGTGTGGAAGAAACTGTTATGATCTTGCTCAATTTCGTCTTTTATTCTAAGTTCATACCAAGTTTTCGTTATGCATACGGCCGTTAGTGATTAGTGCATAGGAAAGATATGTTCTAGCTTATTAGCGGCACAAATTAAAGTGCTCCTGGAATCCAATTCATAAACAATCAATTCCGTTTCTGAACAAAAATTTCCCAAATTCAAGCACAAACGGATTTCATAAACGCAACCAACAGGTTTTGAAGAGAAAATGATGCCAAACCAATCCGTATTGGATTCTATGAATATGCTGAATTATTGGAATTGGAGTTCTGTTTCCAATCCAAACATTAATACAAGATATATAAAGTTGTTATACTTTTTGATTTTTAAAGACTGAAAACGAATAAAAATAATTAGTTGAATAACAAATATTACTGTCTATTCATCGATGTCAAAGGAATTCTTTCTTTCTTACAATTACATTTCAAACAAAAACAAATTCTAAAATTTTGTTTTTGTTTTAAGCATAGTACGTACCTCTGCCTGCAATTCATAAGAAGTATGTGAAAAAAACAAACGGAAATTCACAGGGATGTGATAACAATTAGTGGAAATTTTTCCCCGTCAACTGAAACTGAAAATGTTGCGACAATTGTTTGCTCAAGGAATTTCTGACGTTTTATTTTTGTGTCGTCTTGTGAATAAATTTTTATGTTTTGCGCGTTATAATTAATAAATTTATAATAAATTTTCATGAATGAAAACAAATTTCTCTACACAACTACTTTTCCGTGTAGAAATAAATGCAAAATTTCGTAATTGAATTTCAGGCAGAACTGCGTACTCGATTTAAATGTAATTGTAAGAAAGAAAGAATTCATTTTAGTTTTAGTTCGTGTTTTGAAGTAAATTTATCAACATCTTTAAATGCAAAAATGTTACTTTTTTATACTTTTGTTTACTTTTTAAAAAATATATTCACGCTTACTGGATTTTACCGATAAAAGTTTGTCCAGTAAAAAATTGTATATACTCAGACATGAACCGTCGCTTAATTCAGATTAATCTTCATAAGCTTTCATACAAATAATTTTAAAATCGAATATTTCACAACCCAAGTTTCTACTCAAAAGCAACTTAAACTTATACTACTGACAAGTACGGGAACACACAGAGTGTAGAGTATTTATACGTAGAGGCGAAGAAAGCTTGATCCAAAGAACGTAAAAAGCACAAAAAGATATATGTATTTACTAATACTTCGATTCAGATTTTGAACAACAGTTTTAGGTTTTTGTCGCATAAGTTTCAACTCTAGGCATAAATACTCTATGGCAGAAAGTGTATGTACCCCAGAGGGAAAATAACCTGTCACAAGGCAGGTCACGTGACATTTACATGGCGTTGTCATTGGAGATGGGTCAATTGACATTAAGATACTCAGTAATAGGTTCTAGACCAGGAACCGCCAAACACATACTAATACATTTTGCTAGTATACGTTTTATTTTGCAACTCTCACTCTTACAAAGTTTTTGTTAGTGTATATAAAGCAATAGCAAGAAACAAGCGGTAATACAACCTGCTTGTTTAAATGTTCATGCCACACTGATTGATTTTATTTACTTTTAGTTAATACGTGTGAGTAAAAGAGTAAAAAACCCCATGTGATATGTTTTGCCGGTTCCTGTTCTAGACCCAAACTTAAGTTACTTGTCCTGTGGTGGTTTCTTTAAAAAAATCTGCTTGCACAGGGAGGGTACTTTGCTAAAATTTTTATTCTGGGCTTGTGATATGTAATCTTTTCTCACATTTTGTATCATTCCCATTTTCACCAGTCATAGGACAAGTACGTTCTCTACAATTGGTACAACATTTCCCGCAGGGTATGTATTGAAGAAAAAAAAGAAGATAAACATAATTTATAAAACAAGTTTCAAATAATGAAACTAAGTTTAGACTAAATACATGAAATAATTAAGGAAAAATTTAACGAATTTAATTTGTTTTAAAACTTGAATAACTAAATAAAAACATATTTTTTTAAAATTTTTTTTATACATATTAATAAGAATAATTATGGTAATAATAATTGTGTATACGCT
This sequence comes from Panzeria rudis, assembly GCA_956483635.1. NCBI lineage: Eukaryota > Metazoa > Arthropoda > Insecta > Diptera > Tachinidae > Panzeria > Panzeria rudis. Next base: position 35,183,003 of record OY101449.1, on the reverse strand, counting down.
TAAGTACATAAATAAGTATTTTTGTTTTGCAAACACGTACAAATTTAATATAATTTTCTTCTTCGTGTTTTATATTATAATATATGATGTGTTTGTGTCTGTGTGTATTGTATATGTTTATATATAAAAAAAGAAACGTTGTTGTACGCAATGAGGTATTAAATTTGAAATAAGATATTAATTATTATAAATTTATAACTTAATGTCATAACTATTATTGTTACCTTCATATTATAACATTTTTGATTTTCAAATTTCGTTAAGTTGTATTTTTTGTTCCTCTAAAAAATATTTTTTCTCTTTTTTTGTAATCAAAAAAATAAATCACATCTTTTTTTAATAACTTAAAAAAACAGGAAGTTTTAATTTTAAATGTCTGTCTGCTTAGACCGGGTTTACATGAGGCTTGTTTATTGCTGCATGTTTGATTTTTGTAAAAGCAAGGGAGAGAAAATGTAATATAAAACATTGGTATTTCTTTCTTGTCTCTCTCGCATAAAATCTGACTTGCGGAAAATTAACTTGCTTAATCTAAACTCAGTCTTAATAGTTTTTTTATATATTTTTTTTTAGGTTTTGTTCTGACTTAGTTTACCATAGGAAAGTTTCCTTGCCGCGATTCTAATTCTATGTTAGAAACGGAAGAGAAAAATACAATTGTTTTATATTGCTTTGTCCCCCTTTCTCTTGCAAAAATCAGACGAACGCAAAAACTACCTATCTCAAGCCAGTTCTATCAAAAAGAAAAGGAGCCGAAAGGGTTTTAAATTATATTTTAGGTGGTGTGTTCTTTACGTGCACGAAGCTAACAAAAACTTGCTCAAAATATTTTCTCAAATTGAAAATTTTGTATTGAGCTTTTGCATAAGTTTGGGTAAGTTTGTGCACATAAATAAACATAACGATATTTACGAAGACTTTTTTGTTACTTTAAAACACTACTTTTAAAATAGATTAACTTACTTTTGTTAAGATTGTTGTTCTATCGTTAAACGTTATAAGGATTTTCAAAACTATAGCCGCTTATATTAAGAAGTTTTATTAAGGAGGGGAAGATTTCTTTAAGTTTGATGTGCATAACTGATTGATGTTCGGCTTCAATTTGTTTTTTTTATTTCTTTCTATATTTTTATGCAAACCTTATTGAACATTTAATTAAAAATGTTAACAGCAATGAGGCCTGCTGTTAAATTGGTGCCTGTTATTTTAATTTGGCGATATTGTGCTTTAGAATTGTTGTGGGCAACAGTGGTGTAGTAACAACATCATTAGAATTAACCTTTTCCCCATTTTCTCTATCGTCACCATTATGTTCAATAGAATTGTAGTCCAGAGCAGCAGCTTCTGATGTCATAAGACTGCTTAATGAGACAACATCATTATTACTGGCTTGCGAATTGTGTTGTGTGGTGGCAGCAGCTATACTGCGACTTTGTTGTGAAAAGTCCTATTTTCAGTCAAAAAAATATTGGATTATTACTTACATACATATACAAACATAGTTTGAGAAGTAAAGAAATATATCTTACATTAAACGAGGGAGAAGCCGTATTACTACCAATTGCTGTGGAGGCTTTACGTATACTTTCGCTACCACGTATATGATTCGGTCTATCATCATCATGCAATGAGTGTAGTAGCTGAAATTAAAGAAAAAAATATGTTTACGTTATTAAGCAATTTATTTGAGTGTTTAAATTATAGCCACAAATTGGATATAAGAACAAATTGGATATACTCGTAAGAACATAAATTGGTAAAAAGGGCTTTTTGTATTTTTATAGTTACCTCAGAGGAACAGGGATTTTATTGCACGCAATTTGTATTTTAAGAAAGTTCTTAATCTATAAATTACTTTGCTTAAATTTACCCTGATTCTCGAGATAAATCATTACATAAAAAAATTAATGAGGTTGCACGAACGATGTTAGCATACCTCGAGAACAGTTCGTCTGATTTGATTAAATAAGAGATTTATGAATTCGAGTTTAGCTTCCCTTTAGAAGTGCAAACTTTTTTTAATATGATCAATTGTTTCAGATATTTAAGAAATGAAAAAAAATGTTTGTGTGGATCTCTGCAATACGAAATTAGGAGAATAATTATATATGAGCCGAGTGTTTGATAATAAGTTCCTAAGAGTCTTCCTAAGCGGTATTAGGTATATTCGTTTCAGGCATTTCGAAGGACTAAAATGGACAGAAGGGAGTCATGTAGGAAATAACTGGAAGACTGTGCAAGCTAATCTAAGGTCCCTATTATGATTCACAACTAAATTGATCGTTGAGTCGTAGATGTCAAATTCTTATTATGGATTACAACTTTCTTAAAAGTGAGACAACTGTTTTGTGTCAGTTGTGTTTTGGTTTTTGGTCCTGATTACCGTTCACAACACTAATTATTTTAATGTTGTATTTTGTAAACTGCGATTACGATTTACAACACTTATCGGCAGTGTTGTACTTTTAGTTGTCTATGTTAATTTAGTGTGATTATCGTTTACAACATGTATTTTTATTTGTTTGTTGCCGTGGTAAGATGAAAAATTAAAATGGATACAAATTTGTAAGTATGTATATATATTTTTCTTTGCAAACCGTTAATAACATACACAACAACTAGATGTTGTAAATCATAATCGAAAAACAACTTATGTAGTGTTGTAGCCGAGACAACACAACATTTGTGTGTTGTAAACGGTAATAGGGGCCTTTTATTTCGACTATTGTGTTACTTTTGATTACTTTTAAAATGGTGATTTTAGGTGCCAATCTATCCCATTTGTCAACCAATATTGTTGCCATATCCATAAAACATAAAATCTCAACAAAAATAGTAAGGCCAAAATTGAAAATATTTAGAGATGGCTACTATGGTTTCAAAAAACAGAGATAATAACCTTTTTTTTCGAGATTTATTTCGAAGACAACTAAAATTAGTTGTGAATCATAATACAAAAAAATGGTTGAGTTGGGTTGTAACAGAGTGATTCCACGTAAAACGGCCCTATACAAGGAAAACATAATTTTCTTATTTTTAATAAAAATCTATCAATTGATGTTTTTTAGAACATTAAAATTATAGGAAAAATAAAAAAATACATTAGTTAATATTTTTTAAGCAATTAAAGGCACTTTTAAATGATCATCCACGAAACATTTTGCTCTCCTCCTTTGTATGTTTAATATTTATTTCAGATTTTCTTTTCTTCCCTTTCTCATTATCAAAAAAAACCCTTATCTCTAAAAAGAATATACTTTTTTCGCTTTTTATTGAATTTAAAAAAATACTCAGCTAGAGTATTCTGCTGTCTATAATAGAACGGATAATAATTTAATGTGTTATTATTTTCTTATGATCTATTTTTATATTATTTATATTAATGGAATCAATAAAAAAGTTTTATTTCTTCGAATTTTTTAAATTTTCGTATTAGGTCACACCCGTCACATTTTAAAAATATTTTTTTGCTAGGATAACTGATTTCTTGTCAAATAGTAAATACGTAATACAGATAAAAACAGTTTGAACAGACAGCTATACAAAAATTATTGTATACGGTATAGAAAAATTTTACATAATTTATGCTGAAAGTCATAATTCTTTAAAACTAAGATTTGTAAGGTCACACCCGTCGCAGCTTTCTGGCGAACATTCTGAGCAGAAATCATGTTCTTTCGTGTCTACCCGTTATTCAACGACTTTAAGCTTAATGGCCTTGCGAGTCGCAACCTTTTTTTAAGAAAAAAATTTTGTATTCTTTATTTATAACAAAAAATATGTGTAAAGTGGTCACACCTGGCTAAATGGAATTACTCAACATTGACAACTCAACCAAGTTGAGTTGTGAATCATAATTGGGGCCTAAATCTTTCCTAATTCAGATTGGTATACGATCACTTTGTGCTTGAAACTTAGACAAGTTGGAAAATGTCCAGAGGAAAACGAAAATAAACGTTCATAAATTCGTTCATAAATCTGTTACGGGCGGCTTCTGACCGTTTCTGGTTAGAGTGCTTTCCCTTTCATTGAGACTGCACTCTCTATTAGAATACGTCCGGTGGATCCTCCGGATCTCCGTCCAACCACTGTTGTCTGTAAATCCACCAGCGTCTGTTCCCCCTGCCGACAGAATAACCCACTTGGCAGTAAGTATAAAATGCATAGCTCAAAAAACAACATAAACGGTTATGTTCTGTATTTCATGTGGAATTATCAAAGCATTGTTGTTATAAATATTAATTTGCAACAATAATGCTTTGATAATTCCGCACATTTTAATTCCACATGGACTACAGAACATAACCAAATGACAGTAAGCAAGCAGTCCCCTTTGTATCCGGTTGACGACCTTATAGTCTCTACCAAGGTAACACAAATCCCAAACGGCTCCCAACAGCAGTCAGAAGAGCCTTTGCGAAAAGACGATCCGCTGAGAAATGTTTGAAAATGCAAGATAAAAAGCCAGCTGAGCCCCGGATGAACTTGCAAAAGCCTCCTCCCGCATTTGCAGTCCCGCCTTAACGGCAAGGTTCAAGGAAAAAGGTTCAACTGTACACTTAACAGCCCTCGAACAATCGTTAAAGACCGATGCAAAGAACCTTCAGTGAGGTGGCGAAAGGGCACCTTGTACAAGCTGTCATCGACAGAGGTTACGCGGACTGCACCATGTCCTACGCTATGTGGGACATGGTACACAACGTTGTTTTCTGTGGTACTATGTATGTTGAAAATTAAATTCATGTTGATTTCTGATCCTTTCTGAATATAACGTTACGAACCTTAGCCTAGGCTATTAGCTAATAATCAATGTGGATTCCAAAGCAAATACATAAGTTCGAAATAAGTTTATATATCAAATAGGTCACACAATTTTTTGTCGTACACTTTAAGTATTTTATTGTCCACCAATATTGATGAAACATATATCGTTTAAAAGGTATTTTTCTCTAGATATGCACAATATATTTTTTGCTTCAAAAGCCCGGTTAAAACCCGGTTACTAAACAAGCCGGTTATAGATCAAGTGGTCGAACTTCGACCACTGGGCGGAATCCTACTCTTATTAAAGTAAACCATTAGCTACTGGCTTGAGCTTTCCAATTGTTTACAAGCATAAAAATCGAACCAAAAAAAGTTTGATTTAAGTAGACCGAAAAATATAAAAATAGCATGAAGGAAAATAAACCAACGGTTAACATTAATTCAATTCTCGTATGAAATTTTCACGAAATGTTTGTATACATAAGAATTGCAATCACATTCAACAGAAGCCACCTAACAAGTGGTGAAAGGAGAATACAGATGAGCACTGACGATGGAATGCGTAGCGTCTTTGGAAAACAACGTTGAGTTACTCTGCTGTGTATGTGAAAATTAAATTGACGGAGATTTTCCCCTTGTTCCTTGGAATAGTAATCATGTCTGACACTTTTTGAATATAACGCTACGAACCTTAGTCTAATAATAATCAATTTGGGTTATCTTTTTTAATTACGAAATAAAAAAAATTGTTTTAAGTTTTATGGAAATTTTAGCTATCTACAGTATTTTCTTTGAATGGTTTCAAATCAAACCCTTTCTTAATGTCAAAATTTGAAATCGAGAATGCGTCATTTTGTCAATGCATAATTATATACTAGAGTATTCAGTCGATTAACCATTAATCAGCTAACCGATAAACTGTTCGACTAATTAAGAATTGGCTATTTTCGATTAACGATTAAATCAGTTAATTTCGTTCGATTAACTGGTTAACAGACTGAGGTCCTTTTAGGTCTTCTTATGACAGTTATGAACGATTTTTTTTAGGTCTTTAAACAACAGTTATGAAAAATTTTTATTTCGTAAGTCTTCTTGAGCCTTTTACAAATGATTTTTATTTTTTAGGTCTTTAAATAACTTAGGTCTTTAAATAACAGTTATGAAAAAACATTTTTTTTAAGTCTTCTTGAGCCTTTTATAAATGATTTTTATTTTTTTAGGTCATTAAATAACAGTTATGAAAAATTTTTATTTTTTAGATCTTCTCGAGACTTTTATTTAAGTTTTTTATTTATTTCGGTCTTCTTATCTATCATATACAGATATAATTATATAAAAGAGTAACACACTATATCTCCGGATCCAACTATCATGGGTCAGTAAGAAACCAAAAGTCGCCAAACATCACTTTTATCTCAAAAATAAAGAAATTTCGCGAAAAAATGCAAAATTACAAACAGGCTCTAAAACTAATTTGACATCCTTAAAGTTGTAAGAAATGTCAAAAACTTGGAAAAAATTGAAAAAAACTTGCCAACATCAAAAATATACCAGAGTCAGAATATTAATTAAAATTCGCACACGAAGGGCTCCGTACAATACACATATATCCCTTTTCGTTTTTGCCCTTTTTCATTTTAGCAATTTTTCCTTTTAGCTTTTTTGTTTAATTTTAGTTTTTTAAACTTTTTTTCGTTGTTTTGGCGATTTTTTGGTTTTGGCGCTTTTTTTCATTTTGCTGATTTTTTAGTTTTTTTTTTTACGATTTTTTCTTTTTTTTGCCGATTTTTTTAAGTTTTGGCGATTCGATTTTTTAAGTTTTGGCGATTTTTCGGTTTTAGCGTTTTTTGTTTTAACTTCTTTTTTCGCTTTTTGACGATATTTTTAGTTTTAGCGATTTATTTAAGCTTTGGCGATTTGTTTTAGTTTGGCGCTTTTTTCGGTTTTGACGATTTTTCCGGTTTTTGGTGATTTTTTTAGTTTTAGCTTTTTTTTTGTTTAGAAATTTTTCTCGTTTTGACCATTTTTTAATTTTGTGGCTTTTTTTGGTTTTGGCGTTTTTAGGCGCTTTTTTCGTTTTTGTGATTTTTTCCATTTCTAAAGATTTTTTTTCGATTTTGATGATATATTTAGTTTCAGCGATTTTCTCAAGTTTTAAGGCTTTTTATCGTTTTGACGACTTTTTTCGGTTTTTGGCGGTTATTTTAGTTTTTTTGCGATCTTTTAGTTTTAGTAATTTTTTGCGTTTTAGCGATTTTTTTAATTTTGGTGTTTTTTTCCTTTAAGCGCTTTTTTCATTTTAGCGATTTTTCGTTTAAATCTTTTCGTTTAAATCTTTCAGCTTGAGAGTGAGTTAATTCTCGTATACAATTTTCACGAAAAAGTTGTATATATAAGAATTAAAATCAAATTCAACAGAGCCACCTGACAAGTGGTGATAAGCAAATACGCGTGAGCACTGACGATGGAAGTGTAGCGGCTTCCAAAAGTGGCGCTACTCTGTTCTGCTGTGTACGTTGAAAAATTAAGTTGATGTTAATTTTTCCCTTGTTCCTTGGAATATTAATCATGCCCAATTCTTTCTGCATATAACGTTACGAACCTTAGCCTAATAATCAATTTGGATTCATCTTTTTTTTGGAATTTATTATTTTACGGTTTCCAAGATACACCAAATTGTCAGTCAAAATTACATTAACTGATAGAACACCCTTTAATTTTTATTGTTTTAAATATCAGTGTTAATTGCTGTAGTATATTCTACAGACTACACCAATTAACACTTTGAAAATTTAGTATCTATATATAAGTGTCTGAATATTACGTTAGTATACAGACATATTACGTTAGTATTTCAACATGTTTCGTTGATCGCTTTAGAGCACCCTTTAATTTTTAACTATTATATATATTTGTTATTGTAGTGGCCAAAGTTTTACATATTCTGTGAAAATTTCAGGTTCGTAGCTTTTACGGTTCCCGAGAAAACAGCCTGTGACTGACAGACAGCGTAGCGAGAACACTTTTGCTGTACGGAACCCTAAAAAGGCAAAAACTAGCAAAGAATAACTTATATCGCGACAATGGTAAAAATGCGCGAAAAATTACTAAATTGCAAACCAGCTCTAAAATTGATTAAGCATCACTAAAATTGTAAAGAATGAAAAAAATTCAGAAAAGACGCAAAAATGATAAAAAATTTTCAAAAAAAAAATTTGAAAAAGATTCGTACGGAACCCTTCGTATGCGGGATAAAGTCGCACTTTACTTAATTTGTTAATTGTTATTCAGAGAGCGAGCACTTTTTTAAAAGCTTGTAATAATAATTATTTAATAATTATTTAATGATGATGAGGTTATAAATGTTATGTCCCTGGTTTAAACCAAATTTTACATATTTTTGTGGTATTTGAACATATTTTTATGTAGTTTATTTATTGTTGATCTCGTATACACAGCAAAAAATATTACGTATGTATATACAAGGAATTTTTTCATAAATGCTATGAATCGAACATGATAATTTTCCCCAAACTATTTTCATTTCAGCTAGGAACTTTTACGTAAATTAATTCACATTTCTTTTAAAAAATATTTTTAAAAATTCAGTATTGAACTTGTATAGCCTGTCGTACTAGTCACAACTTTTTCATTTCTGCCAAACAGACTATTGTAAATGAACTGTATTTTTAGCCCCCGACTAAAAAAGGGGTGTTATAAGTTTGCAGTGTGTGTCTGTGTGTCTGTGTGGATGTACGAACCCTTGTACAGACCAAACGGCTGGACAGATTTTGATTTAGTTTTTTCTGTTTGAAAGGTGACTTGATAGAGAGTGTTCTTAGCTATGTTTGAACAAAATTTACTAAATTAAAATCGATCTAGCCGTTTGGAAGCTACTGTGTCAAAGACACACAGATTCAACAGGATACATCTAGAAAAGATGTGATATCTTCTAAACGGCTGGACCAATTTTATTCAAATATAGCTAAGAACCCTCTCGATCAAGTCACCTTTCAAACAGAAAAAACTAAATCAAAATCGGTCTAGCCGTTTGGTCTGTACGAGGGTTTGTATATCCACACAGATACAAAGACTCACACTACAAACTTAAAAAAAAATCACGTAAATCCTAAACATTTGAACCAAATTTAAGATATCTGTGAAGCGATTTTTTTGTTTCTTTATTTAACACATATTTATGAATTCTTCTGCTGTCTGATTTAGTTCCACAATTTTTATGTTCGTTATGTTATTGTTTATTTTTACTAATAATATTTAATTTTTCATTATTTTCATTATTGTAATTAATTAATTTATGGAAAATTTTTATTAATCGACTAACCGATTATTTCAAATTTAACCGATTATTAACAGATTAAACCAACACCTCGATTAATTACTGTAGCGATTAACTGATTAAGCAAGAAACCGGCTTAATTGAATACCCTATTACGTACGAATTTGTAAACGGTTGCAACTGCGGTGATAGAATAAAATTAAAAATATTTTGTGTATGCCATAATCACAGAGGTTATTATAATCCTTTACAAGAACCTTCGGAGGTCAATTAGTATTATTTCTTTCTGGTAATTTTTTTTACGACCATATAGTATGTATATTACCTTGTTAGTCTTTTATTTGCTTGATATTTTCCGTTCTTGATTGTTTTCATTACAAATATATTTGAAATCTTGAAGATTTTATAGATATTCCCATTATAATAATATTTCGAAATTTTCAACGTATTTCTCAATCATTTTCAATAAACTGAAATACATTAATAAGGCAAAAGAAAGTGCAAATTTGATAAAATATAAGCAAACTTATGAAATAATTGAAAATTATGTAATTCACAAACCTTTTCAACTTCATCATCAATATCAGCACTATTGGGTTCAGTACCAGCTTTACGAGTTTTTTCAAGTAAAGTAGCCTTTTTGGCAGTCAGATATAAGCTACGTTTAACGGCTATGTAAACAACATCAGTGGCAGCGCGTACTGAATAGTCAGGAATAAAAGTTTGACGAGTTTTAGAGTCCAAATTTAAAGACTGTAAGGAACCCATTTGTGAAGGAGAATCTAAAAATGTTAAAGTTATATAAATCAATATACATTTGTAAAAAAAAGAACATTTAACAACTTACCTAAAACAACATTGGGAACTAAAGCTTGAGTACCAAAGTAGGTAAAAGGGCCACTTTCGAATAGAAGACTCTCCTTGCCTACTGTTACTTCAACACGACCCTCCAAGATAAGTACAAAGAAATCAACAGGTTTACCCTGTGTGAAAATGAAAAGAGTAGGATCATCTTTTTCCTTACCCTTACATTTTATACTCTGAACAATATCTTGATTAAGTAAACGACGTAATATTTGTTCCGATATAATTTCCTTTTTAAAAGCATCAATTGCTAAAAATGTAAAGCCAAATTATATTCCACACTTTTCGATAATTATAGATTTGAAATCGTATACTTACAAGTACTTAAGTATTGATAAGTAGCTAAAGTTAATTGCGGTGATATATGTATAGTTTGATTTTCACGTCGTTCAGCAAATACAGTGAAATCTTGTTTCTTATTGCGATTACGTTTAACTTTAGTGCGATTATCTACGAATACATCCGTTTCATCTACAATTTCAGCCTGAATCAATTCCTCAATTACGTCTTCCAACGTCACTAAACCGATTGTCTCATAGAATGGATCACCATCGCCTTCATTGTTGACACGATGTACAAATGCCAAATGTCCGATTGTACCATCTTTGAATTGATTAAACATTACATCAAGCGTATAGTCTTCGAACACAAAATGCACAGGATTTTGATAGAATTCGCACAACGTACGCAATGGCGTATTATCATCCGGATCGACGAATGCCAAATCTTTAATATACAATAAAGTTATTATATTTTTACGATCGCCGTCATAAACAGGTACGCGAGAGAATCCAGTTTTCATGATTTCCGAAACTGTTTCAAAATCTAATGTAGCATCTAATGGTAACATAAAAGCATCGTGGATACGTGTCATAACATCCGCAACAGTCTTCTTCCGGAGTTCTAAGGCACCAGATATAATGTTAACTTCATTTTTATCCAGATCATTAATGCCAGTAGTGACCTGTGTAATATAACTTTTAATTAGTTGAAATACACAAAACAAATTATTCCTCAAAAAATTTCAATTAATACACTTAATCAAAACTTAAATTCAGTTCCAAATAATTCCATAACTAACTCAAATACTCATGTGATCAAAAACAAAATCTTCTAAGAAATTTTTACAAAATTGAGTAATTGAAAATTTGAATATTATTAATTGAATATACAATTTTCTTCCACAACGAAATTAATCGAATCTGCAATTTTCGTAATTGAAATCGTATTTTAATTATTCATAAGAAAATTTCAATAAAATCACTTTATTGTAAATTTAAATTACTTTCAATCAAAAGTTGGTGTGCCAGCGTGTTGATTGTTGTTGGACTTTGAAAGTGATGAAGGAATAGATAGCACTGATCACTTAGTAGTACCAGCAGCTCTTAATACTGGCATATACTAATCACAGCACTCCCCTTCGTCGGAATTGTAGCAGAATCGTCGGCGAAGTAAAATATATAATAAAATGGCTAGAGAGCTTAAACAAATTAATGCCTATACTTCACACCAGAGGCGCTGCAACACTGCTCTAAAAAAATTAACAAAAACGCGCAATAGCAGAGTTGTAAATGAATAAAGTTTTCTACCTCTCTCACTTCACCACCTGTTCTCTCTGCACTAGCTGTTAGACATTAATTGCCTGAGCGTGCAATGAAAAAAAACAAGATCACAACACATTCCTAATGTATAACATTTCGACACTGTTAATATTTTTGAGTATTTTCATATGTTGACAACACGTAACAAGTTTTTTGTAAAATTATTTTTGAGGAAACGCCGAAAACTTCATTTACACACAGAAAAATTTCATGCTAAAATCGCTGAAAACTAACTTAATTTTACATTTTGCGGTAGTGATTTTACTTTATAGGTATTTCAAAATATTCCTTTTGAAATAACCATATTTCATATTGATTTAATATTCCAGTACAGTGAAAGGAAAATGAAGTTGATACTGAAATAGTATGAAGAATCACGTTGAATCAAAGTTATCTCAAGTTGAAACAACATCAGAGTTATCTCAATTTGAAACAACGTGAATTTGATACTGAAATAACACGAAGAATCATGTTGAAACAAAGTTATTTCGAGTTGAAACAACGTGAATTTGGTACTGAAATAATACGAAGAATCATGTTGAAGCAAAGCTATTTCGAGTTCAAAGAGAATGAATTTAATGTAGCCATATTATTATCCAGTTAACTTACGTGATGTGTATTAGCAGCAGACAAATTTGTGTTGTAACTGACCGCCCCATCCAAGATTTGAGTTCGGGCTTATCTAACATCACTTGCTTGGTGGTCAAAGCGTTAACCGCTGTAGCCACAACAGCCTGTCATATACTTTATATATAATCCAATATAAATACAATAGCAAGTAATATGAATTTCATTTTAATTCAACAATATTTAACAGATGATTTAACATAAAATTTATTTGGAATTAAACTTATAGTCATGTTGATTTAAACACGAAATGTGACGTTGATTTATCAATTAATTCACTAAAGTATAGTAAATCCAATTATAATAAAAATTGATTTTCCTTTTTAAATAGCATTTTTGCATTCAATATTGAACAATTTTGTTTTAACAGTGCAAAATGTTACCCCCCTATTATCGTTCTCAACTCAACTCAGTTTGGTCGTCTGAGAGTATTTTATTCCCTTAAAATTTCACAAGAATTTATCTGCGTTTCTATCAAACTTGATATTTTAAGTTTCTAACGCCATAATAACTTCAAGTAAAACAGTTGTGCTTCTCAGACGACCAAACTGAGTTGAGTTGAGAACGGCAACAGGGGCGATTCCATCACCTCAAAACTTAGTTCATGTGTGATAGAAAGGTGTTGCAAGAAGTTAGTATTAAGATGAATGTGCTAATATTAAAATAAATGAGCACTATTTGCTGATTTTGGCCTAAAAATAAATATTTTAAGCTTCAATAATTAATTGGAAGGATAAAATAGCAATTACATGATGTATGAACAAAACAGGGGAAAAGAGAAAAAATCCACGCAAAAAAATCATTCATGATAAGGGGAATTTTTCGAATTTTTATTCACGATCGCAAAAGAAGGGAAAGGAAAAACATTTCGAGTAAAAAAGTATTCACGATAGGTTTGCTAGTGTCGTAAAGGCTTGAAACACCATCGTTAGTTAGCTACAGACTGTGAATTTGCCCTTAGTGGTTAGCAGCGATGCCATTTTTAGCAATTTTTTACGATATGGCATACTGTGTTGCAAGTTTTTTACAATATGACACTAAAGCTATGTACAGACGATTGTCAGTTCTTACAATATTGTAAGTAAGTAAAATGTGCTAAAAATTCTTACAATCGTCTGAGCTGAAAATTTTTGTCTGACAACGTTGGCAGAAAAAGCATTGTCAGTCGATTTTAATACTATCTGCTGACAAAAAATTGTCAGACATCTCACAATCGTGTGAACACATCGCGTTATCATTGTCAGATTATTGGCAGATAATTGTCAAACATTTTTTAATTGTCAGATGTGCGTAGTTTCTGCTTCTGACAATGGCGTCATTGTCAGAGACTTTTTTATATTGGCAGCACTGCACACATATTTTTTAGGGAAAATTAAAATAAGAAAAATTATGCAGCTAAAATAGTTAAAATTGCTTCCTTATGTTTAATAATAATTTATATTTTTACTTTTTAAAGTTAACAGAAGCACAGATGATAAATAATTGATGATTTCTGTTGAATGATATGCGTCTGGCAGCGCCAAACAACAGATCTGACAATTTTTCCATCTGACAATCGTGTGAACTGCCAATTTCTTTACTGACATATTGTCAGATAAATTTATTGTCAGACAACTGTCTGCCTATAAATTGTAAGGTTTTCTAACAACTTTGATACAGCCGTGTGAACTAACAATATACCTTGTGCTGACAGTTGTTTATTGTCAGTACATCGTCAGCAGATTGGCAGATCTGACAATATTGTAAGATCTTACAACCGTCTGTACAGGGCTTAAGATAGCCATACACGGTGTTGTCATATCGCAGTGTTGTCATATCGTAAAAAACTTACGATATGACAACACAGTATGTCATATCGCTTTTTGTCATATCGTAAACAATTGCTAAAAATGGCATCGCTGATGGTTAGTAACGTTTTCATCCCAATTATAAAGTAACTTCTTCAACTGAAAAGTTGTAAAAATCAGTTACGTGTTGTCAACATATGACTATCGATATACTTACTTTCTTGATCTAACACTTGTTAAGTTTAAATAAACTTAATGTACTAATTTAACTTACCTTAACTAATTCCTTTAGACGTTCACGATTATAAACATTGCCAATTTCTTCGCCTAAACAAAAGTCCAAAATTTTTGATGTTGGATAAGATAGTGGAAATGTTGCAATCATAATGAATTTTGTTATATAAATAGTTTTTGCACCTATAGCCAAACCATGACGAGAGCAAACAGCCTAAATTTTTTTCAACGCATAGACAAACATAAGAGAATATTTAAATTCAATAACAATATTGTAAAATAGAAAATGTCAAATAACCTGTGGTGTAATTTCACCAAAAATAACGATAGCAAGTGTAGAGAACACCACAGCAAATAGACCAGATGTCAAGCTATCCAAGAGAATGGTAAAGGTTGAGTTAACCAACACGTTACCCAACAGTATACTGCACAACAGGTAATTACCTTGTTCTCTTACTGGTTGTATTGTCCTTGCATATTCACGTTCCGTATCGGTACCGGTATTACATAAAATCTAAAATTAAAAAATAAAAACATGTGTATATAAAGGAATTAAGTGTGTAGTATAAATAAACAAAGAACTTACCTTTAATTCAGTGCGATCTAAGGACATTAGACCTAAGTTTAAGCCCGAAAACAAAGCCGAAAAACATAAACATACTACTATAATAACAACAGAAACCCATACTGGCAGCAGACTTTCATGACTACGTACAACACACCACGAATCTGAACATTGATGTTGCAGAGGTATGGTGGGTTCCTTGTTTGTACCATCCATAAATGCATTCGGATCATTTTTAGCACACAGATAAAAATCTTTTTTCGATTTTGGCAAAGAGGCCTGATAGAGGCCGGTATTATCACTTGCTGTACCAGGTATTAATTTATGTAGCAGTGTTGCTGGAAATTGACAATATGTACCAGCTTCCTGGGGCTTATTCGTGAAAGCCACCACTGTATCGTTACTGATGCCCTTACCGAAAATACGAATCGTTATAGGCGTTTCGCTCATAACACTGGGTATACCATCTTCGTATTCGATTTCATGGGTACTGGATTCTAATCGAAACCCGCTAATAATTAGAGGATTATTTATCTGGCGTTGTTGAGTAATACTGAAACAAAAACAAAAATAATTATATAAATAACTTATTGTTGCCCAACATGTAAATTTTTTATATTTGTAGAAAAATTTTGGACTCTCAGCACTTTTGTGTCTGACGAAACATTTCAGCGGATTTAATTTTACTTTAAAATAAGTACGCTTTGTTGTATTAGTATACAGAAAAATAAGAAAAAGCCTTCTTGGACCATAATCATAGTCACACGATAAATTTGGTTTGTTTTAGAAATAACTTTAAGTTAAGTTAAGTTTTGTGGGTATTTTGTAGGGCCCAAAGGCCCTACACGCAGCCTGCCCAGCCATATCATATTGATAGCTATAACAAGACTAGTAACGATACTAGTAAAAAAGGGACAATTATATTACTAGTTTTATCGAGACTTGTAACCATACTAGTCATAAAAGGACAAAATTTTCAGGTATACGACTTATTCATAAAACATATTTTTAGCTCTTAAAAAACCCCAAGTTGAAAGTGGCACAGTGCGTAGAGTACTTGCCTTGAAATATGAGGAATGTGTGTTCGTACCCCGGTTGAGCCAAAGTTTTTTTTAAGAAATACAAAGCGATAAATAAAAAAACTAGTAAGAGTACTACTTTACAACAACCGGTACTCCAACTAGGATATAACTGTATACAAATAAACTAGTTGTGCTCCTATGATAACCTAATGTTAAAATCGATAGTTCCATATATGAAAAAAGGACAGATAGGCAACTAGTCTGAAGTAAAAAGCAACTAGTTTAGTTCTAGCTACATACTAGCTACTTTGTCTGCAGGGTAATAATAAGAAAGAGTACAACAACAACAATCACACAAAACTGTTTTTTGTACGCTTTTGGTCGACAAATGTTGAAATAAATAAGGGTGTATTTTTCATCGGTATTTCATAAATCCAATGAAATTTTTTATCAGAACTATGAATTACGTTTTATTGAAATTTTGATATCCAAAAACTTGACATTTTCATTTACTTTTTAATTTTTAGTACTATATTTTAAGGTTTTTAATGAAACTCGTTCACAGTATTCGTGAAAACTTTAAAGGATTTGTGACATTGTCATTGGATTTATGAAAAAAGTCTAATGAAATTGTTTCATTGGATTTATGAAGCAAAATTTCTTCAAAATAGATTTCAATTAAATTGTTTTCAGAGGTTCCAGTATAGAATTGCTATTTAGCAGGCATTGCTCTGGTAAACATATTTTTTATTACCGAATCAGTTTATGTAACTGCAATTTCATGAGAAATATTAAAATAAGAAATAATTCATTTATTATTATTGCTTTAAGAAAATATCATTTTGTGGTCTTGTTTGAGTGCTAAAATTTTATTTTCGTGAATATTTTTGCCAAAATATAATTTGCAAAAATGCAGAAATCTTAAAAAAAACTGGTTTATACATCTATGAGCTGGTTCATTCCGCAATCCAATAATCAACACAAATTAACTTGACTACTACAAACTAGAAATAAACAGTTTTTAAACCGATTGAAAGCCCGATTCGACCACGATAATGTTTGATAAATAAACGTAAATCTAGTTCATTTCCAAACACTCAACACGCTTATCTATCGAAACTCTCAATAACTTTAATCTACTGTCATTATTTCCGTATCTACATAAATATAAGTACATATAGCAACAACGTATTTTATAACGAACAGAACGGCTAAAAAAGTCTTGAAATTTCAGAACATTTAAAAAAGAATTGTATGATACTCGTATTTTGTTATTGGTCTGTTGGAATAGGCGTCATAAAATCGTTTTGTCAAAAAGTATATTCTATCAGATCTTGATGAGAAATTTATTTTGTCACATTTCTGAGATTATTTTATTGATTTTTATTGTGTGTAATTGAATCAGTTTGAAGACACTTGTGTATTTACCATTTTAAAATATTTATATAGAAATTAGGTTGTTAAAATAGAGATACAGATTGTCCTCAACGTTGGTTGTATTGATAAATAATCGACATTTAATCTTATTAAAAACCATAACAACCAGAGACAACATTAAAGAAGAAGAAAAAACACACACACACACATCTAAATATATGTCGTGCATACATACAAGTTGATAAAATATTTACACTAAAAACCTCATATAAATTTATTAATAAGTAGAATAAGAGGATTGTTTATTTAAAACAATTTGTTTTATTTTTTTAGTACTCGTATTACTAAAAAGTATAAAAGTGCTGTAGTATTATTTCAGGCATACGAGAGATGCTTGAAATATAATCTCTATAGGAAAAAATAAACAAAGTCAAATATTTCTCAACAGAATATGTTTCATTAATTCCATGAGAAAAAATACATTCGAGATCACCGAGATTCTTTTTCGGTTTAATTTTTTGCAATTATCAGAAATTTTACAAATTAATTGAGCGTTTGATTGCTACTGTTGTACTCCATCATAGGAATCCGCTTAAAAAGCAAAAAAAAAAATCCCCCTGAATATCATTATATCGACCCCTTAGCACCAAAGCAAATAATTCCTAAAAGAGTAAAATTTATTTTAATATAAGTGGCACCTGCAATAAAAACGCTTAAAAAATCGTGGTTTTTATGGAATAACGCATTGTTGATGTAATGTATAATACATTTTAATGCACCATTGATGCAGCTTGAAAAGATCCTTCAAACGATGTATTTTTTTATATGTTGCATTGGGAGAAAATACGAAAATATGCAAAACTACAAAAACAGACCTCTTTTAAACACGGTTCAGGTCACGGCCGTTCATCATTAGACGCCGCAAATGTTTTGGGAAACCTCATTAAAAATACCGATCTTTAATATGAGAGGGGTAGAAAAAAATTTTTCTTTCTGTTAGTCGCTTTAATATATATGAATATCTATGTGAGAATAGATAATATTTTTTATTTCAGATTCCACACACTGAGACCAGTAAAAAAAATTTAAACATAATATGGTTGTATTGAACCATACATATATATGGTTATTTCAAACCATATATTGTAATTTTGAACCAAATATATCGTTGTCTTGAACCATATATATAGATATTTCAAACCATATATTATAATTTTGAACCATGTATACGGTTGTTTTGAACCATTTATATGGTTATTTCAAACCAAATATGGTTGTTTTGAACCATACATATGGTTGTTTTGAACCATATGTATGGTTATTTCAAACCAAATATTGTAATTTTGAGCCATATATATGGTTGTTTTGAACCATATGTATGGTTATTTCAAACCAAATATTGTAATTTGTAACCATATATGTATATGGTTGTTTTGAACCATATATATTGTTGTTTTGAACCATATATATTGTTGTTTTGAACCATATATATGGTTATATCAAACCATATATTGTAGTTTTGAACCATATATATGGTTGTTTTGAGCCATATATATATGGGTGATTTACATATAATATGGTTAATATTATATGTAAATCAGATTTCTTAAACCATATATTCAATCATAGTATGTTGCTCTTCGATTATGTTTGCCTCAAGCATGTTCTTTCTTTGCGTGCATACATAAACGAATAGTAAGATATGCAGTTTTGTTGTTTTTATGAGGTTTAGGTAGAATTTTACATATTATAATAGATGTGTGAATAAGGGGAAAAAAGTTAAGAGAATTCTTTATTCTCTAAAATCGGAATATTTCGAGATGAATCGAAATATCTCGAGAAATATCAATTGGAGAAAATAAAATTATTTTACTATATATTTCTTATGGCACAAAACTTTATTGTTCCTAAATTTTCACTTTTTCAGAAAATCTGCGAGTATATATATTCTACGAATTCGGTCTGGATAACTTCTGCTTCCTTCCGGCGGTTTTCTCGACGATATCGATTAATCGTTGTTCGGTTAATAGCCAGCTCGTCTACGGAATAATTCAATGCATCGGCGCAGGCTATCAACACATGAGCTGCCATTGGATCGGTTAGCTTGGCGTGGTCAAGCGCAGAAGCAAATCGTGGCGTTAGAAAATTTATACGCCCTCTCTTCTGTACACTTTTCTGCGGTTCAACGATGTCACCAGTGCTCTCTCTCCTCAATCGCTTCACCCACGTCGTGAGCTTTTTCATCAATTCCATCCATAATCTCAACCTTTGACAGTTGTTCTCTCGTTCTTGGCCTGGTTGTGTGTGTCTCGACAGGGGTTGCCACAATAATTAAATCAGATCACGGTATTTTGCAGGAAAATGTAATAACTAATTCAGAAGTAAGCAGCAACGCAGTTAAGCTAAATAACAATGCCACTAGAGATGTGCGCGTGACGTGATTTTTCCGCGTCCCGCGTGTTTCACGTCTAATTTATTGGAGAATAACATAAAAATAAGAAAATTACGAAATATTAACAAAACTGTTACCAAAATTGAGTTTTTTTTCCAAAAATGCCGAATAAAGTTCCTGATTTCTTATAATAAAAACCTTGTCTTATTATTCAACTCAATTTTGGGTTCACTTAGAGTCGTCGGACCCTACTCTCCTATGCGCCGCCATTTTTAAAAATAAGGGCAGGTCAAATGTACATTCATACATAAGTATGTATGTTATATCTCATAACTTAATAAATATAGTATTTATCAATAAATTTTGTTCTAGAAAGTTGTTCTCTGTGAACTTTCCAACAGCTTTTGCCTTACCGGCTTTTATCTAAATCGCATATTTAACAAAACAAACATCAATATCGAAAACAGCCTATAAATATTAAAATCTGAAAGAAGCCCATACATAATTTTACAAATGTCGGTTAACTTTTTCGTTCCCTAGATATGATAGTTGTTTCTTTAGTTATTGGGGCTGCTGAACGCGAATCTGCAATAAATTTTTTTATCAGCAGTAGTTTTCGGGATATATCGTTATGTCAAAAATTAAGGCACTTGCACGAAATATATTGCATAACTGGAGGAAGGTTTATTCTATTCAGTAAAAAAGAAAAACAAAAATTCAGCAACATAATTATCTAAAAGCCAAGCAAACATTGTTTTCAAATTTACCTATTAGTTTCAGAGATATCATACAAGTTTTAGCCCGAAAATTAAACATTTTATAAACAATTTAAAAATTTTTGTTTTTAAAAAATTCTTAAAAAAAATAAAAAATACACCAATCGTCTAGCTTAATATATTCCAAAGGAAATGAGCCCTTTTTCGCTGAAATTGGTGCACAACTTTAGGTTTTATTCACAATTTAGTGAGAGAACTTTTTAAAATATTTTATGAAATTTTTATGTTAAAACTTTTAGGATATCTCTGAAACTAATGGGCAGATTTAGAAACAATGTTTGGTCGGCTTAAACATAATTTTGTTATCGAATTTTGTTTTTTCTTTTTTATTGAATAGAGCAAACCTTCTCCAGTTATGCTAATATATGTCGTGCAAGTGACTTAATTTTTGACATAACGGTATAGAACTGATACAAACAATAGAGTGTAGATTCGCGTTCAGCGGCCCAAATAAATAAAGAAATAACTTCAAGTTCTCGGGAATGAAACAGTTTACCAATATTTGTAAGTTTACAAAAATACTGTGGCCTTTTTTTTTGTTATTTTAATAGTTATGGTCTGGCTGTTCGATAATTTGTTGTTTATTTAGTTAAATGTGCAATTTAGATAAAGTCTGTAAGGCAAAAGATGTTGGAAACTTCACAGACAACAACTTTTTAGAAACAAATTTATTATTTTGTCAGTGCAATTCTTTTTCATTTAATATGACTTTGTATAAATTAATTTTGTAATTTGTCAACAGCATATTATAAAATTAATTAATTTGGATGATTTTGTATGATGGTGCGTTGATGTACATAATAAGAAAATAAATCTTAACAAAAAATGAAAACAAAAAATAAAGCCAACAAATAATTTTATGATTTATTTGTAAATTGTGTAATAGTTTTGTTTGGCTACAATTGAAATTAATTGCCTTTAATGTTTTTGTGGACAATTTTCAAATTCAATTTTGGTTGTTTATGTAGTACATGTATTTGAATCAGTGTGGCCATATATAAAAATATTTTGCAGCTAAATCGGGTCAAAAATAGTGCTAAAAAAAGCTAAAATAAAATTTAAAATACTAAAAAATAATGCTGACATTTTAAAAGTTCTTTTTGAAGTGGGATTTCTTCATAATGCGTTTATTTTTGATAATTTACCCCTATTTTATGGCAAATGAAATTGAAGTACATAATAGCAAATATTTGATTTTATTCGAGTAAAACAAGAATAATTCAAAATCAATACAATAGGAGTGGCTTATTAGGCCTGTTCTGTATTCCATTCGAAAGGAAAATCTTCGGAGTTATCAAAGCATTGTTATTCAATATTTACAACAACGATAGTATGACAATTCCGGAATCTTATTGATTCTAATTGAATGATTGTGCGGACAATTCCGAATATTTTCATTACGCCTGGAATATAGAACAGGCCTGCATATAATAGAATGCTATTGTGCAATTTTCAACTTTGTAACCGTCTAAGTTTCTGTATCTCGATCATTTTTGTAAAATATTATTCATTATATTTATATAGCGCATCATTTAATTTTCAAGGATTAGGTGTCCTCTTCGCAAATATATATCTAATACAATAATTCTGGCAAAAAAAACCGACTTCAGTACAAAGAGCAATATACTTGATGGCCTTTCATATAAACAATTTTGAAAATCGGTATGCAAATGGAGGAATTGTGCTCTAATAAATATTTTGGGTGGAGGCGTGGAAGACTTGCCCCACCAATTTTCGTAGAAAAATTAAGCGACCAAACTCTAAGCAAACCATTCCGAACAAAAAAGGAATTATGGACGTCGGCCCATAAATGGAGGAGCTGAGCTATGCGATGATCAATATTTCGGGGGAAGGGGAAAAAATTATGGTACCAACCTGCAACGGGGGTTTGCAGCAAATTTCCCAACTGATTTTCGAAAAAAAGAAAAATATGGAACAAAACTGTAGACAAACCCTTTCAAACAAAAAAAAAACAATTTTGAAAATCGGTTCATAAATGACAAAGTTATGAATGGGGGAGGGGGGTAAGTTTCCCCCTCCCATTTTCGAAAAGAGTTGTGGGGCCACACTACTAGGGAACCTTTGCAAACAAGACAATAATTTTGAAAATCGGTTCACAAATGACATAGTTATGGATTTGGGGGGAGGGCGGAGGGGGGGAGCAAATTTTCCCCTCCTATTTTCGAAAAAAACTATTGGGCCAAACTGTTAGCAAACCCTTTCAAACAAAAAAGATTTTTGAAAATCGTTATGGATTGGTGGGGGGGGGGGGAAGCAAATTTTGGGATCAATTTTTGTCAAACCCTTTCAAACAAAACAAGAGTTTTGAATATCGGTTCACAAATGACAGAGTTATGCAGGATAGGAACTTGGCCTTATTTTTATAGCTATATTTTTTTACATGAGCTATTAACATATTTTTTTTAATAAAGCAAATTAAAACTAAAACTTTTTTATAATAAATTTCTCACTAAAAAAACCGGTGGACCAGTTGAGTTCTGGTTTATAAAATCATATAAGCTTTGTTTTTGCCATATAAATTGCGTATTTTTTCTGACATTTTCATATAATTTGATATTTATTGGGGGGGAAAAATGCTAGAAAATGCCAAATAAATACACAATTAAAAAATGCTAAAAATAATGTTAACTTCTAAATGGAAAATTTGCAGCTAAATCAAAATAAAAAATGCTCAATTTAGATACAAAAATGCTCAAATGGCCACACTGATTTGAATATATGTATGTTTTTATGTACGTGGATTTACTAGACTGACAGCAAATTTTTTAAATATATTTTAAATAATTACTACTACTACCTACGTTG
The DNA here is from genome assembly GCA_956483635.1 of Panzeria rudis. Taxonomy (NCBI): domain Eukaryota; kingdom Metazoa; phylum Arthropoda; class Insecta; order Diptera; family Tachinidae; genus Panzeria; species Panzeria rudis. The sequence goes on along the minus strand of OY101449.1, from coordinate 35,159,871 downwards.
TTAACATTTTCTTTTTTCAAAGATTTATTTAGTATTTAGCATTTATTTATTTAAGTCTATGGATTAATGAAATCTTTACAGACAACATATTTAAAAAAGAAAAGTTACATGTAATCATATAAAACTAAACTAATTATTTAAGTATACAATAAAATTACGTTTAATCACATTTATATGAAAAGACATATCAATAACGTTATATGTACATCGATATTTTTTTCCAAATATATCGACAGTATCAAATTCGATATTTTTTAGCTTTGGTTTTGTGTTTCGTTCCATGAAATATTGGTGGAACGGTAAGGATCTTGGAAATTAACTCTTTCCAGCTTAATTATTTATAAGAAAAGTACTTTCTTTTTGTTTTATTCAAAAAAAAACTTTTTTTGAGGACTACGTTGCAAAAATATCGATATTTTGATATTTTTTATTCGATATATATCGATACCGATCGATGTTTCAAAATACATCGATATACTTTTTTCACTTGCCCATCCCTATTGCAGTGCCAGAGGATGAAATTGACGTAGGGGATGTTGCGGTACATTAAACGGCAGCTCACTGATCGGAAACTCGGAACAGATGTCACCATTTCTAATTTTAATAACAAATACTACATTTAAAACTTTTCTCCAGCTCTTCAATGTAGGCAATTTAATTTGTTGTAATCTGAATTCATATGATGGCAAGTTTGACACACGGCTGGGGTATGTATTACGCAATATAAAAAGTAGAAACTGCTTCTGTACAGACTCTAAACGATCACTGTAGTGGATGTTATAATGAGGGTCCCAGATGACGGAACAATATTCCAGAATAGGTCTGACCAAGGAAGTATAAAGTTGGTTCGTTATTGCTAAATCATTAAATTCTTTGGCCCACCATTTAACAAATGCGAATACACCATGGGTCTTATTAATGCTTGTATTTATGTGGTTAATAAACAGAAACTTTCGATCAAAAAGAACTCCAAGATCAAGAAAGTCATCGACGCACTCTAATATGCAACCTCCTAAAATGAAACACCCACTAGAGTGAACTCTTCTGGAAAAATGTATATGTTTGCATTTTTTTTTGATATTTAAACTCAATAGGATTTCCTGACACCAAATAAAAAATGAGTCCAAATGTATATGAGGAGAGGCCAATAAGTTTTAGCAATTTTTTAAAAGCGACTAGTAAATGTTTAGGAAAAGCCAATCAGGCCTTATTAATAAGGTCTATGCAAGTGTAGTGCTAATCGTAAAACTCAATATCAAACTTTGTTTTATGTATTGTACCAATACACTTGCATTTTGTTTTTCCCTTTAGAAAACTATCGCAAAACTCTTAGAATATCTGTCATTTATTTCTATTGACTTGATAAAGCAAATTTGTTTGCTTTTAATTTTTTCACATTCCCCTACATCCATTTATGTATATATATGTATATATACTTCTCTGTCAATAGTCAAAAGTTCAATAAACTTGTTTACCGCACGTCCTACAGCTTAATATGTTAGTCTAACTGTCTTTGCTTTCAAAGGTATTAAAACCTAAACAATGTAATAAATCACTTATAATTACGAATTGATTGTCATACAATAATCTACTTACAAACGTAAATAAATATATTATTGCAACTTTTGATTTTATTGGTCAAGTGTCTTAGAAAATAATTGACATTGAAATTTTCTTCTCGCTTTTGGTTTTATTCAACTATTCAATTAAACAAAATTCTTTCCTTGTTTTTCATTACCTTCATTCATAGATTGCGGCTTGTTAGCGTAGACTCGAGGAAATCTCACAAGAAAAATATTTGCGTGGCTAATTCACGTCACCTCCATACTAGGGATGGGCCAAAAATATCGATATTTCCTTAAAAATATATCGATATATATCGTTGATATTTTTTCCAAATATATCGACAGTATCAAATTCGATATTTTTTTAGCTTTGGTTTTGTTTTTCGTGCAGTTTTTAAAAACATTTCGGCACAGTCTTTATTAAATAGAATATTACTAACAAAATGTTTTGTTTTAGTTATATTTTGTCTATGCGAAAAATTATCCTTCTTTGAGTGTAATTTTGTTGATGTGTGTTCCATGAAATATTGTTGCAACAGTAAGGATCTTGGAAATTAACTCTTTCCAGCTTTATTATTTATAAGACAGGTATTTGTTTTGTTTTATTTCAAAAAAAAAAAAAAAAAAAAAAATTTGGGGACTACGTATGAATTATCATTGTAGAAAAAATATCGATATTTCGATATATCGATATTTTTTATTACATAACTACCGCCTAGGACATCGCAATGTTAAAATAGTTAGCTGTTTCCATTGGAAAGTAATCCAAGTGTCAGTCAGCACTAGTTGCGAAATAGTTAGCTTAAAGTTAATTTAAAGTTAAGTTAGTTTCCGACAGGGATATTACTGATGGTCTGGAAGAAACAATAGGATATATATTTTTTAAATATTATAGGTGGGCGTGACACTTCCCATATATAGGAAATTTTTATTTTTCGATATTTATCGAACTAATGCAGGTCAAAACTTGAAATTTTGTGTGAGTAACTCTTTCTATAATGTTTTTAAGGAAATGATATAAAGAAGTGGACAATTGGGGGTGGCACCTCCCACATAGAGCAAATATTTATACGTAAATTTTTTATTTTGAACTGAATAGGTATAAGTCTGAAAAATTTTATTATTTCGGCTTTCTAGTTCAATATTTTTGAATTAATGTAAATTCAAATTATTTTTATTAAGAGTGGAGTGTTGGAATATTCAAATCAGATTAGCAGAACAGATCAGTACTACTGATTGCAACAGGCCGCTCCACCGTCACATCAGCGTTTCGCAAAGGCGATGTTGTGTAGCGAATCCTACGGGTGTTAGCTAGTACAATATATAATGTGATAACAAAAAAAAAAGTTAGCAGCTGCGCTGTCAACTTTACCTGTCATGGATGTTTCTTTATTTTTGTTTTCTAAAAGAGCGTTCTAGTTCAGTAAAGTGAGCTTAGCTGAAAAGAGCGCTCACTCAAAATAGCTAAAAATCACAACTCTACACGAAACCATTCGAGCTATTTTCCCCCTCATAACTTTGCTTCACTTAATCATAAAATAATGAAACTTAAAGCATAAGGTCTCTTCATACAGGTAATCTCATAAGAGAAGTTTAAAAGTTTTACCATAAAAGCTTTCCAAGATATAAAAGTATAAAAAGTCCATATTTTACTACCTATTCACTCACTGACTCACTCATCAATAGTATAACACACTTCCGCTATAGATAGTCACCCATATGAACGGGCACTTTTCTTCATCTGGGGGACTAAGGTGTCCCTTATTTTTGTGGCCCTTATTTTTGTGAGGCACCTACACTAAGCTAGAAAACTGAAATTTGGTACACATGTAGGTCCTGGTTGGAAAATAATCACACAAATCTGAAAACGGGCATTTCTTATCTGGGAGGAATAGGGTACCCCTTATTCGTACGGGGCTCTTTCACTATTTTTACATTTTATTTTGTTAATAACTTAAAAATCAATACCAACAAAAATTAATTAAGTACTACAAATTGTTTCCGTTACTTCAAAGATACAAATAATTAAAAAATAATCACAGTTCATTTTTAGAAAAACGAATTTTCGAAATTTCACTCTCAGATCCGCCATCAGATTTTGAACAGCTATTCTATCAACTCTTTTGGCAACATGATTCCAACTTATATAAAATTTGTTTGTTCTTTTCAGCATTTGTTTATTTACTGCGCAGGGTTTGCCTATTGGGCGCGACTGAGTTCAGTTAGGGAGTTTCAGTCCTTTTACTGTTTTATGAAAATCGTGATTATATAAATTGAGTTTCCTCACTTAATTGCGAATAAAATCAAAAGTTGAAAATCGATTTTAATGAAATATGGCACATTTTGCTTGGAACATATCGATCCAAATGCCTGTAAAAAATCACAGAAGTTGTGTTGTTTCTTTACTTTTTATGAATTTTTTAAAAATCCGAAATTAAAAACACAAATTTTTTCGGCACAAATTCTGCAATATCTCTGAAGCTACTGGGCAGATGCAGAAACATTATTTGCAAGGATTAAAGATAATTTTGTTTTCGAGTTGCAGGTTTTTTTAAATGAAAAAAACCAAAATCTTCTCAAGTTACGCTAATATATGCATGTAAATGAAAACTATGGTTTTTTTCTTCAAAAAGTTGCAAAAGTTTTTTTCTGCTTTTTCAAATCTTACTGTTGATACCATGACTGATTAATTTAAACTGCGTATGAAATACGTAATGTAAAGCATACACTTTGCGACCGTTTGGTACAACTTAGCTAGTAATCAAGTTCTATGTTGTCGCACAAACGATACAATTTAGTGTGCCATCTCATGCACAACTTCATTTTGCAATCAACTTGTGACCAAGTAAAAATTTCTCATTTAATGTTGTCCGCAAATAATACTCACATTCAATGTTAACTGCAAGATGGTCACAACAAGAATGAGGCACCTAAACGTTGCAACAGTGTTGTACAACATTGCAAAAAAACTTTTTGATCTTTCGCACAACCAAGACAGAACTTAATTCAACGATCCCACAAACGTTGCAATTTCGTGTACAACCTACTCAAGTTGTACCAACGGTTGTAACGTGTATGGCTTGCTTTATTATACATTCTTGATAGACAATTTCATTGACAGCTAACGGGATTTTTTAATAGTGTGTATAGCGGTCATATTATTTAATGTTAAATATGTATGTAAAATTTTTTCGTTTCCAACTTTCAGCTAGAAAGCTGAAATTCGCTACCAATTTTTTAAGCAAACTGACGACTGATTGGAAGCGAGTTTTTGATACTTTAAACAGCTCTCCCGAAAATTTTTGAAAACGACTTAAGCGGTTAAGGCTTGTGACCGCAGATATATGTATAAGGCTAAAAATTTTTTTTTAGATTATTGATAGTAGATCCTCCTTGAAATCTTCTTCTATCTAAGTAAAAAAAATACATTGTGCCAAATAATAGGTTGATCACGTAGCGGGAAGGCGTGTAGCATATAAGATACACTCTAACGGGCAATTAGGAAATTTTAGTACTATGGGAAATTATAGGTATTGTACCAAATAAAAACTTAGAAAAAAGAAGTGAGATCAGCACAAAAACACAAATGTTAAAATAAATCCAAGTTCCTTCCGAAAAGTTTCTGCCATAAAAATATTGAGATCAAAATGAGGACCAAGGTCTTGATAGGTACAACACTATCAAATGAAATTGAATCGTGGAGTCCAGGACGTTTGCTTGAGCATGAATTCCGGAATGCAAGTCTGGCGCATGTGACTGATCGTGACTTTGGGGCATTCTTGGTTAGTGGAGAACGATTTTAAGTTTTGAAGTAATAGTGAGTGAAAAAGAATTTACAGTTCACCTCTACTTCCAGCTATTAGATGAAATACAACTAAAATATTTACTGCAAACACTGGCTGACTAACTAGCATACATACATAATAGTTCTTCAGAGACAATTTCGTTATCACAATCTTTAATGCAGTATATTAGATGTACATACATACGATTTATACATCTGTGCATATGTCTACGTATGTAGGGCACAATTATAATTAAAATGCTATTTTAAAATGAATAATTTATATTTGTATTTACTAGAATAACAGAATAATATTTTTCTTTTCAAATTATGTGATAAAGACAGTCAAAGCAAATGAATCACCAAAGACTTAAAAATATATATGAAATAAAATTGGATAATTGTATTAAAAAAGTTAACAAATTATTGTAGTAAAATGAATTATATATATACATATCGTTATATGAAACGTAAAACAATGTGACAAAAATTTTAAAATCGTGGTTTTTGATTAACAGGGCTCAGACTTTCATGATAGGTAAAGAGATATTGACTACTGACTAATCTATGCGAATCATCAATTTTTAAGTAGTTTGACATCGATTTATAGTTGCATATTTTTGCACATTTTGGTGGTAAGTGCATATTTTTGCATATTTTGGCATATTTTCAGAGTTATAAAAATTTTTTAATGCAGATTTCTCAAGTTTAAAACAAAAATTAGTAGGCCGATTAGTGATAGCAACCGAGCCTCAGTTGGGTTGCCAGTTGCTGAAAATGATACTACTAATGGCAACTGGCAACTGAGAGCTGTCAAATTCAGTTGATATTTAGTGCCTTTCTGGCAACGCAACTAAAGCTCGGTTGCATTAAATATTAGACATATTATTTTTATGCTTTTTTTCTTCTAAATAATAAAAAATTAATAAAAAATATTTTCACATTATTTTAATTTTGGTAATTTTTTCGTAGGTAAATGCATATTTTTCATTTTTAGGCGCATTTGTTAAGCGCTTAAAATAAATTTTTATTTGCATGAAAGTCCAAGCCATGTTGATTAATTATTGTTTTACAACGAAGACTATGTCCCATGATACAATTAACAGGTACACTAAGGTGGTGCGAAAAAAAGTTGAGGCGATCACCCCTAAGGATTAAAGATTAGTTGGAAACAATTCCAAATATATATTTTTTAAATTTTTTGCCACGCCCCTGGCTACCGCCCTTTTAATTTTTTGTACGCTGCGTCGCCATTTGTAGTCCGATCATAACATAATGAATATTGTTGTTCCTGGCTTGACTATATAGCTACATTTTTGCTTTGGTAAATTTTTAGTCCGACATCAAGTTCAGGGCGTCACCTGTGACATCTCGAATCCTTCCCCCCAAATGTAAAATTTTTTGCACGTGGCAAGAAAGCTCTGCTGAAACTTAGTATGTCTATATTTTAGTATTCTCACTTTTATGCCACGCCCCAAAGGTAAGCCCCTATTTCTTTTTTGAAGTGCATACTACATAAAACCAAGTCAAATAAAATAAAGTAAAAAATTACATCGTAGAATGAAGGGTACATCAATGACGTTTCTAACGCTGTAAAAAAAATATTTTTGCAACGCCCAAAAATATAGTACTTTTTGTATTTTACATATAGCGCCGCCATTTAAAGTTCGACGTTATCATATCTCATATCGTTGTTTATAGCTTGACTGTCACTTAATTTTTGGCTCTGGTGACTTTTTAATCCGACATCGAGTTCTGTGCACCACTTATGACATTTCGGATCCTTCTCCTGTTATGTCCACTTTTGCACGTGGCAAGAAAGCCCTTCTAAAACTTTGTATGTCTACTAGAGATGAGCGATCCCGTGATTTTTAAAGAACATCGTGAACAGTGAACGTGATTTAAAAATCACTGTTACTTAAAACTGTGACCGTGATCACTGTTTTCAGTTCTCTTATAGCAATGTAATTATCAAAACACACATGCATATCTACAATAAAAACGTTGTTCTTTTAAATACGCCTTAAAATATACTTTCAATTTTAAAAAGAAATACTAATAAGGAAGAAGAAAACACAAGAAAAAGCAACACTATACGTTTGTTGTTATTGTACGTAAATAAAAAACGTTATTACCCACACAAACAGTGAAATATCATAATTTTCTGTATGTAACAAATAGAAAAGAGCAACTTTGCAAGTAACAGTTACTTGACAAATTTCGTCACAACTGTGAATCGTGATTTTTCAGTAACAGTGATTAAATCACAGGTACAAAAATATCACTCATCTCTAGTACCCACTATCACTTGTACTATGTATTTTATAAGCTTTTTTTCTTCTCCTGTAAAATTAAAAAAATTTTAGTTACATAGTTTCTCGTTTTATATGACGATATGTAAATCATTAACATTTAAAAACAATTTCAGATTTTTTAAATAAATATGTACGATTTATTATAAGTATATGAATAAACTCAAGAACAAAACGGAGAGAAAAAATTTTAAAAAGTTTTTTGTTTTATTTTTTTATCATCACCTTTGTGATATCTGAATGGCAGAATTTTATTAAACAAACTTTATTTATTATTTGTGCACATACGAATAAATTTGTTATTTACCGCAGTATACTTCGATGCAATAATCGTGTTTATGTTTTATTTAAATGTTTGCATTATAATCGTGTAGGAGTTCTACAGGCTGTTCAATATACATTTGTACATTTGGTCAGCTCCGATCCACTCAAATGACAAAAAAATCTCAGATAAATTTCTTTTTGCTTCGAGTATCCGAGGAGGTACTGCATGGAAGTGATATCTAGAATTTGATCTCGGCCAAAAAAACTCTAATGAAGAAAACGATATGTGGCATTAGAGTGGCCGTAAAAAATAAAATTTAATAAACCTCAAATCGACGGGTATTTAAAAAAACGACCCTAATTAAGTTCAGGTCAATCAGTTAAAATTAAGGCACACTGTACCCCCACCGAAGTGTAAGTAAAGGCTCTTTACCGTCCTTTATATCTCATCACCAGCGTTGTCAACTTTTAAATTTCAAAAAACACTGAAACCAGGATAAGAACGCGTAATATTTCCAAAAAAGCACTAAATTTATATATTAAAGATCATATCAATGGTGATGCGTAAGAAGGGCCAATCTGCTATGTAAAATGGTGCGAGGTTGGCCCTTTTTACGCAACACCATCGATATAATATAGTAATAACAGAAATAAATATATAAAAAAAATTTTCGGTGGCGTGTCAAAATATCCAGTGACATAACATCGATGGACATTATGTCACTCTAAAAAGTGGCATAATGTCCATGAGTGTAGTGTCGTAAGGTCCATGAACATCATAGCACTTTTTAGAATGTAAAGATTTTTGCACAGCCACCCTTAAAAGTGGCTTCGCTATCGTGAGATATTCTTTTGAGCCGGGAGAAAATCCTTAAGCCCAGACAAAGGCCGACCTTACAAAAATCTTTACGCACCGAGGCCATGTTTCGATATACCGAGAGAAAGAAATCTTTAAGCCCAGCCGAAGGCCAGCTACGCAGAGAATCTTTAGTAATTAAATTAAAATTTCTTTAAATTTTCAATTTATATCAAAATATTTCTTTAAGTCGACATATTTAAGCATTGGTAACGCTATTTAAAAAATTTTTTTGACGTTATTTCCCACCATGGTAACCGGACTCAAGAACATAAAAACATATAAGCATATAAATATGTATGTATGTATGTTTTAATTTGTTTTCACTTTTAAAAGTATGGACATTATGACACATTTAAAAGTGTTCATACTGTCCATAACAATAACGATGCCATAAAGTCCAAGGACATTATGACACTTTCAAAAGTGGTATAATGTTCATAGACTTTATGACAGTTTTTGGAGTGTCATAATTAGGGATGTAACGATACGCCGTTTTGCCGATCCGATACCGATTCCGATACTTAAAAATAAATATCGCCGATACCGATTCCGATACCGATACGAATATTTAAATTGAGTTCAAATTTAGATTAACAAAACTGAAAACTCAGTATATAAAATTGGAAGTAATTTTTAAGGAACTACATTTTTATTGCTTCCAAAGAATCTATATTAAAAATATGCAGATCATTAGTAGAAATGCAAGTACAAATTTGTAATTCCTTTATAATTTTAAAAAATACTCGCCATGATTTTAAAAAAATCGATTTTTAAGGGACATTTATCAACTATTATTCTTCTAAATAACTTAATAGCTTAATTATTAAAAGTCTTCTAAAAATTTATATTTATTCACTTAAATTTACATGAAAACAGTTTTGTGTTTAAATTCGCATTAAAAGAAACAAGTTCTGAAAATGGGTAATTTTTCATCATTTTTTGAGGAATCATTATAGAACACCGAAAAAGATATTTGTCCTAACATCGCTTCAAATTCGGTATTGGTAATCGAAAAAGCGAGCTTCTTGCAATGACAAGCAAATGTGAAACTAATTAGAAATTATCCAAATTTAAAATATTTCCGGATCGCGAATTCTACATTTTCATGACTTCTTTGGAGTATCTTTTTTTGCTGGGAATAAGATTTAAAAAACAACGAATTGAATTTGAGTTCATGGTAAAATTAACAATAAATAAATTATTGTTTTTGCAAAATAACAGCGTAAAATATTATTAATTTTTAAAATTGATATTAATAAGATTTAAAAAATAACGAAATGAATTTAGTTCTTGGTAGAATTAACAAAAAATAAATAATTTGTCAAAAAAAAAACTGAAAATATTTTTAAAAGTATCGTCGTATCGATAGTAAAATATCGCCGATACCGATGTATCGGAAAATCTGAAGTATCGCCGATATATCGGTATCGGTATCGGTATTCGTTACATCCCTAGTCATAATGTCCATGGACATCGGTGGGGAAATTTGCTACACCTGCTATAACTTCTCCATTTATGGATCGAATTTCAAAATTCTTTTGGTATTTGGACGAGTTTGCTTGCAGTCAGGTCCCATTTTTTTTCGAAAATCGGTAAGGCATTGTGCCCCCTCCAGATTTTGATTATCGTATAATTCCTGTATTTATGGACCGATTTTCAAAATTCTTTTTATGTTTGAAAAACTTTGCTTGCAGTTTAATCTCATTTTTTTCGAAAATCAGACGGGCAATATGCTGCCCCCCCCCCCATCCTTTTTTCTCTCACAAATATGAATTATCGCATAACTCCTCCATTAATGAACCAATTTTTAAAATTATTCTTTTGTTTCAAAAGCTTTGCTTGCAATTTGGTCCCCTAATTTGTTTTTGAAAATCAGTGGGACGATTTGCCCCATCCCCCCTCCAAATATCGATTATCGCATAACTCTGCCATTTATGGACCAATTTTTAAAATTTTTTATATTAAATGGCGTACAAGATTTGTACGAAGTCGTTTTTGTATTGAAGTTGTTTTTTTTTTTGCCAGAATTATTTACTTAGCAAATGGCAAGTATATCGAAATAAGCTGTTATATGAATCTTTGCTATGATCTCATTCTATCGTTATTTTTACCTAAAATGTTTATACAAACGGCCCTGTTCTGTAAACCGAATCCGAGTAAATTTGTCGTTTTCCAAAAAATATATAATGCCCCCATTGATGTATTTTAAATCGTATATAGTATAGTAATTTCAGATATGGTATTTTATGCTTTAAAAAATATGAAATTCCAAAAAGTCTGAAAAAATGTTGCTATTAGTGGATTTAATTTCTCTAAATCGAGGCAGGAAAGTATTTTTTTTTGCATATATTTACGAAAGTTTTAAAAGATGAGTTCGAAAAATTTTATTCCGTGGCACACTGGGGTTATTAGTACCCATTTGTGAGATTAATTCATCCATGCACTCTAATGCACCAATTTGTGGTGTTTTATATAAGGCAGTCATCACATCACACATAATACCATTTTTTTCATTTCTTTGAATGTTCAATATTCACATGCTTTAGAATTTCTTTCTTAAATAAAACATAATTTGATCGAGAGATTAAATTAAAAATGAACTTCAGCCAAACTAATTAAATAACTTTGGATAAAAACCATACAGTTCGACTAAAAATTCATTACTCAATTAATATTCATTACATTTATTATTGGAGATATTCTCTCAATTTTATTTAAAATAAAGATTTCTTTGTTGAGGGTTAAGCAATGTCTATATGCATTTCATTGGTGCTTTATCGTCTACTGACGATTTGGTAAATCACCTATGAAATGCATATAAACATTGCTTAACGCTCAACGAATAAATCTTTATTTCATGTAAAAAAATGTTGTGCAGGTGGGAGGGATATAACACGGAATACTTTTCGATGAAGAGTGCATTTGGTTGTTCTGTTAAACGCTTGCACATAGAATAGTACACAGTGCGGGGATACATATAAATAACTTGTTTTTTCAAAAAGCCGCAAAAGTCCGCAACATTTTTTGGGAACTATTTCATTGATATTCGCTCTGCACAGATGTGAAAACAGTTTCATGGAATTTGGTGGAATTCACAAGTATGTACATATATATACATCTACAAAAGTGAAAAATATCGTTTTTAAGTCCTCGCGAGAACTAAGCTAAAAATAAACAAATGTTGAAACAGAACTATTTCATTCCGCAAATGAAAATTATCATTCTATTAATGCAACATTTAATTCAAATGATGAAGAAATATCAACGAATCCGCTTCATTAGCTGAATGAATGATTTTTCTCTTAGTGTATGAATGCCTAATGTACGTATAGATATATGTATAGTATATAAGAATGACTTTAGTTTTTATAATAAAAAAGTGATTAATTTCAAATTAATTACACAGTTCGACAAAAATACGTAAATATTTCAATTCATTAACAGGCGACATTGATTTTAATTTTCGCTCCAAGACACCAACAATTACTTTTCTCGTTTATTCTCATTTTGCCCAACAAACACAAAGTTAGAAGTTAAGATGGTTTCAAGATTTGATACACGACAAAATTTTAGAACATAGACGAAAAAAGTTTTCCCATTGTTTTCGTCTCCCTTTTTTGTCGAGATCCTGTTTTCGGTTGGTCGAAAAATTACGTACATTGTACAATTTTTGCTATTTTTCCATGAAGTGAACATTTTTTAAAAAAGGTTTTTTATTTTATTTATTGAAATATTTAATTTAAGTAAAACTGAATAAAAATACAATAATAAATGGACCGCAAAATCCATCGTGGGGCTTCAAGAGTGAATACTGATGTGCAGTTTAAGAAACGTGCAAAGTTCCGGCGATCTATCACTAAATCTGTGACTAGATCAAAGTATATTTGCTTAGCATTTTCTAAAGCCAGAGCATAGTGCGAAAAATTGCGAAAGGCCAAAGAAAACATCGGGAATAACATAAAAACAAATTGCCAGTCTCCCGAAATGGGCCCCTTTATATAATCAAAAGAAATTTTAGCCGATATTGTGAATGTGATATGATCTCGAGTCGTTCGGCGAAGTCTTAAATATCCCAAATTATCGAGCCCAAGGACCGAACAAGTTTCGCTGCTTAATACACAATAGATCAACTGAATTGGTCCAGATTAGTAGGTGCTAAAAAATTATTGAGACTTGTCCAAATCGAAATTCTTTCTATGGGCTCGAAAAATATTTCGACCTATGTTATTAACCCCCGACTAAAAAAGCGGTGTTATAAGTTTGTAGTGTGTGTCTGTGTATCTGTTTGGATGTACGAACCCTCGTACAGACTAAACGGCTGGACCGATTTTGATTTAGAGATTGTTCTTAGCTATGTTTGAATATGTGTGTCTTTGATATCGTAGTTCCCAAACGGCTAGCTCGATTTTAATTTAGTAAATTTTGTTTAAAAGGTGACTTGATACAAAATCTTCCAATTTATGTTTAAAGAAAATTGGTCCAGCCGTTTTGAAGTTATCATCTATTTTCTTTGGGGGTTCTTAAAATTTTTAATTTAATGTTATTTTAAAATAATTTTATTTCGGTTTCTACGCTCCACACGATATTTCGATATTTTGTCTCACCCACTGTCCTGGGTTGAATTCATGCGGAGTAGCAATGTGAATATCCGCCATGGCAGCAAACTTTTCCGCCTTTCGGGTTTTTACCACTTATATGAAAATAAGTGGTAAAAACCCGAAAGGCGGAAAAATTTTAATAAATGCGAAACCATATTTAAAAAAAAGTATTGGAATTAAGGAACTGCAGTTTTAGCTTGTCTGTTGGTCACGTTTTTTTTCGGCAAATATTTGCCAAGTGTAAACGTACCTTAAGTTTTAGAAAAGTTTATTTCGTTGGTTAAAAATGAAATTATTTTAACATTTCGACATTTCAATAAATAGTTTCCAATGTTTTAGTTTAAGAACAAAGCCGAATGTTTGCTGGGTAGTAGATATAAATGTAACCAGCAAATGTGTGACTGTTAGTAAACAAAAAAAGTATGCTTGTAATAGATATTGAGTTCTTTGAACTTGTAAACGCATTAGTACACAGACGCAAGGTAAACGACAATAAATTACAATAAATTCACTCTTAATAGTTATTAGAAATTAGAAATTTTAATTAAAAAGAAAACTTTGACCTTATATAATAAGTGTTATTCTTTAATATTTTTCTGCGCAAAAAGTTGAATGGAAAAAGTTCTTAAAGAGCTAAAAACTGGCAAAAAAGGAAACTTCCAAAAACAAGGGCAATGGGCAAACAATTTTTGATACATCGATATTTTCTCAAAAATATATCGATATGTACGTCGATATTTTTAATCGCAATATATCGAGGCTCGTGCAGTTTTTAAATTTTCATCAAATAGAATATTATTAACAAAATGTTTTGTTTTATTTATAGTCTTTTGTGTATTCGAAAAATAATCTTTCGTTGATTATAATTTTGTTAATTTACGTTCCATGCAATATTGGTGAAACATGAAGGATTAATCTTTTCAGATTAATTAGACTATGCAAAAAAATGAAACTTTTGTCATGACCTTTGCTCACCACTATATTATTGTTTTGATGTCGACATTTAAAATTCTACAGATACGTTTTTTTTATATTTTTTATTTTTATTTTTTCTAAAATTTATGATTTTTTAAGAGGCTGCTACACCGATTTCATCATAACTTCGAAGGGTTAGTCCAATTTAATTACAAAAAACACTTAAAAACTTGGTATAAAATTACCTTTACACCAAGTGTAAAGGCACCCTACTGTTTCGCTACGCTGTCCGTCCGTCTGTCCGCCTGTCTGTCACAAGCTGTTTTCTCGAGAGACGTGAGAGCTACGGAACTGAAATTTTCACAGAATATGTAAAACTTTTGCCGCTACAATAACAAATATATGAGAGTATTAACAAATTAAAGGATGTTCCAAAGTGAGCAACGAAACATGTTGAAATACTAATGTAATATATACAGACACTTATATATGGACACTTGAAATTATCAAAGTTAATGTAATATATAGACTACACCAATTAACACTGATATTTAAAACAATAAAAATTATAGGGCATTCTATAAGTTAATGTTATTTTGACTATGTAATTTAGACAATTTTCTGTAACTTGAAAACCGTAAGATAATATATTCCCATCGATCCTATAAAGTCAGTACGAAAAAATAACAATATTTTTATGTACGAATTTTTATACATTCATATGCATATGAACAAAATGTATTGAACGAATATTTTCAATACATAGTTCACTCCTCCAAAACTCATCTGCGAAATAGTATGCAATATGAACTTCTGGACGCTTTATTACAAGTTGTAAATTATATGAATATATACACAGAAAAAAAGGAATGTAAAATCAACATGCCGCAATTTTGGTTGGAAATCATATTAAATTTACAAGAAATAATTTGTCGTTTGAGTGTGTTAGTGTTTATTTGCTTTCTTCATTGCTACAATTCACTGTTCTGTTTAGTTGTGTGACTTGTTGTTGTTTATTCTTACATGTGTCGTCTATGTAGACGACAAAAAGCGAATTACCAGCGAAAATTTACTGCTGCTGGTTTAAAATTACCATTGTTTCATATGAATTTGAAACAGAAAATCTAACCTTAAATCACCGTTAAAACAATTTTGTTATAAACGTTAAGATTCATTTTCAATCGACATGACTATAACTTTTATTTCAAATAAGCTTTATGTTAATAATCATTTAAATCATGTTGAATTAAAATGAAATTCATTTTCCATACGATGGTATTTATTTAGTGTATAGGTAAAGCAAAGTTTGAAGCTGTCGATCCAATATCAAATTCACGTTGTTTCAACTTGAAACCACTTTGATTCAATATGATTTTTCGTATTATTTCAGTATCAACTTCATTTTGTTTTAACTGTACTGGAATATTAAATCAACATGAAATATAGTTAATTCAAAATGATAAATTTTCTTTCAAGATTGTTGTAAATCATGTTGATTTAACATGAAACACCTATGAAGCAACATCATTACCGAAAAATGTTAAATTAACCTGGTATTCGACGATTTTACATGGGTATTTTTCTGTGTGTAGTAAATAGTACTTTGTTGCATTGCTTCAGTACCTTCTCAAGAAATGTTGAACAAATTTAATTACCGTAGTCCCGTAGTGTAGTGGATAGTGTGCTAGACTATTAGCCGGGGGTCGCAGGTTCGATTCCTGCCAAGACCTGGGTGTTTCTGCAGAAAAGCCGAAAAAGGCTTAAGCAGTATTCGTTAAAAAAATGTATTTAAAAAAGGAAGACAATGAGGAATGTCTTGTGGATGAAGTGTATATTCCATTTTTTTAGTTTACTCTTTAAGAATCGATTCTATATTAGAAGTAGAGTCATGAATTAAAAAAGTTAAAAATTTAATAAAAATTCTAGTCTTCATAAAGCCCTAGAAAACTGAATTTGAGTCAAGAGGCTAGAAATTGCATATTAAACAGATAAAAAGGATGCATATCTGTAAAAGTTTTATATAAAAAGCGTACTTCCTAAAGCCTTAGATGACTGAAATTCAGTATGTACGATATATATTGCATACTAAATATGTATGTAAAAATTAAGAAATCGGAAAATTTCTCGCTACAAACTCATCCGGATAGGGTGGTGCAAATTATCCAAAATTTTCCCCCTTAAGCATCTTCTCATCTGATTCGGAATTTCCCACTCCAACCCTCGAAAAGCTCGTGCATATCTGTACATTCTTTTAGTATTATAAGAGATGCGTAAACTTCAGTCGTGCGTCGAAGCTGACATGCTCAATTTTTTATTGCTTTAAGTAAACTATAATTTAGTTTATAGTAAACATTGTACATTTTTTGTAATAACACTGTGAAACACTAAAATTATTCAGGGGTTCTAATGCACCAATTCTGTTTAGTTGGAGCCCATACAAAGAGAGAGAGAGAGAGAGAGAGAGAGAGAAAATACCTATGGTTTTTCTAGGTCACTTCGTAAAGTGGTTTTATAACGGCAAATGTAGTGAAAAAACTGTTTTCTTAAAGTTTGAACTTAAAACAGCCATTACTTCTTTGTTTCAAAACGAATTTCTACAATATCTTTTAAATTTGAAAGATATGGTTCTTATCTTTCAAATAAGGCATGAGTTTTGAAAATCAGTTAGTAAATAAATAAGTTATGAAGTGTAAAAAAATTTTTTTCAACAAAATTTTAGTTTTCGCCGGCTCTAAGTTGCTTATGAGATATTATATCACTATACAAATTAACTTATGTGAAAAGCAAAAATAAAATAGCTTTCCAAAATGTGTTATTATGTACGTTAAAATCGGTTAAAAAATAAATGAGTTACGGTATGTTTTGTGTTTTGACTTTTTTGCTTCTTTTTTAAAAATAGGGCAGACACGATTAACCCAATGTTGATATAAAGGAAAAGATGCGGAATAAAATTATCTTTAAGTCACAAGTTTTTTAAATTTCTAATTGTTTCGGAGTTATTCAGAAATTAACGGCGAAAAACTAATTTTTTCATGCAATTACAGATTTTTTTCGTTTTCAAAAGCTCATAATAAAATAACGAGGGCTAAAATTTTAGATTTTTATCAATAATACGAAAGCTGGATGTATGTGGATTAAAATAAGCCATAAATCATTAAAATCGTACGACAAATGTCAATCGTACGACAAATGTCGATTTTATTAAAAATTAAGTGAAGTAACTCAGTTGATAAAAATCACGATTTCCATATTTTTTTCCATATTTTCAAATTGTGGTAATTTGGCGATTTTGACATCGAATTTGGCGAAAAAGGTCTAAATAAATCTGACAACCCTGATCGTCACAAAACTAAAGTAAACCGCCAAAAATCGAAACATATCATCGGGGGGAATAACAAATATTGGTGCGACATTTTTTGAGTTCCCTTCTCAGAAATATTTTTCATTTGATACCCATATCACTGGGGCACATAAAAAATATTGGTCCGCCATTTCAAAGTGTCCGCCATATTGTGTTTTGAGTAATTCCATTTTTTTGAGTTCTCTTCTCAGACAACCTTTTCTTTTATTTTATACCCATATCATGCTATATTTGGGGCGTCCGCAGTTTTGGGCGGTCGCCATTTTGGATTTACAATAGCTCTGTTTTATTTTCAGCTCTCGTCTTAAAAAATCCTTTCGTTTGATACCCATATCATGTGGCTGCTAAAAAATTGTTAAACACACAGATACGGGAATAGGCGAGGTGAAACGGGTGAAACCCCGACGAAAACGGATTTTCCCGGAAACGAGACCGAGTTTTCGAGAAACCAATTATATGCACATATATATATATTTATATACAAGAATTGGTCATTTAAAGATATTATATTTGTGTTTTTCGATGTATACTTCCCTTTAAAACGCCATCCAGAGTCAAAGGCTAAATCGATTAAAGTGATCTATATTTTGTGTGAAAGACTGCCAAACGTCGAATAGTGGACAATTGTCTTTAATAAAAAAAATATATTTTTCTAATTTTTCATAAAAACCACTCGGGTATGTTCTGTATTTCATGTGGAATTAAAATGTGTGGAATTATCAAAGCATTGTTGTTATAAATATTAATTTACAACAACAATGCTTTGATAATTCCGCACATTTTAATTCCACATGAAATACAGAACATGGCCGACTATTTTTTATACTAATTTGTGATTAACTCAGAAACCACTGATTTGTTTGCGTAATTATATTAAGATAGTTTGAAGGTAATTTTATCATGCATTGGAGTTAAAGTAAAATATACTGGTGTACCTAGTGGAAATATTAGATATGATTATCAAAGGAAAAAAATCTGTAAGTGATAAGGAAAAAACTGAGTCCTCAGCCTTTTTCACTACATCAAACTGATTAGACAAATTGTAGTTTGGTTCAAAACGATGGAAAAACTTGAAATTTGTAAGTCTGTGTTATTAAAAGTTTTGAGTGAATAAAATCACAGATGCGATAGTTATCGAACTTAATCAGCAAAAAAAAAATTTGAATTTCAGTTGTGCACCATAATTTAAAAAAAACCTTAATTAGCATACTGGTAATACTATACTCAGGGCTCGGATTTCGTGGAACTAAAAATGGATTTTAACTGCTTAATAAATGTACATCAAGATAACAAATATACAAAAAAATTGGCATTTCCCTACGAAACACGCATCAAACTTTATAGTAGATTGTTGTAAAGATATGGAAATTATTTGTTTTTACATTTTCAAAATTAATACCCAGGAAACTATTGTACATAGAACAATTGCATTCGATATCAACGGAATTTATAGAAACTTATTTCAATGAGAATATTTCCATCGGAAAAAGTTGGCTTTCTAAATTACTTGAACATGATTCAAGTATCTAGATTTATTTTTCGAAGTATGTACTGTAAGCAATATTTTTCTCTATAATAGAAGTTTCAGTGAACGTTTAAACGCTAGTTTAGTTAAACTAAACTAAAATTTAAATCTAATTTAAACTCGACAGCAGTATATCATTTCCTATGTATTATCCCTAGTTTAAAAAATAATAATGTGGCAGCACCGCGATAAATATCAAAAATAGCTGGTTTTGTGGTGGGGTATCGATCAAAAACATATGCTTTACATTGGTAGTTCAAACGCCCAATTTTATGCGTTTAATATATGGTTTATATGTTTACTGATTTATATATTTGCTAGTTTAAACACAGTTTAAACCAAAAATAGAGTTTAACTTGCACTGATTTATTAGCCCTTAGAGAAGAAAAGTTTGAAAATACATATAAAAATTTGAAAATATGCATTTAAAAATTATTATTTACCAAATTTTGCAACTATAAATCAATGCTATATAGCTTAAAATTTGATTATTCTGATAGATCTGTACATTGTTATCTTTCACAAAAAGAACATGCATTTGCAGGAAAATCCGAGCCCTGCTAATAGTTGTTAATCCAATTGATTAAACGATTAGATTTGTATGCATTATTATAACGCGTTTAAACATAAATACACGTGATTGATATACAATACTATTTTAACTACCGGTAAGAATACTCATGTAGATAAAACTTGTATAAGAAATGGAAAGAAATAGAAAGCACATGAACTGGTGTATATGTATGTACGTATGTAATATCCTTAATATGTGTATATTAACTTTGCTGTGATTTAATCAAATGATAAACATTTGAGAGCAACAAACGAACGTAATATATATACTTGTGTTTGAAGTACTTAAAAAAAAAAGATATCTTAACTATAGCGATCTCATACGTATTTCCAAATATGTATGATTAAATATGAGGCGAATATTTAAAGTGTGTATATTAGGGCCACCCTTATTTTGAAAAAAAAACTTGATTTCTGTCAGTCTCACCTCACCATCTAGTTTGGTGAGAATCGATAAAAAAAATTATCCTGCCAAATTTTCAGATCAATCGCTTGGGGGGTTGGGGGAAGCTACTAGTGTTGTCATTCGAACAAAAATTACTCGAATATTCTAACAACTTTTTTCATTTTTGTTCGAACGAACAACATTTTTCAATTTAGAATAAAAAATTATTCGAACAGTTTTTGCCAAATATTCGAACAACTTTTTTAAAGTACTTTTTATAAAAATTAGTTTACGTTTACGAATATAAAATAGCGTTTTTATATTACATAATTAACTTTTTAAGTTGTTAACAACAGGATGTATTAAGTAAGCAAATTACACCAAATTATAAATATTTGTGTAAGGGGTTGTTGATATATTACGTAACTCCGTTAAAAATTTCGTTTTAAATTACAGCATGATCTTAGCTTGGAAGTGTTTTGAGCAAGACAATTAGAAAAAGCAAATTGTTTTCAAAAAGTAATCTAAAGGAGGCCACAGACGTTGCGACCGTTGGTACAACTTGAGTAGGTTGTACACGAAATTGCAACGTTTGTGGGGTCGTTGTATTAAGTTGTGTCTTGGTTGTACGAAAGATCAAAAAGTTTTGATTTTTTGCCATATTGTACAACACTGTCGCAACGTTTGTGTGCCTGTCGTATACTATTATATGAATTATACGTGTTTATTCTTGTTGTCACCACCTTGCAGTAAACATTGAATGTGAGTATAATTTGCGGACAACATAAAATGAGAGATATTCACTTGGTCACAAGTTGATTGCAAAATGAAGTTGTGCATGAGATCGCAAACCAAATTGTATCGTTTGTGCGACAAGCATACAACTTGATTAGTAGCTTAGTTGTACCAACGGTCGCAAAGTCTGTGGCTTGCATAAGGCTTACAAATGTCACGGATCAAACAATATCTTCTCTACTCTTGCACCATTTTCGTAGAGTACACAATAGGGATGGGCATATTTTCTCAAAAATATATCGATATTTTTTTCTAAATATATCGACAGTATTAATTTCGATACATTTTTAGCGTTGCTTGTGTTTTTCGTTGTTACTTAAAAAAAATCCATATATATACATATATATATATATATATATATATATATATATATATATATATAATTATATATATATATATATATATAATTATATATATATATATATATATATATATATATATATATATATATATATATATATATATATATATATATATATATATATATATATATATATATATATATATATATATATATATATATATATATATATATATATATATATATATATATATATATATATATATATATATATATATATATATATATATATATATATATATATATATATATATATATATATATATATATATATATATATATATATATATATATATATATATATATATATATATATATATATATATATATATATATATATATATATATATATATATATATATATATATATATATATATATATATATATATATATATATATATATATATATATATATATATATATATATATATATATATATATATATATATATATATATATATATATATATATATATATATATATATATATATATATATATATATATATATATATATATATATATATATATATATATATATATATATATATATATATATATATATATATATATATATATATATATATATATATATATATATATATATATATATATATATATATATATATATATATATATATATATATATATATATATATATATATATATTTGCTTAAGTCGACTTAAGCACTTATTTCTATATTTTCCAATTTATTGCCCAAAAATGATGTATGTACTCTATTCAATCCACTGCAGCGAAAGCATTTAAAATTTTTATAATGGTATTAGAATTATCTTCATATTTATTTCAAATTGTCGACAATTTTCTTTACAATAGTTAGGCCATTGCTTCAATTGATTGTAGATCTAAGAACGCTCATGTCAGCTTGAGGTATTTTCAGAAATTCTTTTTGAGGCGGCACAATACTTCCTTCTAATTCTTTGTTTTGCATAGCTATAAATTCGAGTTCTTGTTCCAAAAATGGTTGATCCGATTTCATCTTTTGTACTGCATTATATATTAATGCAGGGATGCAAAAGTTGGTACAATTGTACTTTTGTACAATAGCACCCCAATGACTAATTTAGCGATATTTAAAAATTGTCTCTATTTACTTCACATCAGAGTTGCCAGTTTAGGGGTTTTCCCCTAGAATTAGGGGTTTTTATTTCATTTTTAGGGGTTTTTATTTCATGTAGGAGCAAATTTAAGGGGCTAAAATTCTTAGGGGAAAATTTTGGGGGGGGGGGCATAAATTTATATTTAGGTGGTAGGAGCTAAGTATTCTTATATTTTACAACTGGTCAACATCCCTTTCAGTGTCATTGTTATGTATGATAGCTAGGAGATTTCCCTTTCCCTATAACTAAAAGTTCTGTATTTTACAGCTGATCAATTTCGTTTTCATAGTAGAGAAAGTAAAATTAAACTAAATTTTTTTCTATTAATTCAAGTGCAAGATTTACAAGGAAAAGCCTGTGCCGTAACCATATAAAGTAGTTAAAAAATAATAATAATCTGGCAGTGCAGAAACATTCACTGTGGCAGATTTGATCGACATCATGGTGTAATAAGTATACAATGGTTGGAATTAAAAACTCACTTTCAACTTGCATCTATTTCGGAATCCTGCCATCAAGCTAAAGTCTTGAAAAATTTGTATAGTGAAAAATATTTACTCTATTTGAAATTTTTAAAGCCATTACTTTCTGATGTTCAAAAAGTAAATAAAATGTTCGAAAGTAACGGTTTCAGAACTTCACTTGCTTTTGAAAAATCTTTGTAAGCAAATCCGAAATTTTTGGCCGTTTAAAATCAAATTTAAACGGTTTTCTAATTCCAACTCCGTATTTTAACTATAAGTTTGAAAAATATCTGATTTCAAAAAAAGACATAATAGATTCTGAAACAGAAAAAGAAATTAGATACACTTGCCGAAATTTTATTAAACAATTAATATACCAACTACGACAACGTTTGCCAAATAACTTTTCAGCTTTACAAATCACAAACATCTGTTCATTAGAAAACAGTCTAAGCAATACAAAAGTATATTGTATGAAAATTTTAAAGAAGAAATGTCAAATTTTAGCGTAGGTGATATTACTCTTTTGGGATTACAATGGCAAAAATCACTTGTGAGCTTAAAATCGCAAATCTCACTTTTGCATGTGCTAAGGGTCGCGCGTTCTGTTTATTTTTCGAAATAATCTTCGAAAAAGATTCTAATCAATGCTCTATGTTTTTTGAAACCACAGTATCCAACACAGAATTTTTCAACTATTTTTAGATGTTTCCCTTACTATTTTTGCTTCATATTATATGTTTTATGCATCTGTTAACAATATAGGTTTGACAAATGTGATAAGTTGGTGTCTGCAATAATGACGCGCACGATAAAATCGCCATTTTTAAAGTAAACAAAAGTAACACAATAGTCGAAATAAAGCAACATACTTTTTAATGTAGAATTTTGTATTAAAATTTATAAAAATTTTATTTTTTTAAATGATATTAAATAGAAAGAGTTTAAGGCCCCTATTACCGGTTACAATACACAAATGTTGTGTTGTCTCGGCTACAAGACAACATAAGTTGTTTTTCGATTATGATTTACAACATCTAGTTGTTATTAACGGTTTGCAAAGAAAAGTCTCTACTACTACAGTTAATGAGCAGCTGCAAGTTTTTGACAACAAATAAAAATACATGTTGTAAACAATAATCACACTAAATTAACATAGACAACTAAAAGTACAACACTGCCGATAAGTGTGTTGTAAATCGTAATCGCAGTTTATAAAATACAACATTAAAATAATTGGTGTTGTGAACGGTAATCGGGGCCTAAATTTTACTGGAATGCTTTTATTTTTGCAATTTGATACCAAATTTTTTTTAAAGAGGAAAGTTCACTTAGATTTCACTTTCCTCTTTGCTTGCGAATTGAAATAGCTAAGTTTTTTGTGATTGCGATTGCGATATATATATATATATATATATATATATATATATATATATATATATATATATATATATATATATATATATATATATATATATATATATATATATATATATATATATATATATATATATATATATATATATATCGAAATATCGATATTTTTTATTCGATATATATCAATGCCGATCGATATATATCGAAATATCGATATTTTTATTCGATATATATCGATGCCGATCGATATATAAAAATATATCGATATCGATATATTTTTTTCACTTGCCCATCCCTAGCGATTTTTATACTTCTGATGCTTTTTTTCCTTTAAGCGCCTTTTTCATTTTTGGATTTTTTTAGTTTTATTATTTTTTTATTTTAAGTGTTTGCTTCTTTCGGTTTCCAAGATACAGCAAATTGTCTAAATTACATAGCCAAAATTACATTAACTGATAGAACACCCTTAATTTTTATTGTTTTAAATATCAGTGTTAATTGACGTAGTCTACAGCAATTAACACTAACTTTGAAAATCCCAAGTATCTATATATAAGTGTCTGTATATTACATTCTGTATATTATATTTCAACATGTGTCGTTGCTCGCTTTAGAACACCCTTTAATTTTTAACTGTCATATATTTATTGTTGTATCGGCAAAAGTTTTACATGTTCTGTGAAAAATTCTGATCCGTAGCTCTTACGCTTCTCGAGAAAACAGCCTGTGACAGACAGACAGACACACAGACGGATAGCACGAGAGCCGACTGCAAATTTCTGCACTCATCTGTTTTTTGATGAAATAAATTTTTTGTTAATATTTTTAAGAAGTAGAATATAGTGGTGCAATGTTGCCTCTTCAAATATGGGCGCAAGTATTTTTTGTCCTCTGGAGCGCGCCATAATGAATTTTATGTGATGCCACATATCCTATAACCAACATATGATCAAGATACTTCTAATGATACCTCATTTTAATGCTGTAGTGTGAAAACTCTCATTCATTCTTGTCTATATTAAACATCTGACAACCATAACTTCCGCCCAAATCAGAAATGGTAGCCTATTTTTTAAACTTCCTTACACATCCCTCTGTGACGCGAACTACAATTTATTAAAAAAACACATGACCGAAAGTGACCGCCAAAATTAATTACAGTGGGGCCTCTATTATCCGCGATACGATTAACCAGAAACGTCGATTATCAGGGAAAGAATTTTTTAATAATTTCTATAAATTTAATTTTTTTTGCATCGATTAACCGTGATTGCCTCTATTATCCGGGATTCTAAGCATTTTTTTATTGCTTTTGAACAATCAAACTCAATGTAAATAAAAAGAAAAAGGGGAATTCCTTCGTTTAAATAAGATGAGTCAGAAGCATGGTTAGTTTAATTTAGACGCTTGATAAGTACGACTCGTAACTGTTTATTTATACAATGGCTTCAATAAAAAGGCAAAGAGTAGTTTTATCTATTGAAGACAAAGCTACGATAATAAATAAACATTTAAAAAGCAATATGGGTGTTAAAATTATATCATAAAAATTGTTATCAATTAACCGGGAAAATCGATTATCCAGAATTCTTCCGGTCGCGACCATTACGGATAGTCGAGGCCCCACTGTATTCCTAATTCAATTAAAAATACTTGTGGCCCTATTTAAAGAGGCAGCCCTGCACCACTATATTCCACTACTTCAAAATAGCAGTACAAAATTTATTTCGTTAAAAAACAAATGAGTGCAAAAATTTTCAGTTGGCTCTTAGACTAGAACGGATGGACAGCGTAGCGAAAACAATAGGGTTCATTTACATTTTTGGTGTACGGAACCCTAAAAAAATCAGAGACTATGTTTGCAAAATGTTTCCTGCGCAATGCGAATTGCACTAAAAAAAGTAAAATTTTAGTTGGTCTTTCGACTTGGTCTTTACTGTCATTTATCTAAATAACTGGCAAGTTTTAAAAGTTAGAAATTTAAAATAAAATAAGTATTTGCATAAAACGAGTATTTTTGTTAACTTTTTTTGCTATAACTGTCAAAACTGCTACACTGAAAAAGAGAACTACAGAAAAGTTACTCCATATTTAGGTTTTTATCTAAATACTAATTTTAACTGGTTTCTTAGCAAATAATTTCATATAAAAGCAAAAATATGTATATGTACACCAGTAAGTACATTATTTCATTTTATTTACTTCAGACAATACAAACATAAATTATATATTTCTTGTTGACAATCTTATCGATAAGAAAGTTTCTTTAAGTTATCAAGGCTGTCTTGTTTACTCTGTATTTATAGTATAAAAAAAAATTATAACACATACGACCATGTTCTACATTCTACTTTCATATAAAAATAGCAATTTTCACTTAAATTATTTTCTCAATTATCAAAAATATATTTCTTTGGTTTCATTCAATTTCATGTTGTTTCACAAAAAAATAATAATCATGTACGTAAATTTTCGTGGTCATCTAATAGAAAATGTTTTTATTTTTGACCCAAGACAAAAAGGGGGTGTAATAAGTTTGAAATGAGTGTCTGTGTCTCTGTATGTCTGGCTATGGCACCATAACTTTCCAATGGCTGGACCGATTTTAATTTAGTTTGTTGTGTTTTAAAAATGACTTGATCGGAAATTTTCTTAGGTTGTTTCTAGACAGCATGTTCTTTACAATTGACTTGACAGGTGTGTGAGACATATCGCGACCTCATTTCTGGGCCCGTTTCCAAAAAAGTACAAGTTACAAATCTACAAGTAAAATACACACAAAACAAAATAAAATTTGTAAGTGTTGTTGTTTTGTGTGTATTTTACTTGCAGATTTGTAACTTGTAGCTCATATGCCAAAAAGTTGGAATGGAGAAAAACGACAACGATGATTTACATGAAGTTTTATCAAAATATACCCGATAGAATTTTTTGTAGTTTCACCACTGCTTCCGGTATATGTTTGGAAGAAATATGTAAAATTGTGTGAAATCGCCATGAAGCCATATATACTACAAATAATATAATCTTTATTTCATGAAAATCTGCAACAGATACATATATAGTGAAATTAACTGATTTTTACAAAAAATCGAGTTTTGAAGAGGCTGCTCTGCTCTACCGATTTTATAACTTAGAAAGGGGCTATCCAATTTCTTTACAAAAAAAAAACATTAAAAAAATTGGAACAAAATTACCATTAAGCCATTTTAACATTATTTTTTTATATACTCAATGATTTTGGAATTATTCATATCGCAATGATGAAAAATATATATATTTTTTAGACAAAATTCGAAAGTTTTCATTTTATATAAAAAATCGAATATGGCAAAACTTACCATTTTTATTAACAAACCATAAATATACTTATATTGCAAATAAAATAAGCTTTATTTCATGAAAATCGATGACGATATGTAAGTATATAAAACGAATTTTTATCAAAGTAGAGGTAGTAGAAAAATTATTTTTATAAGCTTTGGAATCAAGTTTCTTCAAAAATATCATGAGATGACAAATCGTCATTACAAAAGTCTGCGTTTACATTGTACGATTTTTGTCGTTGCAATTTTTGTTGTTTTTTCTTTAAAATTGCATTTGCATTTGCATTTACATAGTGACTTTTGTCGCCGCAATTCTTACAATTCATACGTGTATGTGTGCCCACAGTTTATACAGATTTATATTACGAATGAGAGAACAAAACGAATCTCAAGAGTACAAGCATACCCAGAGTGGCCAGATGTTAAAATAATATAAAGCTAAATCAGGTTTTAAATAGAGCTAAAAAGAGCTAAAGAAGGAATTTTAAAGCCAACAAATAAAGCTAAATTTTTTTACAGCTTTGCAATAGTAACTTTTCATAATTTTTAAATTTTTTATAGTTTAAATGATGTTTATTTCGCAAAATAAATACGATTTCGACTCGAAGTCACTAAACTGGTGTGTTGGAAATCGCAATCACAAAAAACTTAGCTAAGTGAACTTTCCTCTTTAAAAAAATTTGGTATCAAATTACAAAAATAAAAGCATTCCAGTAAAATTTAGGCCCCGATTACCGTTCACAACACCAATTATTTTAATGTTGTATTTTGTAAACTGCGATTACGATTTACAACACACTTATCGGCAGTGTTGTAATTTTAGTTGTCTATGTTAATTTAGTGTGATTATTGTTTACAACATGTATTTTTATTTGTTGTCAAAAACTTGCCGCTGCTCATTAACTGTAGTCTTGTTGCCGTGGCAAGATGAAAAATTAACATGTATACAAATTGAAAGTATGTGAGATTTTTCTTTGCAAACCGTTAATAACAACTAGATGTTGTAAGTCATAATCGAAAAACAACTTATGTTGTGTTGTAGCCGAGACAACACAACATTTGTGTATTGTAACCGGTAATAGGGGCCTTAAACTCTTTCTATTTAATATCATTTAAAAAAATAAAATTTTTATACTTTTTAATACAAAATACTACATTAAAAAGTATGTTACTTTATTTCGACTGTTGTGTTACTTTTGTTTACTTTAAAAATGGCGATAGTGCGCGTCATTATTGCAGACACCAACTTATCACATTTCTCAACCTATATTGTTAACAGATGCATAAAACATATAATATGAAGCAAAAATAGTAAGGGAAAAATCTAAAAATAGTTGAAAAATTCTGTGTTGGATACTGTGGCTTTAAAAAACATAGAGCATTGATTAGAATCTTTTTCAAAGATTATTTCGAAAAATAAACAGAACGCGCGACCCTTAGCACATGCAAAAGTGAGATTTGCGATTTTAAACTCACAAGTGATTTTTGCCATTGTAATTCCAAAAAGAGTAATATCACCTGCGCTAAAATTTAACATTTCGTCTTTAAAATTTTCATACAATTAACTTTTGTATTGCTTAGACTGTTTTCTAATGAAAATATGTTTGTGATTTGTAAAGTTGAAAAGTTATTTGGCAAACGTTGTCGTAGCTGGTATATTAATTGTTTAATAAAATTTCGGCAAGTGTATCTAATTTCTTTTTCTGTTTCAGAATCTATTATGTCTTCTTTTGAAATCAGATATTGTTCAAACTTATAGTTAAAATAAGGAGTTGGAATTATAAAACCGTTTAAAATTGATTTTAAACGGCCAAAAATTTCGGACTTCAAAACGATTTGCTTACAAAGATTTTTCAAAAGCAAGTGAAGTTCTGAAACCATTAGCATGGGGTCCACGTCGTTACTTTCGAACATTTTATTTACTTTTTGAACATCAGAAAGTAATGGCTTTAAAAATTTCAAATAGAGTAAATATTTTTCACTATACAAATTTTTCAAGACTTTAGCTTGATGGCAGGATTCCGAAATAGATGCAAGTTGAAAGTGAGTTTTTAATTCCAATCATTGTATACTTATTACACCATGATGTCGATCAAATCTGCCGCAGTGAATGTTTCTGCACTGCCAGATTATTATTATTTTTTAACTACTTTATATGGTTACGGCACATAAATTTATTCTGATAAACTGTTTTATTTATTTTGAAATATAAATTAATTACACGAAATTGAAATTAAGGAAAAAGCTAGAAAAAGCTAAATGCATTGTTGAAAAAAGCTGAAAAAAGCTAAGAGCTAAATGAAATATTTCGAGCTAAACATTAAAAAATAAAGCTAAATTTAGCTCCAAAAGAGCTAATATGGCCACACTGCGTGTACCCATTTGAATTCCTCTCATCCCTCTTGCCAACATAGAAACCGCCAGTTTCTGACTTAATAATTAAATGGTTTTCAAACTTAATTTCTATTTAAATAGAAAACTCATTTTTATAGATCACATTTAAATATAACTTATATCACCAATCTTGTACACTTAAATTCGATTTAAGTTTTATAAATTACCATATGATTTTGACCGCTTGTTGTTATTGTGCAAACAAACAAATTGTGGCCGCTGAAAATTCAACTTTTGTTGGCGTAAAATTTGGGCTTTCTTTGGGTATATTTGTCTTTTTTGTGATTTTGTAAGCTGTTTTTATTCTTTTTAAACATTGCAGAAACTCTTGATTATTCTTATTTTTTGCATGAAGAAAAATATATATTTTTTGGATTTTGCTTTGTTTATATTGAACAGCTGCTTTTTTAGGAAATTTATGGGAAATTTATAATAGTTGATGGTGCTACCATATTTTTGTCACAATTAAATAAGAACAACTAAATACGACTGAAAAACAGAAGTTGTATTTAATTACAATTTAAATTTATATGAAAATTAACTTAATAAATATTTAATTGCTGAGTCAAAAACTGCAGATAATAATTGCAGCGACAAAAATCGCACAATGTAAACGCATTCTAACGTTAGACATTTTATCGGAATTAAAAAGTTTAGGAATATAATGGAAAAAACTAAATATTTTCAAAAGTCCTGTCTTTATAAATCTTGCACTTGAATTAATAGAAAAAAATGTAGTTTAATTTTACTTTCTCTACTATGAAAACGAAATTGATCAGCTGTAAAATACAGAACTTTTAGTTATAGGGAAAGGAAAATCTCCTAGCTATCATACATAACAATGACACTGAAAGGGATGTTGACCAGTTGTAAAATATAAGAATACTTAGCTCCTACCCCCTAAATGTAAATTTATCCCCCCCCTAAATTTTCCCCTAAGAATTTTAGCCCCTTAAATTTGCTCCTAAATGAAATAAAAACCCCTAAATCTAGGGGAAAACCTCCAAACTGGCAACTCTGATGTGAAGTAAATAGAGACAATTTTTAAATAGTGCTAAATTAGTCATTGGGGTGCTATTGTACAAAAGTACAATTGTACCAACATTTGCATCCCTGCATTAATATATAATGCAGCACAAAAGATGAAATCGGATCAACCATTTGGAACAAGAACTCGAATTTATAGCTATGCAAAAGAAAGAATTAGAAGGAAGTATTGTGCCGCCTCAAAAAGAATTTCTGAAAATACCTCAAGCTGACATGAGCGTTCTTAGATCTACAATCAATTGAAGCAATGGGCTAACTATTGTAAAGAAAATTTACATATGTACTTTCGCAGAGTACATATGTACATAATTTTTTGGGGCAATAAATTGGAAAATATAGAAATAAGTGCTTAAGTCGACTTAAGCAGATTCTGCTTTAACACTGTTTTATTCCTTAAATATTAACCCATGTTTACAATCATATTTAAACTAGGGGTCACACAAGAAATATATCATATAAGCGTACAAATCTCTTAGCAGTAGCGAAAAAACTTTCAGAAAACCGATTTTTTTAAGTCGACTTGAGAATTTATTCCTTTTTGCCACAGATTTAAAGAAACTCGGAGAGATCTTTTCGTTCTGCTTATTATAATTAAGGGTGGGAAACTAAACAGTTTGATATCCATTATTACACACTGTGAAAAATAAAGTTAAGAAAAATAAAGGAAAGCTAAAATCTGAAAAACTAAATCTGAAAGTATGTAAATAGTTTATAAAAATTATAAAAAATTTCAGTTAATAATTTCAAATTCAGTTATCGGAATGTCATAATAATATTAAATGAGGGTGCTGTTGGCTGAGTAGTTAGCGAGTTTGACTACAAACCCTAAGGTCTTGAGTTCTAGTTTAGTTTCAGGCAAGCCAACGACATCATGCATTTTTCTCATGTTCATTTGTGTGTTATTGTGTTGGTTGTTGTTGGACTGTTAAAGTTATGAAGGCATAGCACTGATCACTTTGGCAGTACCGGCAGCGAGTAATGCTAACATATCCTAATGCACTTCACAGCACCCCCGTTCGTCGGTATTGTAGCAAAACCGTCGCCGAAGTAAAAGAAATAATAAAATGGCTACACAGCTTAAACAACTCAATGCCACTACTTGACACCAGAGGGGCTTGCAACACTGCTCTACAAAAAAAGTGCAATAGCAGGGTTGTAAATGAATTAAGTTTTCTATCTCTCTCCCACTTCACCACCTGTTCTCTCTACACTATCCCTTTCCCAAAGAAGGTAACACATTAATTAATTAACTAGTAGGCATTACTTGCTTCTCTTTAAAAAAAAAATACCAATAGTCTTTTCGATTTATTGTTATTAAGGCAAAGTGGAGATTTTTTCAATTAAATTTTAAATATATCCCGTGGAGCTAAATTTCAGATTGAATATTCGTATTCGGCGAATAATGGCGCAGACATTCGCATTCGCGAATACTAAAAATTTATATTTGTAACACACCACAACGAATATATTAAATTTTGGAATATAAATTCATTAGAATATCTCCAATAGTTTAATACATTTTATAAATATTAGTGTCTATAAAAAAAATATATATATATTTTAGTTTTATTCTTTGACTACTTATTTTTTAGCTACAAGTAAGTCAATTAATAATAACTAGTTAATTGCTGTGGCAATGTAAGTACATTTGTAACGGGTACGTACGGACGTACAACTTACATTTTGAGCTTCTCAAACAAAAATAAGTAGTTATCGAGTAAAGTTATAAATAGTTACGGTTTAAATCCTCATATCCTTTTTTGCCTACCAGTAGCAAAGTTTTTGCTGGATAATAACGACTACTAATATTCTCGAATTGAATCATATTCATTCACTTCGGCTTGAGTCTATTCATAATGACTTTCCAGGTTATTCATATAGCAAGCGAGAGCTGTCAAATTGGCTCTCACAGAAAACAGTGTTGCCAATTTAATGCTATCCGCCTCCAAAAGAAAAGCACCTAATATTCATTATAAATTTATAAAAAAAAATTTGCTTTAATATTCTACATTAAAAAATCCCCAAATCAAACGAGGGATTTTGGCTGATGACTGTTCTTTTTTTAACATTTTGTTAATATGTATTACGCTGACGTTAAGACATTTAATGACATCATTTAGAAAAAAAAACATAAATAAATAAAAAATGGCAGAAAAAATAATAAATGTTTATGTATAAAATGTCTGTCTATACGATAATATTTGCAAGGTTATCCAAATGTTTTATACGAATGAATTTGGTGGTAAAAACAAAACAGAAACTAATAAGAATTTAAACACAAAAATATATTTAAGTAAAATTTTGCACATATTTGTTTTTAATTATGTACATATGTAGTATGTGTGTATGTCTGTCTGTATGTATTTTTATGGCAAAAGGCAAAAGTGGGTAAGAAACGATGAAGATTTGTTTTGCGTGCAAGGGCAGCATTATACAAATTCGCAAAGAAGGCTAAAAAAACAACTATAATTTCCAATCTCTCTTTAGATACATTTTGGATCTGACAAATATTCAAAGAAATAAGCACAACAAAATTTTTAGCAAATGTTTATTTGATCTTATATGAATTTGTTCAAAGAATAAATAACGCAAAAGAATAACAAAGTTTCTTTGTGTTATGATTTTTTATATTGGTTAATTTTCAGATAAGAACCTGTTTTGGTAAAAAAAGAGGAGTACGTTAGTTTTCAAGCTTAGTTCTTTAATATTGCATGAATCTAAGACGGGCATGTCAAACTCATTTCAGTGTGAGGGTCAAATTCTTCGAAAATTATAGTCCAAATCCTCTTGCGAGCCGCATTTACTTTTTTTTATTAAAAATTCAAATTTTGAGTGGAAATTCAATATAAATAATCCACGAAGAAAACAAACAAAAACTGTATAGAAATATAATTTATTAATAAAAAGAATATAAATTATTTTTTGCTGGATATAATGCACTGCTTGTCATTTTTCAATTTATCAAAGTCTGGAGTTAAATTTTTTCTTGATGTAATTTTTAATATTGATGCTAAATGTTATTCAGTTAATCTGGTTCGCGGCGCAGTTTTATTCATCTTCATTTGTGAAAAAAACTGTTCTATCAATATGAATGCGCATATTATTCATATTGATAGAACAGCTTTTTTCACAAATGAAGATGAATAGAACTGCGCAGCGAACCAGATATCGATTTGCTTTAATCCTGTAAGTGTCACTAAGTAGTCACAGTAGTCAAAATTCAATATGACGGCCAACAGACGCCATTTTGTGAAAACAAAAACATAAAAAGTCGGCGAAATATTTTAAAATGGGTATAATTGAACAGGTATTTGAAAATAACCTTTAGGTTTCTCTTAACATTTTTCATTTCGAATGACCATTTGGAATCTTTAACAGTTTAAAGTAGGGATGTAACGAATACCGATACCGATATATCGGTGATACTTCAGATTTTCCGATACATCGGTATCGGCGATATTTCACTGTCGATACGACGATACTTTTAAAAAAAATTTCAGAGTTTTTTCTGACAAATTATTTATCTTTTGTTAATTTTAAAATATTATTAATTTTAAAAATTAATAATATTTTATGCTGTTATTTTGTAAAAAATTATTTATTTTTGCTAATTTTACCATGAATTCAAATTCAATTCGTTGTTTTTAATATCTTATTCCAGCAAAAAAAGACACTCCAAAGAAGTCATGAAAATGTAGAATTCGCGATCCGGAAGTTTTGCGAATTTGGACAATTTCTAATTAGTTTTACATATCCTTGCCATTGCAAGAAGTTCTGTTTTTCGATTACCAATCACCCAATTGGAAGCGATGCTAGGATAATTTTTTTTTTCCGTGTTCTATAATGATTTTTCCTGAAGGAAAAAGGATAAAAAATTACCCATTTTCACAATTTTTTTTAATGCGAATTTAAATTGAAAACTGTATTTTCATGTAAATTTAAGTGAATACATATAAACTTTTAGAAGACTTTTAATAATTAAGCTATTAAGTTATTTAGAAGAATATTAGTTGATAAATGTCCTTTAAAAATCAATTTTTTAAAAAGCATGGAGATTATTTTTTAAAATTATAAAGGAATTTAAAATTTTTTCTTGCTTTTCTACTAATTATCTGCATATTTTTAATACAGACTTTTTGGAAGCAAAGAAAATGTAGCTCCTTAAAAATTACTTCCAATTTTTTATACTGGGCTAATATCAATTTTAAATATTAATAATCTCTTACACTGTAATTTTGTATAAGAAAAAAAAATTGCACTTGAGTTTTGTTAATCTAAACTTGAACTCAATTTCAATATTCGTATCGGAATCGGTATCGGCGATACTTATTTTTAAATATCGCTATCGGTATCGGATCGGCAAAACGGCGTATCGTTACATCTCTAGTTTAAAGCTAGTTAACAACCAAAAACCCAAATTGCGTAAAAAGTGAATTTTAAACAAAGAATCTATAACCAAACTGTGTACGAAAACTAAAAAGAAAATAAATAAAAAGTTAAATTTAAAAAATCAAAAACACCGACTGCTTAAAAAAACTAAAAGAAAAGAAAAAAAAAAACAAGTCCAGTGTCCGGAACATAGCGACTTCAACTCTTCACAATAATGGTTCCCAGATGTAAAAGTCACAGTCTTCCGCGCACTGGACTTGTTTTCTTTCTTTGCAGTTGGGTTTTTTGGTTTTTTAAATTTTGCTTTTTATTCATATTTGTCAAATTTTATTTATCGATATTTAAGCAAAAGAGTCTTACAACTAGAAAGGTTGGATATTTTTTTGTTAAATAATTTATTTTTAATTTTTTAATGAAAACATTATGGAGCTGTGGAAAAGTGTGAGGGCCCGCGGGCCGCAAGTTTGACATGGCTGATCTAAGACATAAAATGTTAACTTGTGGTCAGTGATGCCAGCTTTTTGGTATTAAAACAAGATCATATCAAAATTTCAAATAATATGTAATTTGGAAATAAAAAAACCAAGACTCTTTGAAGACGATTCGAATTACTGCAACTAACTAAAAGGCAGTCTGTGTCGTATTTTGCCTTACACAAATTTATTTACCTTTTATTAACTTGACAAGCTCATATGTATGCATATTCAAAACTAGCATCACTTACTAAGGCATTTCTGCATTGCATCATTTTTAACCACTTATGGGAGATACCAGCAGTGTCACGCTTCCTAAATCTTAAAAATTTGAGCTGGGAATGAACTATATTCTCAGAGCAACTCACATCAATTCTAGAGTGTCTCACTATCATAGCTTAGCAGATATAGGGA
Source organism: Panzeria rudis (assembly GCA_956483635.1). NCBI lineage: Eukaryota > Metazoa > Arthropoda > Insecta > Diptera > Tachinidae > Panzeria > Panzeria rudis. The sequence goes on along the minus strand of OY101449.1, from coordinate 35,123,569 downwards.
AATTAAAAAATATTTTGTATGACGGGTACCCGTCTCCCTCCCTCTTTCTATAACACCAAGATATTGCTTGAATGTCCACTTTATACCAAGAGTAACTCAAGTCAAATTTAGAGTAACTCACGTCAAATTTAGAGTGACTCACTATTGCAGTTGTGTATATATAGGAAAATTATACCTGGATCGATTTTCCGTCATTCCACGTCAAATTTCTTTGATAAACAGACCGGTTTCGGCTATGCGCCATCTTCAGTATTCTATTGAATACTGTTGAATACTCAAAAGCGAATAGGTGCTACCACTGAATTGTGAATAAATTCCGAACTTATGAAATTATTTTAATAAATTTTAGTTCATTTTATTTGTAACATATGAAGTTATCACAATTAAAAATAAAATTTAAAATTTTCTTCAGTTTAAAATTTTAAAGTCTTTTAGAAAAAATTAAAAAAAAATTTTTTTTTTGAAAAAATTAATTTTTTTGATAAAACTTTCTGAATATCTCCGAAACTATAGGACTGTTAAAAAATTGGTAAAATTAGTAGTTTAAAGGTTATTTTGTTTCCGATCGTTCTGTGTTTATTTTAATTTGATCGAAGAAGCATCCACATTTTTCTATATAACGGAAAATCTCGAGATACAGAGTGAATTAAAAAAAGAAGTAATTTATAGCCATTGATGCTCAGTACCAGGTGTATACAAATTGACTACGAAACCTTAAACCTTACATAAAATATTTCATTTTGTTGGTCTGTGTTATTGGTATTTGCAACTAAAAATTTTTTTCTTCTAAATTTACTTTACTTTTTACCGGTTGTTGCAACTAGCTAGTTAGTAATTCATTTTATTATCCTTGGTTCACCTAACCGATTAAACGGTTCGCATTACCAATTATTTATTAATGTAATATAGCTTCTTTTTAACCCCCGATCAAAGAAAGGGGTGTTATAAGTATGTAGTGTGTGTCTGTGTATCTGTACGAGTCAACGTGCAGACCAAACGACTGGACCGATTTTGATTTAGTTTTTTTCTGTTTGAAAGGTGACTTGATCGAGAGTGTTCTTAGGTACTTTTGAAGAAAATCGGCCCAGCCGTTTAGAAGATATCACATCTTTTCTAGATGTATATTGCTGAATCTGTGTGTCTTTGACGCCATAGCTAACAAACGGCTAGATCGATTTTCCTTTAGTAAAATTTTATTTGAAAGGTAACTTGATCCAAAATGTTGTAACCTCTGTTTGAAGAAAATTGGTCCAGCCGTTTTGAGGTTATCATATATTTTCTTCGGGGGTTTCTAAAATTTTTAATTTAATGTAATTCAACAAGAATTGTGTTAGTTAGTGCAACTGCCAAAATTCTATTAACAACAAATTCGGCTGTCTCAACGAATCTGTCTTCTCTGTGTATGTATTTGTGTTGTATTTTATTTGTAAAGATGGTTTGTGGCTGAACTAAAATAAATAAATATCTTAAATTTTATCAATTTTATTCACAACTGTATTTTATTTCGTAATGTTTGTTTTTAACAAATCGGGCTTTTAAGGGTATTCCATAATGATGGCTTAATGATCGGCGGCCCTTCCGATTATATACTACACTCAAAGTTTTTATTTGTTGACCTTTTTCTTTTGTTTGTAATGTTTGTTTTTAACAACTCGTGTTTTTTGTTTTTAAAACAAACAAAAGAAAAAGGCCAACAAATAAAAACTTTGAATATAGTATTTTATTTCATTGAGGTTTCTGGTATACATAACTGAATTTTAGGCTAGTACGTGTAACCGTAAAAATTCCATTGGCAACGAATTCAGTTAAACTAATTAAAAAGGCAACAGTGTCAGACAATATGTATAATACTCCGGTTTTTACAAGCGAATTTTATTTCCCAAAATTGTCAAGTCTGGCAACCATGTCTATTCCATTTTCTTGTCCAAACATCTACAATAGAGTCCCCTACAGGTGATAATTATGTGTACGTTATGACATGTGAACGATCGTACAGTGCCGTGTAGTGATTCAAAAATTTTAAATACAAAAATACGGTTTTGTCAATATTGACGAAATAATTTCGTTAATTTAAATTATCTGTTAGTAATTCTTCGTTATTGTGATTAATATTTCTATACAATATTGACGAAATAATTTCGTTAATTTAAATTATCTGTTAGTAATTCTTCGTTATTGTGATTAATATTTCTTTACAACTAGTTAGTGTGCATGAGTAATATGTGTTTATCACGAGCGTGTATGATCATGATTGAAAAGTCACTCACAATCCCATCTCTAGTTCCAACCATACATGCAAGCAGTGGTGGGAATTGATAATTACATGGGTTTGATCATAGGTTTGTGTCTAAAACGACCGATGAACGAGTTCGAACGAATTTGACCCAAATCTAATTGATATACATAGTTGGTTTTCTACCATTTTTTGTGTACACGGACTGACTTAAATAGTGACAAAACTATATTTAAATCCCCACGGAAAAATAGGGACATTATAAAGGTCTGTCTTTGGATCTGTAGATCGCAAATTTTCGTGAAAAGAATCATTTGCACCCTATAAAAAACGCACGTAACGGAATGCGAGTTTGTATTAAACAACGATCTTTTATAAAGGGGGGAAAATTTAAGGTTATAAAGTAAATTGTTTATCAAATCATGCAATGTGAGGAATTGAGTTCTGAGCCCAAATTACTGCATTCGATATCGATCGAAGTTTCAATAGAATTTAAATGGTAGTTTCGTTCGATATCGAATGCCATAATTTGCCTCCTAATCTTTTGACATTTATTTGCAAAATTTTAACTATGGAATAATAAATTTTACTTGTGAAAATTAATCACAAAATTATGAATATTTTACTGTATCATTTCGTAAAATTCTAGCAAGTGCTCGATATCATATTTCAGTGTTAATTCACATATTTCTACTGCACATTGCACACTGGGGTAATTGGTATCCATTTGTGAGACGTTTTTATTATGAACCTTTTTAAAATGATGTTAGGCCCTTTTATAAAATGCGAAAGTTTTTTTTTCTTCCTCGACAACATATGGAATAACTTACTTGTTCCTTTATGTTACGCAAGAATTTCAGCAACGTTTAACACCCTTACCTGGAAGAAAAAAGAGGAAAATGTTAATTAATATTTTTGAAATTTTTAATTTGTAAAATCATTTCAAAACGAATGTTTAAATTAAAAATATTTATCTGTATTTTTAAGCATAGAATAATGACCATTTTAGACCGGGTGTTCAACAAATTACAGTCTAGGCACCCTAAATAGCCCAAAAAACTAATTTGCACCTTAAAAATTTTAGTTTTTTACCGTTTAGGCTATATTTTTATTGAATTTTTTTTACTTTCTTTGTTATTGTTTCACTTCTTATGTTGTTGATTTTAGTATTTACTATTTTTTTTTATTGTTTGTTGTTGTTTTGCCAAATATTGTTAGTGAAAAATGTGGAGTCGCTGTACACAGCACAATAGACACAGCAGAATAGAGTATCGCCACTTTCGGAAGCCGCTACACTTCCATCGTCAGTGCTCACGTGTATTTTGCTTACCACCACTTGTCAGGTCAGGTGGCTCTGTTGAATGTGATTTTAATTCTTGTATATACAACTTTTTCGTGAAAATTGAATACGAGAATTAAATCACTCTCAAGCTGATATTAAATGCACTTTCCCAGCGTTGCCATCGGATTATTTTTCTTCATTCCCATTTTCCTGATTTTTGTTCTACTAAGACAAACTTTTTTGGTTTGATTTTATACTTAAGTATATATGAATGAACATGTGAAAAGCTCAAGCCAGTAGCTAATTGTGACGCTACTCTGTTCTGCGGTGTACGTTGAAAAATTAAGTTGATGTTAATTTTTCCCTTGTTCCTTGGAATATTAATCAGCCCAATTCTTTCTGAATATAACGTTACGAACCTTAGCCTAATAATCAATTGAGATACAAAATATGTAATTGTTTCCTATATTTTTCAAAAAAAGTGCGGAAAAATATTACTTTCTTTTGCACAAGATGTTGATGAAACACAATATAACATAAACAAATAGCGAAAACCCAAAATTTTTAAGGTAAAAAGTGGTCTGTGTGAGATAATAGGGTGGCTAGTCAAGCTCAATTGTACTGATATGTTCACAAAACTTGTTCAGCTCTACCGTAACTACAAGTTTGCCGAAAATTGTTAGTAAAAAATTACGAGTACCAGTAAGTTATTCTGAAAAAACTTAAAACAAATTTTTTTCTTAATTTTTTCAACAAAAAGTGCACGGAAAAATTTTTTGGCATTAAATCTTAAAAAAAACTGTTAAGCGGACTCTTAGCTACATTATTGTCATATACAGTTAAGCGGTATCATTAAGTTTGAACTAGCTGTTGGCCAAATACTGATGACACCGTTTTTTTTGGGTCCCACTGATTTTCAGACATTTTGGAGCTCCATGAAAAAAATTGGTCACCAAATTCTCAAATTGAGTATAGGGTTTTACACCCCGTGGTAGTAACATCGAAACTGTACTGTAAAGTCCTTGTATTTTTCCAAAAGTCTTCATTTGTCGCATAGTTGTATTAATGATTTTCTTGATAAATCTATACCGAAAAGGGCTAATGTGACAACATTGCTTAGATCATAAAAAAACCAATTAAACCCAATAAAGCCCAATAAAACCCAAATAACCCGTGATAAAACCCGCCGGGCTGGGTTTTATTTAAAAAACCCGGCTTTTTTCCAACCCTGGTTCATATTGTCCTCGATAAAGTTGGATTATGGACAAAATGTAACACATTGTCCTTAACAAAGTTGGTTTGAGGACAAACTTGAGTACTTTGTAGCTCATCTTGTCCTCCACAATGTTACTGAAGACAAAATATAAGACACTGTCGCTTATATTGTCCCTGACAAAGTTCGATTAAGTACAAGATGTAAGACGTTGCCGCTTATATTGTCCTCAACAAAGTTGGATTGAGGAAAAAATGTAAGACATTATCGCTCACCTTGTCCTCTACAATATCACTGAAGACAAAACGTAAGACACTGTCGCTCATATTGTCCTCAACAAAGTTGTTTAGCTGATATTGTTAGCTGATATTATTGGATTGTAGACAAAATGTAAGACATTGTCGCTAATATTATCCTAAACAAAGTTGGATCGTGGACAAAACGTAAGACATTTTCGCTTATCTTATCCTCAAAAGTGTTTAATAGAGGACAACATGCAATAATTTATTGCTTAGATTGTCGTGAACGACAATTTCCATTACATTGTCAATTAGAAAACCTAGTGGACAGAGGACAGTTCGTACAAGAATCGTCGGCGACAATGTCGTGCAAGTCAATCTGGCCACCTGGGCATACTTTTGACATGCATGTAAACGTCGAAACTTTACCATAACTATCCAGAAATGCGTGCAACTTAAAGATACAAATGCATATTAGGAAGTATCTAAAACTATCTATGCATTAGATATTTTAAGCAAAAATGGAGATATTATTTTAAATGTCAGAGCAAATAACACTTCCAAAAAAAATTTCTAATTATAACTCTATGCAGTTATCTTTGAAAATACGTACTTATACACACATTCTGTACTTATGAGCACCATATTTTAATTATACACTCCTTATAGTTATGCCAATTTTAAATACATAAATATGTATGTACGTACTCATCGTTGTGATAAAGAGCCCTTATGATACTTTTAATGCGACATTTGCTATTTGTATGTGACAAATCAGTTTCAACCAGATATAACTAGATTTGCTTGCGTAAATAATTCTTTAAAATATTTTTTGTTATTTTTTATAGATTGAAATCTATTTGGTCAAAAGAAATTCAACGTGTTTATATATTTCTTTCTCCTTCTTTACACTTCTTGAATTCTAAAAAAATTTTTAGCCAAATAAAAAAAAGAGTGTGCGTTAAAATATTTATCTATGTATGCGTGTATGTATTGAACAACCAATGATTGCAGAGAGTAAAAACTAAAACACACTACACTAATCGACCACATACTTTCTGATAATTCAAATTTTGCAAAAATAATAACCATGACACCACTTTTTAATATTATCCTTGGTGGCAAATCGCTTAAAATCGATAAATTTGTGGGGTATGTAAAAAAAATAATTTTTAAAAAATTTTCAAATAAAGCAGGTTTTTACAATGAGAGAATAATAGTAGTGCCTACAAACCTGCTGATATCGCTGCTTATTTTTGTATGGCGAGTTCCCGGTTTGGAGCGCTTTTTGAAGTGCTGAACGTTCTCGCTTAAAAACCTGCATTGTATCAAAAGTGAAAATCTGCTTTTTTGTATAGTTTGTTCATATACATTCACTGATCTGAAATAAGCTCTTCTTTTAAAGTGTATTATTATGCGCTTTATTGCCTTAGTGCTTCAAAAAACATGAAAACTTTTTACTGGGTATGTATCTCTCGAATCATTTTAGATCGAACGAAGGCACTGGATGCACTTTTCCAAGTTCTAAAAAGTGACCTTATATAGAACTTCGATTTATATAAAATTTTGGGGGTAAATGTATACTTCGAACACTTTTTTCAAATATTTTCGACAGCGAACGAATCAACGTCGATATCTAATAAAAACACGATTTTTGAAAATCAAGATGAAATCAACAAGTCGCTATTTTTTTCCAGAGACGTACACTGAAATAATTTCGCTTCATAGATCAAATGAAACAATTTCGTTAGATTTTTTTACAAAACTAATGAAATATTTCACAATTCTAATGACATTTTACGAATATTGCGTCATTAACTTTCATAGTTTCGTTAGAAAATGTCATTGGATTTATGACAACAATATTTTGTCATTTTATGGAAACCCCTTTAAGTTTAGACAAGTTTACAATCGTGTGAACTGACAATTTTCGTCTAACAACGTTGCCAAAAAATTGTCAGACATCTGACAATCGTGTGAACACATCGCAATGGCAAGTCAGATATTTGTCAGACATTTTTTAATTGTAAGACGTGCAAAGTTTCTACATCTGACAATGGCGTCATTGTCAGAGACTTTCTATTGGCAGCATTGCACACATCTTTTTTTTTAGGGAAAAAGGAAAACAAAAGAAACTATGCAGCTAAAATAGTTGGAATTGCTTCTTTATGTTTAATACTAATTTTTATTTTCACTTTTTAAATAAAATAAAATGCAAAGCAAATATATTAAATTCGTCGAGTAGTGTTATTGCAGAATTTCGTATCATGAAAAAACAAAAAAAAAAAGCATTACCAAACAAAATTTATCAGTTTATTTAGTTCGATTGTTTTATTTCTACGTCATGTTTTGCTATTAATGTGCTTCAGATAAAATAAATTAACAAAAAAAATTATGAAAATATTAAGAAAATAATATATTGAAATTAGTTCACGATAATAATATTTTATTTTACATTGAATCAATTCAGTGGAAATTATTTAATGTATCGTATCTATTTAGTTTTAACACTTTTCACGGCTTCTACATATTATCAAATTATTCAGGCGAATTACGGAAATCAATCACACTGCGTATGAAAACATTTATTTCAATAACAAATCGGTGAAAGTCCGCCTAAAGTATGTGATACCAGCTGTTACCCGCGACTTCGTCCTCCAGCCTGCGCACATTATTTTTAAAGTAACATACGCCAAATTTGAGGACCGTCACTTTTGCAGCTCTCCAGATATAGGATAATAAAACAATATATATGAAGGGTAACCTTATTCCCCCTCCTATCACGCCAATTTTCTGCTTGACTACACACATTCTCTTCAAAGTAACACACTCTAAATTTGAACTTTCACAGCTAATTTGAGGACTCTTCTAACTGTTACAGCTCTTCAAAAATAGTTAATTAAAAATTCTCTTTGAATTTTCCTGCTTGACCAAGCACATTATTTTGAAAGTAGCACACATCAAATTTGAGGACTATAACTATTACAGCTCTCCAGATACACAATAACTAAAAATTTGTTCCTATCCCACCAGTTTTTTGCTTGACTATTTGCATGGGTTTGAAAGTAACATTCACCAAAATTTGAGGACTTTAACTATTACAGCTCTCCAGATAGCGGATAACCAAATTTTTTTTTGTCTGGGGGAACCCACGCAAATTTATTATGTTATTTTTTTCATACAAACCATTTCCTAAAAATTTCAAACCTACTGAAAAATTTCAGGCAAATCGCTCCATCCGTTGTCAAGTGATTCGACTTCATACATGGATCATTTCCTTTTTATGGTTCCGTAAACCAAAAATGTAAAGGAAACCTATTGTTTTCGCTACGCTGACAGTTAAAAGTTAAAGGGTATTCTAAAGCGAGCAAAGAAACATGTTAAATTACTAATATAATATACAGATACTTATAAGGTATATAGACACTTTAAATTTCCAAAGTTAGTGTTAATTAGTGTAGTCTGTAGAATAGACTACACCAATTAACACTAATATTTAAAACACTAAAAATCAAAGGGTGTTCTATAAGTTAATGTAATTTTGACTATGCAATTTAGACAATTTGCTGTATCTTGGAAAGTGTAAGAGACAAACTCATGAAATCTTAAAAAATGCTAAAAAATAAAAAATTCCAAAATTAAAAAAATGTCAAAACGAAAAATCGCCAAAATGAAAAGAGCGCTTAAAGGGAAAAATACCAAAATTAAAAAAATCGTTAAAACGCAAAAAATCACCGAAACAAAAAAGATCGCCAAAAAACTAAAACAACCGCCAAAAACCTAAAAAAGTCGTCAAAACGAAAAAAGCACTAAAACCTAAAAAAATCGCTAAAACTAAAAATATCATCAAAATCGAAAAAAATCTTCAAAAATGGAAAAAATCACCAACACGATAAAAAACGGCAGAACAAAAAAAAAACGCCAAAACTAAAAAATAGCCAAAAACCGAAAAAGTCGCCAAAACGAAAAAGTGTCAAAGCCAAAAATAAAGCTAAAACTAAAAAATCACCAAAACCGAAAAATCCCTAAAACCGAAAAAGCGCACAAACTGAAAAAAGCGCCAAAACGTAAATAAATCGCTAAAACTTAAACAAATCGCTAAAACTAAAAATATCATCAAAAAGCGAAAAAAGAAACGTTAAAATAAAAAACGCCAAAACCAAAAACTCGCCAAAACTTAAAAAATCGGCAAAAAACGAAAAATCGGAAAAAAGAGAAATCGCAAAAAAACGAAAAAATCAGCAAAATGAGCAAAAGGAAAAACGGTATATGTGTATTCGTACGGAACCCTTCGTGTGTGAGCCAAAGTCACACTTTACTTAATTTGTTATGTATATAAGGTAGATTACATCATTTTCTTAGCGTTACGTCGAGTCTAAAGTCAATATGGATAATCCAGCTACGATTCAGCAATATAAAGTCAAATTATTCGAATAAACGTTTATAATTTTTTTTATTCGAATAATCGAATGATTTTAAACTTTTTTTTGAATATTCGAACGGAAAATGAACACAAATTTAGTTCAACTTTTGGACTGGAGCAAAAGAAAGTTGTTCGTTATGTAATTTTAGGTGCTAAGTTCGAATCAGCGGTCGGCTTTTTAATTGGTTCTAGTTTTCGAGATATAAATTTATTTTAAAAATGAAGCATTAAATATTAAATATAACAAATAAAATAAAAATAAATTCCACAACCAAATTTTAGCTCTCTAGACATAGTGGAAGTGTCCCATACAAATACGGGAACACCCTAGTCCTCCTAGATAAAGAGTTTCCGTTTTCAGATTTTTCTGATTACTTATTCAACAAGACCTATCTGTATGCCAAATTTAGCTCTCTAGCTGTAGTGAAAGTGTCCCAGAATAGTGATGAGCGAATAAATGGATGTCAGTGAGTCTGTGAATAGGTACTAAAATATTTACATCTTCATTCGATTATTTACGATAATATGCACTATCTATCAAAGTTTCAAAGTCATGTCAAGTGCCTTTACGGAAATACATTTCGCCCTTAAAATTTTATATGTTTACACATTTTTGTAACTGCAAAGTGTCGGTTAAAATAAAATTCTCTTTTTCAAGTAGAGAAAACCTGCTAGGATATCAATGAATAGTTATCCCATCTCAGGAGCGGACTGATTTGATTAGCCAAAAAAGGGGCCCAAGAGAAGTTCACTTGTCCGAAACACTTCTTTGGAGTATTTAGTGAGTATATAAAAGAAAAGACTTATTGTTAAGTCGATTCGGAGTTTTATCGATTTTGATGGGGAATCAAACAACCATAACTTTTTTGTACACTTTTTCGAATCACATCGAAAAAGCTGCTCTCCATCAAGGGATCTAAAGTTAATTTCTATGACGCTTTACCACATACTGTGTTCTCAGACTTCTAAAAAGTTAGATAGTGCCTTTTGCATTTTCTGTGACGATTTACTTTGTCCTGCCCTATGGTTTGTAGGGATATTTCCTTGGAGGCTTTCTAGTGACTCTAATAATGATAATTAAATATTTGCAACAAAAAAGAATTAAAAATTTTTAAATGTAAGCATTTTTTTCATTGAATTCAAAAAAATCAATATAATTTATGGGGAATATTTTTCAAGTTTTAAACATACATGCGCATCCCCTAAGTTGACATTTCTTATCTTATAAATAAAAATAAAAAACATATCCAAGGCATTAAACTTTGTAAATTTATATGTATGTATGTACAGATGTGTGTATTAACGTACTTGTAGTATACTAGTCGTACAGAAAGTTGTGTAAATGAGATAAAAATTAAAAAAATATTTTTTTTTGTTTGCCAGACAGCTAAAAGTGCAAGTGAAATTTTAGACCTTCGGTCTGCGTCTCGAACGAATTAGTCAAAGCTACACACAGCTGAAACAGTTAGTACAAACATTCATACTCGTATGTCAGTACAATTACGAGTACTTAAGTCAACACAAACAAATAGTCTTGAGCTGATAATTAATTGAATTAAAAAAGCTTTATTTTTTCTTCTTCTTCTTCTTTTTATTTAATAATGTCTATAAATAGTAGTGGTAGCACGAGGGGTACAATTAACTTACGTTGTGAGCTCTAATGGTAAAAAAAAAAATTATGTCGATGATCATACGTTGACAACTCGTAACTGATTTTTACAACTTTTCAGTTGAAGAAATTACATTTTAAATAGGCGGAAAGCGTTTCTTTAATCTACTGCAAAATCTCGAGTCTATCTGAGAACCGTAATCTTCTTTTGCTGACGGAAATCTTTGTCTAATCAGTTTATCTTTGATGTACGGGACCCATAATTATTGAGGGACAAAAATCAGTGTACAATCTAGTTACGTGTTGTCAACGTATTACCATCGATATGTGAGTGAAGTTAGTTGTCTTTACTAGTTTGCGAAGTCTTTTTTGTGGTCTATACATTTTTGCATGCAATCGAAACACTTCTAACATCAGGCTTAAATTCCGTTTGAGACATTTCCAAAACATTGCTTCTACGCGCGTCAATGGGCCTGATTACGGTTCTCGAATGGACCCAAGATTTTGTAGTATATTAATGAAAAATTTTTTTTCTTTAATCTAATACAAACACTGGTGTGGATTCAAGAACCGTAATCAGGTCCAATATCTTCTTTTGCTGGCGAAAATCTTCGTTCATTCAGTTTTTCTTTGATATACGGGACTCATAATAGTTTTTGAAGTCAATGAATGGTAAGCGCAAAACAAAAATATATATTCCAACAAACAGTTTTTTGGATAAAAATTGGAAATCCATTGAGAGGGTCCTGAAATATTTAGAAAACAACTTAAAATAAAAACAATACATGCTTAATTAAGTAGTACAAAAATAGTTATTTTTTACAAGTTTTTTGTACTACTTAAGCATGTTAATTTTTTTTTTAATTTTAGGTTGTTTTCTAAATATTTCTGGACCCTCCCAATGGAGTTCCAATTTTCATCCAAAAAACTGTTCATTGGAATATATATTTCGTGCTTTCCATTGAAATGATTTTCTTTCAAAATTTTAAGGTCTAAAGTAAAAACATACAATTTCCAACATCCTGGCAATACCAGTAAGGTATCCTGAAGCTGACATCAGCAAAATTACACTCAAAATAAAGATATTTTTGTGTAGATTAATAGTCAATATCTGACAAGTGGCGGTTAAACAGCATGTAATATGTAAAAGTACACACTATATGGTATTTACTGCCTCGGTAAGCAAAGCTGAACGCTACCAGACTCATAAATGTGTTGCGGATAGTATAAACCCCAATAGATATGCTGGGATACTGCGAATAAAATAAGCAGTCGCAGACAATTCAGTGGTCCCAAGAGGAGAGTCTCGGGAGAGTCTCATTTGGAGTTCCCGTAAATACTCGAGTTGCCAATGATGCTTATCTTAACAACCAGTTGAAAAAAAGCATGTCTGGAGACTTCGGCAATCCCGATACCAGACTGGGATGCGATCGGCTGATCATCGGTCCATCTGAAACTCCCCTGATTACAGAATCCACAACGAATGAAAACCAAAACGATTCCCAACTGTTGATGACTTTTAACTTTGAACCAAGGACACGATTCGGAACATGGAGCACCGGAACATAAAACATAAGAACGCTTCTGGAATCAAGATTGGCCCAAATTTTCAAGAAGTTCAGGAGCTATAACCTTCTCTTCCTTGGCTTATATGAAACAAGATGACCTGATAACAACAGACGATGGCAAAACCTTTTTATGTTCTGGAAAACCCAGTGGTTTACCTCGATCGAGCAGCGTAGGTTTCCTTCTTTCTAGAGAAGCCAAGAGTACCTTCATGACATTGAAACCTCATTCCGATGGAATTATATCCATCCGCCTTCACACCCGATCACGTAACATCACATGCATTCAATGTTATGTCCCCACTGAAGTCTCAGAACCCAAATACAAAAAAGACTTCTACAGCCTCCTGGAAGGGATAATAAAAGACATGCCTAGTGGTGACATTTTACTTCTTGCCTTTGATTTCAACGCAGAGGTGGGGGCCAGTTAGCACAAACTTGGAGTCTATTATGGGAACTCAGGGACTGGGGCAAATGAACGAGAACTGTCAACTCTTTGCAGGAATATGTGCGAGTAATCGTCTTACTATCGGTGGTGCTATCTTTCCTCACAGGAACGTGCACAAAGTAACCTGGGTTTCCCCCCAACACCGAACAAAAACCCAAATTGACCACATTGCGATAAAAAAAAGTTTCGTGGCTCATTACTGAATGTGCGCAACAGGCGTGGTGCAGCCGTAGCCACGGACCACCATCTACTTGTAGGAGAGATACGATTGGGGGTATCTGCAATCCGGCGTTAAATAACACAGTCATTGTCAAAACGATATAACGTATCCAAATTTAAATCCCCAAATACACTTGAAAGCTACGTAGGTTCATTAATGACTCGTTACGAAGGTTTGCGGAATAACAGTAGAAGGCAATGGAATGCAATAAACCGCATTTTCACTGACAGTGCTGAACATCTTCGGCACCCACAACCTAAACATAAAGTGTGGATCTCAGACGCTACTTGGCATCTTATTGAAGATAGGAGCTAACTGAAAGGTGCTAAAAACGTTGCCCCTACAAGAGCTTCTAAAACTATCCTACAATCACATTATACCGATTTAGACCGCTTGCTGAAACGTAGTACGCGGCGATACAAACGGTTTTGGATAGGAAATATGGTCACAGAAGCAAAGGCAGCTGCCGAGAGTTCTGTACAAACTACAACTGTCCGGCAATGTCACTGTACTTCTCATCAGATCAGATCCGACATAAGTAAAGTCTATCCAGACTATCGATGTATCGATATTTTCTTAAAAAAATATCGATATATATCGTCGATATTTTTAATTTCGATATATCGATATTTTTTTAGTTTTGGTTTTGTTTTTTGTGCAATTTTTAAAAACATTTCGGCACAGTCTTCGTCAAATAGAATATGACTAGCAAAATCTTTTGTTTTATTTATAATATTTTATCTATCCGAAATATTATCATTCTTTGAGGGTAATTTTGTTGATGTATGTTCCATGAAATATTGGTGGAACAATAAGGATATTGGAAATTAACTCCTTCCAGCTTAATTATTTATAAGAAAGGTACTTTTCTGTTTTATTTAAAAAAAAATTTGGGGACTACGTATGAATTATCATTGTTGAAAAATATCTATATTTCGATATATCGATATTTTTTATTCGATATATATCGATGCCGACCGATATTTAAAAATATATCGATACGCATACATCGATATAATTTATTCAATTGCCCATCCCTACTTAAGACCCTACTTAAGCATTATTGTTTAGGTGAACGTATGCTAGAAAACACAATTGAAAAACATGCTTATTGAACTTCTACATCCTACAAGTTAAACATTTTTGCAATTCACAGCGTTTTGTGAATGTTGCTGGTAGTTTACAAATATTAATATATATTTCTAAGCCAATGTTTATGTGAAAATTACCAACAGCATTTATGCGATGTACAAAACATACAACAGATAGTGAATTGGGCAATTAGGGGCTACTCGCATAACTTTATTTTAGAGTTTTTATAGCACAACCCCGAAAAATTTTAGATTTGAGAAAAATCGGTACAAGGACATGCATATCTCCCATCACATCCTGAATTTTAAAATTTTAATTCCGCTGCTGTTTCATTCGGTGCAAAGACATGACTATCCGCATATATCGTTTATCACCAAAACTAAATTTTAGCTACATTTATTATTGGAATGCACTAAAAATTAATAAATATTTCTAAAATTATGCGTTTTAGCTCTGTTGTAAATTTTGTTTCCTTCGGTGTAGGGACATGATTACGTCCCGTATATCCTGTTTCTCAAAAACTAAATTTTACCTGAACATATTTATAATGAGAATGCACTAATAGTAGTGTTTTCATTCGAATAAAAATTATGCGAATATTCCAACAACTTATTTTCATTGTTGTTCAAACGAAAAAAATTTTTCAATTTTGAATAAAAAATTATTCGAACAGTTTTTGACGAATATTCGAACATTTTTTTAAACTACTTTTTATAAAAATTACAATACATTTGCGTACGTAAAATAGCGTTTTAAGTTAATTACTTATTTAAGTTGTTAACAATAGGATGTGTTAAGTAAGCAAATTACATCAAATTACAAAGCGGAACAGTGGTTTTGTTGTTTAAATAAAAATAGCTGATCTTTATGTACTTTCATCTGCTGACTACGATGGCATCATTAGGTTTTTCCTAGCAGCTCTAGTTTTACAGATATAGTGATTTAGCATTTGCATAATTTAAAATTAAAAAATATCTCCATTTTGTTATTCGCAATATCCCAAATAGCACAGAAATTAAAAACTTTAGTTTAAATAAATTTTGTTATAAATACCAAAAGTTTGTACTTCAATTGCTTGCCCAAAAAAATTTGTACATATTTACCTGAAAAGAAAATAGAAATTTTAAATAAAAATTTTTAACTAATTAAAGTGATTATAAGTTTGATATTAAAAGAATATTTTAAGAAAACAAATATTATAAGATCCTCAAAGTTTTAAACTGAATTCATGTACAAGTTTAATATTGTTTCTGTTAATCTTTAAACAGAGTTTTATACTTCTTTCATTTCATCAAAAACTTTTCTTTTTTAAGTACGATGCAATATGAAGCAAAACAAATCGATCGAATGATTAAGTAAAAATTTCGAAACATACTTTTTTTGTTTTATTTTTAAAAAAAATTTGGGGACTACGTACGGATTATCATTGTTGAAAAAATATCGATATTTCGATATCTTGATATTTTTTATTCGATATATCGATGCCGATCAATATTTAAAAATATATCGATATATTTTTTTCACTTGCCTATCCCTAATCCAGACGAAGCCGAGATCGCCAATGCTATACATGCACTGAAGGGTGACCCGACTCTTAGCGCTGAAATAATCAGACCTATATCGAGGACTTTTGGATATTCCACTCTCTTCCCTCTGAACTAAGTGAAGGAGTTATACTTAAACTACCCAAGAACTGGAGGGGGTATAACTCTTTTAATCATGATTAATAAGGTGTTAGCTAATATAATTCATGCTAAACTGTCATCATCAATTGCAGCAGATCTTTGAAAGGAGCAAGGAGGCTTCAGACCACACCGCTCTTGCACCGATCATATAAACAGCCTACGGATCGTAGTGAAGCAATCTGTGAAATGGCGATCTTATCGACTTTGCCAAAGCATTCGATACTATCCACCACCAGGCAATTTGGCACACACTCCGACGCGATTTCCCCACCGATTTAAAAAAAAAATTAATGATGCAACAAAACTGCAGGCAAAATCTTTCAAACAAATAAATAATTTTGAAAATCGGTTGACAAATGACAGCTATGCATAGGGGGAGCGAATTTCCCCTCCGATTTTCAAAAATAAATTATGGAACCAAACTGCAGGAAACCCCTTAAAAAAGAATTTTGAAAGTCGGTTGACAAAAAACAGAGTTATGCATAGGGGAGAAAATTTCCCCCTCCGATTTTCAAAAAGAAATTATGGGACCAAACTGCGGTAAACCCCTCAGAAAAAAAATATTGAAAATCGGTTGACAAATGACAGTTATGCATGAGGGGAGAAAATTTCCCACTCCGATTTTCGAAAAAAATATTGGAGCAAACTGGAGACAAGCCCTTTCAGACAAAAAAAAATTTTTTTGAAAATCGGTTGACAAATGACAGTTATGCATGGGGGGGGGGGAGCAAATTTCCTCTACGGTTTTCGAAAAAAAATTATGGGACCAAACTGCAGGCAAACCATTTCAAACAAATAAAGAATTTCGAAAATCGGTTTATAAAGGACAGAGTTAGTTATGCGTCTACAAACATAATAAAAATACACACGAGTTGATAACCTTCTTCTTTTTTGAAGCCGGTTAAAAAAATAATTAAATTTATTTTTTTATTTCAAATATTTTTTGACAAGGAGAAATCTTAACGAAAGGTTTCCGTTACTTTCGCAAATCTATAAAATTATTGCATAATATTTTTTTCGTAATATGTACGAAATTTTCGCATATTCTACGAAAAAAGTAACTAGGAAAATTTCTGTTTTCGTAAAATGTTGCATGGTTTATTTTCAGTGTGGCCAAATTGCTGTACATTGCATAAATATTTTTGATTTGGAAAAAAATCTGCTGTACAGTCAATATATTTAGTTAAAATTTTTGTTTAAGTTAAGTGATGTGTTCTCTTCTCACCCGCTCACGATAGCATATTGCACCACTCCCTTTTTTACCACTCATAGGACAAGTACGTTGAAGACAATTGGTACAAAATTTCCCGCAGGGAACATTCTGCCTTGGGAAGATGTTGAAAACTCTTATCAATGTTCATGTGTATTCTTACTTTTTAAATCGTGTTGGTTGCATTTAAATTTAAATTTTTCATACATGTGTACATAAACACATATCACTGCCCACTTCACCTGAGATACGATATAAACGAATGCTTGCGATTGCAAAAAAACCCGATTGATCGCTAAAGCGAACTTCTCTCGATAATGTCGCGATAATACACATTCGTGATATTGCCAAAAATTTATAAGAGTTGAGTTTATAAATGAAAACAAAATTATATGTACCATTTCCATATTCCATTCACATTAAAACAAATAAATTAAAAAATAAAAATAAGAATCTTAAAAAATTACTTTTGCTCCTGTCTTTTTGAGATATGGAAATTTGTTTCGACACTGGCTCACTTTTGATATTGCTAAAGAATAGCTAGCTATTCATTCGTGAATGAACACTCGAAATCGAATGTTTTTTGAAACAAAACTGAGCGATAGGTAAATTTTTTTCGACTCATTTTTGAATGTCATTCTCGAAAGTTTTACACGATAAATGTTTGAGCCATATTCGAAATCAATATCATTAACGAAAGTTTTGGTCAAGTGGGTAGAGAAATGGTATACGAGAATGTTTACTATACCCACAACATACATATGAAAATTTTCTTCTCGAATGAACTGAAAAAAATATTTAGGTGAAGGGTTGTTTATAAAGATTTTAATTGAAGTAATTTTATAACACATGCAATTTTCTTAACGCATTTTGCGTGAAATGTAATTTGTTATAAAATAATTGAAAATATTATTTAGGATTTTCAGTATTCAAGATAACAATAACTTGACAATACAAATGTGTGTGCAGTTGTGCGGTCGGTCCTTGCACTCGAAGTATGCATACATACATACATTACGTACATGCATTTTGGTATGAGTGTTTGAAAAATGCTTTTATATATTGATTGTTTATTTTTTGATAAGAAAATATACAATTTAGGTCCCATAAAACTATTCAGTAAAAAGTAATAATCTCAAAGAATTCATAAACACGATCAGAGTTGCCAAATATATATAAACAAATAAAGACATTTCAAACCTATATTTTTTTATAAATAACATGCGAATACACACACACACACACACACTGCTTAAGCCTTTTTTGGCTTTTCTGCAGAAACACCCAGGGTCTTAGCAGGAATCGATCCTGCGACCTTCGGCTAATAGTATATCCACTATGCACCAAAAAGCCGATGCCACAAAAAGTTTGATTTAAATAAAAATAAAATCAATATATAAGAATAAAAATTTAATTTAAGAAATAACATGAATATGCTAACGAATCCGCCCCTTTTTAATTTATATATTTTTTATATTTATATTACGTCTAACAGTGGATTGGAAGAATTTTATTTTTCAAAAAGATTTTGCCATACTTTTGTAAAACATGTTTTTGGGGTTATCAACTACAAATTTTTTTTTTTAAATCTCTGCAAAGATTCCTCATTCCTCTCGAATATTTCGTTGTCTAGCTATTTCTTCAAATTTTGCGACAGGGCCAAATCTGCAGAATACGGTGGATTAGTCAGGGATTCGAACTTTAAGCCCTATACTTTTTCCATCAAAAATGCACTAGTGTGCACTCAAGCATTCATAGGTGGAAAGTCACTTTTGTTGGTAAATGGGGAGATATTTTTCCTGATTTATTTTTTTGCTTAATTGATTTAATAATCAAGAATAATATACTATATACATATGTGATGATTCGGATCTTTTTTTTCTTCCCAGCAAGAATTTTCAGTAAAACCAAAAATATTTGTTTGTGTAAATTTTTTCGATTTTGAGATTATGCTTGGTATCACTGCTCAGATATGTTCCAACCACTTTACGGATGAAATTATCCCTATATTCTTATACCAAATAACTTAAAAATAAATTTTCCCAACCTTTTGAGGGATATTTTCCACAATACTACCAAACCTTAAAGCTCATTTACTCTAAACTATATTTTTACATTTATAACATTCAAGTAAATTGCTGTAAAAAACGGCACTCTTTTCAGACTTGTATATAACTCAATTTCGGCTTCAGGAAGATAAGACCAATGACATGTCAAATCGGAACCAATTTGGGTCGACCCTTTCCGATTTCAATGAAATTCACCACAAATAGTGTGTGTCAAAAGAGTTTTGTAGAACGAAAATTTTTTGGCACTATGGCCATTTGGTTTCCGAAATATAACGTGATGAAAATTTAACAAATCGTCAAAATATAAGTAAAGTGGGGTGCCTCGGTAGACTAGCCTATCAGTGTGGAGGTTGTAGGTTCGATTATCACCATAGACTCTAGTCTGTTTCACTACAACGAGTGAATGTCTTTGTTACTATTCTCGTTTAAAGTTAAGTTATGATATAACTTGTAATTGTATTTCGCTACCTTAAATGCAAACGGACGTAATTACACTTTTATTTTTTTTTACAGGAGAAGCAAAAAAGTAAAATTTTATGGTTATTAGAAATTTTTAAATGAAAAGTAAATATAAGAAAAACAACAAATTTGAAGCACTATTAACACCGTTGTATACAAGCTCATACAATACATGTGTTTGTATGTGTGTTTTTCGTATGCCTTTTTGCACTTGTAGTTACGTCCGTTTGAATTTCTTTAACAAAGTCGCCGTTTTTCATCGTAGGAGCCTAAAATCGTAGTTTGATAAAACAAGCAATAATCACTCCAAAACTAGACTTCGAATTTTTGTGTAGTTACGTCCGTTTGCATTTAAGGTGACGATTTGTAACATTTAGGCCCCTATTATGATTCACAGCTCAACTAGGTTGAGTTGTCAATATTACGACCCAACTCAACCATTTCTTTGTATTATGATTCACAACTAATTTTAGTTATCTTCGAAATAATGTTGGAAAAAATTTTCTTATCTATATTCTGTTTTTTGAAACCACAAAACATTTTGAATATTTTTAGTTTTGGCCTTACAATTTTTTCTTGAGATTTTATGTTTTATGGATATGGCAACACTATTGGTGACAAACGGGATAGATTGGCGCCTAAAATCACCCTTTTAAAAGTAAGCAAAAGTAACACAATAGTCGAAATAAAAACCAAAACACAACTGCTAAAAAAAACAGTTGTCTCACTTTGATGAAAGTTGTAATCCATAATAAGAATTTGACAACTAGACTCAACTATCAATTTAGTTGTGAATCATAATAGGGGCCTTAATAAAAAATAAAAAAAATTATAAGTAAAGTGTCTATGAATTTAACAATAATTTCCAAACTAGAAATGTTAAGAAGTTTCATTGGACGTTATTTTGCAGGCTAAAATAAGGCATTTCATATGGTGTACATTTCGATTTTTTCCGCGAGAAGTTCAAAGGTCATTTTTTAAAAAATCTTAAAAAAATTTACATTATTTCGTCAGCATCTCATGTGTCCGGTTACTTTTGACTTTCACAATATATAAAAATTGCATTGTGTAAATACAAACTACTGAAACCTTGAGCCATGCTACAAAAAATTACTCGCCTTCACAACAACACCACAATGAATGTATGACTTCAGCAGCGACACTTTCGATATTTTTAAAACATTCTTCTAGTATTTTCAACAACCTTCAAGTAGGGAGTTATGGTTCGTTGGTTGGTTTACGTGGCTACCTGCTACACGCAAGCATTCAAGTAGAATTAATAAGATTCCGTTTTGACAGACTAATCCACTCGTCACTGTCACTGTCCATATAGGTTCGAACTCATATCTCGTATCAGGTAGTAGCTACTAGATCCAACCCGTCGCATTGAGATACCTGACCAGCTCATCTAGACCAGGCTCTGATGGCTGTTATAGGACGCCTAGTATGTTGCTGCCAAAGAATTTGTTTCTCGAGAGGCGCAATGCCAGGCAGAGCCTCTGAATGAATAGTACGTAAGCAACCTGCACTCCCGATGCTAGCAGATCTCTGTATTCTGTATAATTGGTATACCACGTATTTCTTACTTCTGGCGGACCACCATATTACCGATCCGTAAGTAAATATGGGGCGTACAATTGCTGTGTACATCCATTTACGAATGTTAGGGCTTAAGTCCCATTTGGAACCAAACATCCGTGTTGCACCGTACCTGATTCTGTAGTCAGGGCTCTGAACTTTGATCATTGTAGTAAATAGTATCAGTTCCCTTTTAATTGGGTTCACTCCTAGACCACAACCTGTAGTCGATTTGCCGAGTGTGCCCAAGGCGTTGGGCATGATATCGCTTATCACGTCCGTGAACATCCCTGATGCTATTAACACCACCCGCATAAGCCGCAAGCTTGACTCCAAGAGTGTCTAATCTGAAAGGAATTGAACTAACAACGAGAAGCCAAAGTAGGTGTTCCTCAGCATGCTCA
Organism: Panzeria rudis; assembly: GCA_956483635.1. Lineage (NCBI taxonomy): Eukaryota > Metazoa > Arthropoda > Insecta > Diptera > Tachinidae > Panzeria > Panzeria rudis. The sequence goes on along the minus strand of OY101449.1, from coordinate 35,101,840 downwards.
TTTTGCCTTTCCGCTGTTGCCTAGTTTTGCAGTGACGTTTCTTGCCCTCAACATCGTGATAAACCAGTTGCTGATATATTCTTCAACATCGACATCACGGAGAGCCTATTGGATGGCTGCCAGTAGTGTGTTATAGTTTTACAAGTAGTCGTGTTAACGTTGCTGTTAAAAGAACAGAATTTGCTTGAAAGTTATTGCCTGTTTATAAAGTTTCAACGTAGCAATATATTAATTAATACTCCATAAAAAAAAAGTTCATTTCAGTGGCGACCTTAAAATGAAGTACATTTGGTTCAAGGAACCATTGCCTAATAGTATTGCCAAAACTGAGGTTTTGTCTTTCGATTTGGATATATTTTGCTGTTACCAGCGGGTGTTCATAAAAACCTCTACATTTTCATAGAAATAATTGATTTATCGAATAAATTACTTAGCTTGGTATACAAATTCCTTTAGTCCACGGTTTTCAGCTCGTATCTGTATTCGGCGTCATTTATATACATTTGTTTAAGTTAGGGTTGCCATCCGTTTTCTTTTTCCTGGACACCGTCCTCTTTTTTAGGGCGTCCGGGGTGGTTTTACTTCTTTTTAGCAATTGTCCGGAGTTGTCTTACTTTTTACACTTAAGTTTTTTAGGCTGCTTAATTATTTTCAAGGCTTATTTTTCTGCTTAATAACAACTGAGAGGAGTTTTATATAACAACGAGTTACAGCACAAGGTTACCTACCTCGTATAAAATGCAAAGTAGAAATTAAACTGAAGACTACAAAGTAAATTAACAAAACTACCGGAAAGGGAGCATAGATTGAAATCGTAAAAATGAGTGATTTAGTTGGTATTGGTTTTTAATGAACGATTTGATGGTTTGGTACTGAAACATTATGTTTATCCACAATACTTGATCCTCGATAAAAAAAAAGAACGAATATTTCAATTGCAGTCTACTACTTCTATATCAAAAAATCGTCTTATTGAGTTAGTTGACCTTAATGTAGCTTTATATTCTGCAATTAAGTATTGCTAACGTGGTCAATCTTACACCTCGTACAAGTTCTGTTAAGCCTACAAAAAGTTGGCTTTGGAGCCCTTGTCCAGACTAAGCTGCAATTCTTCTAAAGAAGTGGAGAGATACCTAAGAAATTCTAGTACATCTAAAGATACACATCCGCTTATTTTCGGGCGCAATGGCGCCATATATACATATAGACTAGAAAACGATTGTCAGCCGCGCTTTAGTTTTCAAGTGAGTTCTGTCACATCTGAGAGATCATCTTCTACTTCAGGACTTGTTCAAATAGACTTATGAAATCGTTTTCCTCCGAAAAATTTGATAATGGTTTGTTTTTCAAAAAAAAAATTGTATTCATATTGGTGCATAATCATAGTCAAAATAAAGTATACATTAAGACTTTACTTTACAACCAATATTTTGTATGGCAATACTGGCTTTAAATTTTTAAAGTAAGCTTTATTTAGGACTATGATTATGCGCCATTGATTTTAAATACTGGTACCTTCTATCCCTGCAATGCTGTACAATAACAAAAAAATAGCTCAACTTCTGTTTGGTTTATTTTACCTTTAATTTAAATTCACTAAGCGTATCGGTATCGTCGATACTTTTTCTAAGTACCGGTATCGTATCGGCGAAAAAGTGTATCCATACTTCCCTAAATTTGTTCATGAATTTTTTTTTAATTCTCTATTAAAGTTCCTACGTATTTCATCGTCTGTTTGTACGCTGAAATGTCTATTTTTTCGACAACTATTCAACACGAAGATTTCATAAAATTGCAAGAAATTGAAGTTATGACATTTTTCCTACCCTTTTTGATTATCTATACCTCTTGCCAACAAAATTTAATGCAACTAAATTCATAAAATATTTAATCATGTAAATTCAATCTTAGGGGCTATTCACATTTTACGTAATGCTCCAGGGGGGAAGGTAAAGATTTGTTAGGGATTACCCCTTACATCGAAACTTCTGCATTGTTGGAAGCACAGTCGTTGTTATTTCAAATGACACGACATCAGTTATTTTGATTGCCAAATGTGCTTTTTAAATTTATTTATTTATAAAAATATTGTCCTCTTTTTTGAGCCAAATTTCCTCGCTTTTTGTGGTTGTCGTCCTCTTTTTCTCAAAGTGGAGATGACAATCCTAGTTTAAGTTAAGATTTCAATTCTTGTTGTGTTTTGTTTAGCTATAATTTCTTCGAATTATCAAATAAGTATTAATTTTAAATCGATTACTCGAATAATATAAAATTTATAAGTAATTGACAACCTCATTTCATGACTATACAAATTTTAACGACCTCTTTGACTAAAAAAAATAAACAAACTCTTTCAAATATAAATTTTATTACGCTTGACAGAAATCATCATACACATTTGTGTACATATGTATTTTGTTGTTGTCTTCATCAAATGTGTGAAAAGAGAATAAATTTGTTTAATATTTATTATTGTCATTCGTCTCACTTTTTTGTTCGCTCAATAAAGAAATAATAAAAAAGTTACTTTACTTTCAAATTATAAATAGAATATTATTATTTTGGTTATTTTAAGCTTCCAATTTCATTAATGAAAAAAAACAAACTTAACAAAAATTAAAATACAGACAGACATACATATGAGTGTTATTTCCAAATCGATTTCTTAGAAATGGCAACACTATCAGGCAACACTTGTGTAAAAAATCACAATTATTGTGGGCCTCTTGTGCGTAAGAAATGGGAACAAATACTTATCGGAAAAAGAAAAAAAATAGCAAAGTAAGCAAAAAAGAAAACTGCTCACATTGTCGAAGTGAACGAGTGTGTTGATTTTAGTAAGGTTTTGTTTGCATTTCCTATTTTTTATTCTTTCGCCTCACAATATAAATAAACTTTAAGAAAACTTGAATATTGTTGAAAAAAATTATTATTAATAACAACAGGATGTAGTAAGAAAAAAAAATATTAAAACAATTATACAGACATACCTACATATTAATTATAATTTATTTTCCTACACATCTAACGTTGAATTAATACAATATTTAAAGAAAACAATTAATTGATTTAATAATCATTTTCAATAAATAATAATATACATAACGAATTTAAAAAATACTTATTGTTGATCGCAGGTGCTGCTCGCACCATCCCATGAAGAGCACTTTCAACAATGATGCATTGGCTGACAATTTGTCAGACTAGAGCACTTGCCAGAATTTTGGGATTCATATTTAGCTTCTGCCCGACAAACGTTTTTGCTGTAATGCTCTCGTGCACGTGCTCTACGATATCTTGTCATCGTGTTCGAGATCTATACGGACGAATCAAAATCGGACTTTGGACTAGGAGGAGGCGGCTTTATTCCCCGTTACTAACAGATGATAAAGTTTAAGCTACATGATTAATGAATGTATCAGCCATAAAAAAGTAACAAACTGAATGAGGTACTGTAGGATATACTATACAATTAGAATATTAAAATTAGTACTGACTGCAAAGCAGCGATCAAGTCGAATTTGGTATATGAGCTACTTTTAGTTCCAGGGCAATGTTCCCGGAAATGCTGTTGCGGAAAATCTAGCCAAATTCGCAAATCGAATGCGTATTCGGAATACGGATCAAATGGTTGGCGTCCCGTTAAAATTCTGCAAAAGATTAATTCATCCGGATCTATTTAGGATTGCGCAGACAAGATGGTCCAACGGGGCCACCTGCTCAGTATTAAGGTTAATATGATCCTAATATGCTTGTAGTAGATCTGAACAGGGTACTGTTTTATAAGTGAGCATTCTAGGCTATTGAGTCTACCGTATAAGGACTTCTGTAGAAGTTGTCATAATGAGGAGGAAGAAGAGAATGTGGAGCACCTCCTCTGTCACTGTCAAGACTTGTCGGATAGCGTTAACAGAAGGACAAACTTGTTTATCCGATCGCCGGCCCGGTTTAGCCCTGAACCGCACGGTGAATTATAGAAGTAACCTTATCTCTCCTTTTCAAGTAACACAACTAGGCCAGCAAAGACTCGAGTGGTCTGGTTTTGGCAATATAAACTGGCAACCTATGCAACCTTACCTAATTTATTTTATTAACAGCAATGGTTTCCAAGAGTAACTACACTCTCTGATCAGCATTATTCTATTTCTTTGCTTTAAATTGTTATGAATATTTAATATTTAAAGAATATAAGAAAAAACGTCTTCATATTGATTTTATAGCATTCACTAAGAGAAAAATCATTCATGCAACGTTTCATTAACATGAATGAAATTGTGTATTAATAATATAATATAATAAGTTCCAGGGTGCTGTTGGCTGAATAGTTAGCGCGTTTGAATACAAACCCTGAGATCTTGAGTTCAAGACTAGTTTCAGGCAAGTCAACATCATGAATTTTTCTAATTGCATTGTGTTGGCTGTTATTGGACTGTTAAAGTGATGAAGGCATATCACTGATTACTTTGGCAGTACCGGCAGCGATTTTTATCGTGTTATCTTTCTTTCATGCATTTTAAGGTTGGCGTGTGGGGCACTTTTATGAAAATTTCAAGAAAAATTGCAAAAATTTAAAAACAAAAACAGAATATAACAGCAAATATTGCGCGTAATTGGCTTAAAACAAAAAATGAAAAAAGAATTACTTTTTCTATAAAAGCAAAACTATAAAAACAAAAACAATATGTGCTCTTTTAATGATACATTGAAAAATAGAATATTTTTTGTCTATTCTCTTTCATTCTCCCTATGTCTCCTCTCTTTTAATTTTTGTTTATGTTAACATATCAGACATGGAAAATTATGATATTAAATAATACTGAACTTGAACTTAAAAAGTACTTTGCGACATTTGACGCACATTTTTTTATAAGTGTGGGATGGATGTTCCATTCAGAGGTATGTATTCGCAACAAAAAAACCTGTCCAATTAGTACAATCCTTTTTGGAAGAGTCATATACCAGCAATGTTTATTTATTTCTTTATTTTATTTAGAATTAAAATTAAAATTAATAATTTAAAATAATAACAGCGAAAATAGTTATTTTACAAAAATTACTGTATTTAAGTCAAAGAAGTTACCACATGTCTATATATACTTTGTGCTATCCTTACTTAACAAGATGACTTAGCTGAGATGGTAAAGGCGTTCGGTTTATAAACATCAGAACCTAAGTTCAAGCCCAAAAAATTACAAACAAAGACAAAAATTTTTTTTTAAACAAACACACTTACTGCTTAAGTCTTGGCAGGCATCGAGCCTGCAACCTTCCGGTTAGTAGTTTTGCACACTATCAACTAAACTACAATTCCATTGGTTGATTTTTACTGTATTTTATGGGTTGGCTCAATTCTAACTTATGAAATTGGTTAGATGTACCAATATTTTATTTTGAGTGTACCTGTATACCAAATTTCAGCTTTCTAGCTATAGTGGAAGTGTCCCATACAAATAAGGGATGCCCTAGTCCCCCCCCGTATTAAAAGTGCCCGTTTTCAGATTTTCTGGTTGTTTGCTCAACAATACCTACCTGTGTACCAAATTTCAGCTCTTTAGTTGTACTGGAAGTGCCCCATACAAAGAAGGGACACCATAGTCCCCCCAGATGAAAAGTGTCTGTTTTCAGATTTCCCTGACTATTTTCTCATCGGGAACTACCTGTCTACTAAATTTCAGCTTTCAAGTCCCCCTTCCAAATAAGGGGCACCCTAGTCCTCCCAGATGAAAAGTGCCCGTTTTAAAATTTTTCATTAATTGCTCATCAGGACCTACCTGTGTACCGAATTTCAGCTTTCTAGCTGTACTGGAAGTGCCCCATACAAAGAAGGGGCACCATAGTCCCCACAGCTGCAAACTGCCCGTTTTCAGATTTTTCTGGTTAATTACTCATCAAGACCTACCTACCTGTATACCAAATTTCAGCTCTCTAGCTATAGTGGAAGTGCCCAATAATATTGATGAGTCAGTGAGTGAGTCAGTGAGTGAGTCAGTTAATATGTACTAAAATATGCACTTTTTACACCTTAATATCTCGGGAAGCTTTTACGGCAGAACTGTCAAATTTTACCTATGAGGTTACCTCTGTAGGGACACCTTATGTTTCATTATTTTATGATTAAGTGGAGCAAAGTTATGAAGGGGGTAAAAACTGCTCGAATGGTTTTGTGCAAATATATACACTGTGTGGCCGGAACTTGGCCTGGCGCACTACTCAATCTATTTGAGAGAGTTATATGGTTTACCTTCTCAAACGTCTTGCTAAAATCAGTGTATATATACTTTGGGAAAAATAAAATATTTACAACTCTAAAAAAATCGAATTTTCTGAGCATTGTGATAATGACTTCAAATTCAATGAATAGCAAGAGCGGATCCACACACAGAAAATTTTCAATGTAACATCGTCGAAAACCAGGTTTCATGTTAACTCAACATGATTTACAATAATCTTGAAGGAACATTTATCCTTTTGAATTAAATATATTTCATGTTGCAGTATAGTTAAATCAAAATGAAGTCGATACTGAAATAATACGAAAAATCATGTTGAATTAAAGTTATTTCGAGTTGAAACAACGCGAAATTGATATTGGAACAACATGAAGAATCATGTTGAATCAAAGTTATTTCAAGTTGAAACAACGTGAATTTCATATTGAAACAACACTTAGAATCATGTTGAGCTATAGTTATATCAAGCTGAAACAACATGACTTGAATGTAGCCATTTTACTAATTATTTTACTTGCGAAATGGTTATTAGCATAGACATCAGAAAACTTTTGAGTTGTAGTTGGCTGCCCCAGTCAAGATTTGAGGTCATGCCACTTGCACGATAGTTCGCGCGCTGACCACTGCAGCCACAACAGCTACAAACTTTACTTTAGCTATACACTAAATAAATACCCATCGTATGTAAAATGAATTTCATTTTAATTCAACATGATTTAAATGTTTAGTGAACACTAAACTTATTTTAAATTAAAGTTATTTAAAATGATATGTAACGTTCATAACAAAGTTGTTTTAAAAGTGAAAAATTTTAAATCAAAGGGATTTAAGGTTAGATTAATAATTTTTCATTTAAAATTAATATGAAACAATACTAATTTTGAGCCAGCAGCAGTAAAACTTCGCTGGTAACTCGTTTTTTGTCGTCTACATAGCCGACACATGTAAGAATAAACAACAACAAGTCACACAACTATGCACAACAGTGAACTGTCGCAATGAACAAAGCAAATAAACACTAACACACTGAAACGAGAAATTCTTTCTTGTAAATTAATATGATTTCAAATCACAATTGCGTCATGTTGATTTTACATTCCTTTATTTTTCTGTGTGCAGGGGAGGTGAAAAAACGATATTTTCTCTCTCGCTCTCTCTCTCTCTCTCAAAACTATTAAAATATATACCTTATTTCCATTGAGTTTCTAAAATAAATTTTACAAATTGGTAAGCATACTCCGCGCCTGATGAATAGGAATCAAAAAAGAGCCTCGTCCAATGACAAGTCCATGTAAAAATGTTCGGTTTGATCTTCTACATATGACGATATGTATACATTTCGTAAAACAAAAATTACTTGAAAAATACAATATTACTAAATTTTCCATCCCTGTCTGTGGCTCACATTTTTCATAGTTAGAAAAAAACAAAAATTTATTTATTTATTTTTAGATCCATGTTTTTCATTTAATTTATTCTCTGCAACAAATTAAATTAAAAATATATTATGATGGTGAAAGTATTGTATATTCACTTTTTTGAGCATTTTAAGGCCGCAAAAAGATTTATACATCAATATTTCATAAGAATTTATCTTAACAAATAATACAAAATGTATAACAAACATTGAAAATTATTATTTTTTGCTCTCATCTTCGTAAATATATTATTAACAATAATTCATCAAAGAAATTTTCTTAAAATTAAAAAATAATAATAATAATAATTGTTCGTATTTACGTCATTTTAGCTTAATTATTTTGTCAACTGCCAATTGTCTAAACATAAACACATTAAAATGGCCGCTATGGTCTTTTCCCATAAATTATATTAGATTTCTTAATAAAAAATGGCCATGTTGTGCATTCCACTTTCATTTAAAAACGAAAATTTCCACTTGACTTGTGTTTCTAATAATAACGAGAAACAAAATTTTAATAGCAAAAAAAAATAATAATTTTTCTAAGTTATTAAAATCGAAAATGCTTTTAGTTTCTGTTATAAAGCATACGTCGTCATTAGCGTTGCCAATTTTGCATATTTAATGCTAAATCTAGCATTTTTTAAACTGATCTATTATAAAAAAATGCTTTTAGCATTTCTTTTTTATTATAGTACCAATTTAGAGAATTTTTTAGATTCTATAAACTTTGTCTCTCTCTCTCTCTCTCAACTACGTTCCGACCAGCTGGAGAAAGGTTAGAGTAGTTTTCATTCCCAAAATTATCTAGCAAAGTCCTGGTCAGGACGCTGGAAAGATTATTAGACTCTCATATTAGACATCGACTTGTAGGATCGTCAAGACTCTCGGATAGTCAGCATGCCTACCTTAAAGGAAGCTCTACTAAAACACCACTACAGCAGGTGGTAAGGTCAATAGACAGATAACTTGAACATAAACAGTATGCACTGGCTGCCTTACTAAACATAGAAGGCGCCCTTAACAACGTATCAGTGGCGCCCATTTGACACGGTCTCCACGATATTGATGTTGAGGAATACATCAGCAACCTTCAACGGTTAATTTTAATTAATCGGTGAACTGATTAGTGAATTTTTATCATAAACTAAGTAATTTCAATAAATGAAAATGCATAAATTACACTGTGCAATACGAAAAATATTACGGGGTTCTGTAAACCGATTCTGGTAGAGGAGACCAAAAAAAATATATACGTGTGTCGGCGTTTTGTAAGATCACATCGGAATTTTAATTTAGGGGTGTTAAAGTTTCCCCCCTTTTGGCCTGATCGTGCAGCATATCGGTACATAAAACTGTGTTCTTTACATCTGAGCTGTAGGGTATTACAAGGGCCCATAATACAATAATACAAAGTAACTCTCAGCGCAGCTGTAGTTGTGAGTTTATATATCCCAAATGTCAAATTCACTTAGAGAAACAGGCTTACAAATTTGATATTTTTTTCAAGATCTAATATGAATTTTATTTTATGTTTTTATTATACGTATGTTATGTTTTTTTTAAATAAGTAAATTTTTGGTTAAAAAGAAAAAACTATTTTTATTTTTTTTAATAAAAGGAATTTCAAATTCATTTTTGTGTATTTCTTTAAAATTTTGACACTTTTGCAGAAAAGTTTTTTTTTATAATAAAGTATTTTTTCAGAAACAAAAGGGTTTTCAAAAATATATATGGCAACGCTGATGGCAACCGAACCCCATGTGGGTTGCCAGTTGCTAAAAACTATATTACGGATGGCAACTTGTAGCTGTCAATATCAGTTGCTAATTATTTAGTTGAATCATTTTATTTCATAAAAGTACTAATGAATAAAATCCATACTTTTTCTTATGTGTGAAGATAAATTTCGAAGTTTATAACCCTTGACACAAACCACATATATTTACAGAGCTCTGTTAACACGATAACAGAGCGCTGTTAGCTGTGCATAATCTAAGGACACTTATTCCAAATAGAATTATGACCTCATCTGTTGACATGGGCGGCTAAAATTTATGAAGATGATGCACTTTAGGGTATTTTATGATTCCCTGTACCACGAATTTCTAACAGTGGGATTTTTAATAAAAAATTTGGATTTTACTGAATTTTCAAATTTGGAATTTCAGTAAAGGATCAATTCCAGGAGAACGGACATACCTTGCCGGCTAAAATTTAAGGAGATGATGGACTTTATGGTATTTTAAGATTCCCTGTACCACAAATTTCTAACAGTGGGAATTTCAACGAAAAATTTGAATTTTACTGAATTTTCAAATTTTGGAATTTCAGTAAAGGATCAATTCCAGGAGAATGGACATACATGAGCGGCTAAAATTTATGGAGATGATGGACTTTATGGTATTTTAAGATTCCCTGTACCACAAATTTCTAACAGTGGGATTTTTAATAAAAAATTTGGATTTTACTGAATTTATTATATAATGCACTATACTCAGAATGTTTAACAGTGTGTACTATTACCAGTTAAATAGTTTAACATTAATTGAGTTTAACAGTCAGACGTTACAATGCAAAGTTTACATATATGTATATTATACATATTTGCTCTAACGCTGTTTTCCTTTGCATGGAAGTGTATAAAATATTGAAAAGGACCGTTAGATTTTTATAGAGTACTTAACATACAAAAAAAGAGCGAGATTTTTATAAATCGGGGATGGAAACCCACTTTTTTGTAAAGTACTAAAGTTGCACATCCATTATAAAATATTATTGAATATGTTATCGTACATATTATTGTCGTTTATAACTATAATATGAAATAAAGGGAACAATACTTTATAAAATAAAATATGGCGCAATTTTTCTCACAGTGAAAAAGTAAACATAAAACTGTACAATTTTGCCAGCACATTACACACTATTCTTGAATGTGCAATAAAAATCAAAAGCATTCTAATTTTTGCCAATATTATTATGCCATCTACTTATATGATTTTAGGTGGCATTGTGGATTAATTGCACAATGTTTGAATATTAACTGATGGATATGACGGTACTTTTGTATGTGGTTGGAAACAATTACTTATAGCTAACTAACAAAAGCCACGTTTTGAACCTTACCTCTCCCGATGTTGATAAAATTTTGTACGAATATTGCGACCTCCTAACTGATATTCTGACGGTAGATAACCATTCAGCCATAGCCGTATTATACTTTATGTTAAATTTTTTCCACTTGGACTAAATATGTTTAATTTGAAAGGTTTTTTCTTTAATAAAGTAACTACAAAATCGATGTAATTTTAGATAAGGAGAAATTTTCAATACAAATTTAGACAATATATCGAGATCCTATATTCAAAATGTGTCAACTCAAATTTTGGAGAAGTCGATTTTTTTGATGGAAAATGGTGTATTAACGTGTTCTCCACGTTTAGTGGAAATTTCAGAGCAAAAAGTGAAGTTTTGCGACTTTTACACACATTTTTGTAATAATGCTATCTCAAAGTATTTATTTTTTTAGAGATAATGTTAACTCCCATAGTAATTTGACAACAGTTTTGTATTTGACTAAATTATTTAAAATTAACATCAACTCTTATTTAATGAAACATACTGAACTCAAATGTACTAAAAATCGAGATATCGAGCGGCGAGTTTTAAAGATGTGACCATTTTTAAGCATGCACGATAAAGTTTGTTTTAGACTTCGCCAAGCTTGCCCAAAGTTTTTGAATAGAGACAGTATACTTTTAGAAAGTTTCTTAAGCCAGAAGAACTCGTCTTTCATTTGAAATACTATTCGTTCAAATCGGGTAACCAGTTGTAATATTAGATCAATTTATTCATCAGACTTAACTTATTCATCAGACTTAACTTTTCTCAATTAAAAATTTTAGTTGCCCAGGTATGTCCATTCTCCTGGAATTGATCCTTTTCTGAAATTCCTAATTTGAAAATTCAGTAAAATCCAAATTTTTCATTAAAAATCCAACTGTTAGAAATTTGTGGTACAGGAAATCTTAAAAGACCATAAAGTCCATCATATCCATAAATTTTAGGCGCCCAGGTATGCCCATTCTCCTGGAATTGATCCTTCACTGAAATTCCAAATTTGAAAATTCAGTAAAATCCAAACTTTTCATTAAAAATCCCACTGTTAGAAATTTGTGGTACAGGGAATCTTAAGACCATAAAGTCCATTATCTCCTTAAATTTTAGCCGCCCAGGTAAGTCCATTCTCCTGGAATTGATCCTTTACTGAAATTCCAAATTTGAAAATTCAGTAATATCCAAATTTTTCATTAAAAATCCCACTGTTAGAAATTTGTGGTACAGGGAATCTTAAAAGACCGTAAAGTCCATCATCTCCATAAGTATCTCCATAAGTCCATCAGTCCATAAGTCCATCATCTCCATAACTATCTCCATAAGTATCATCTCCATGAGTAAATTTTTTACTATCTCTGAGAGATTTTGGCCATGTTTGGTCACATCTTTACTTGTAGCCCATGTGGACCATATGAAAATTGTAGCCTATGATACACACTATTCGAAAATATATGTCGCATTTTTCAATTGTATTTGTGAGTTTTTTTACAAAACTTTGAAAATTGAACTTAAGTACATTTTTTACTACGAGTATCTCAGAGAGATTTTGGCCATGTTTGGGCACATCTTTACTTGTAGCGCATTAGAACCAAAGGAAAATTGAGGCCTAGGATCCACATTATTCGAAAATAAAAATCGCATTTTTCAATTGTATTTGTGAGTTTTTTTACAAAACTTTGAAAATTGAACTTAAGTAAATTTTTACTACGAGTATCTCTGAGAAATTTTGGCCATGTTTGGGCACATCTTTACTTGTAGCGCATTTGGACCAAAGAAAAATTAAGGCCTAGGATCCACATTATTCGAAAATACAAGTCGCATTTTTCAATTGTATTTGTGAGTTTTTTTACAAAACTTTGAAAATTGAACTTAAGTAAATTTTTGACTACGAGTATCTCTGAGAGATTTTGGCCATGTTTGGGCACATCTTTACTTGTAGCGCATTTTGACAAAGAAAAATTAAGGCCAATGATCCACATTATTCGAAAATATAAGACGCATTTTCCAATTGTATTTGTGAGTTTTTTTACAAAACTTTGAAAATTGAACTTAAGTAAATTTTTGACTATCTCTGAGAGATTTTGGCCATATGAAAATTGTAGCCTAGGATCCTCACTATTCGAAAATATAAGTCGCATTGTTCAATTGTATTTGTGATTTTTTTTACATAACTTTGAAAATTGAACTTACGTAAATTTTTTACTATCTTAAGTAAATTTTTGACTATAAATAGTGATTATAAATAGTGAACAAATTGTAATCATGCTCTGAGAGTCAAAAATGTGATACAGGGAAACTTAAAAGACCATAAAGTAATTCATCTCCATAAATTTTAGCCGCCCAGGTATGTCCGTTCTGCTGGAATTGATCCTTTACTAAAATTCCAAATTTGAAAATTCAGTAAAATCCAAATTTTTCAATAAAAATCCCACTGTTAAAAGTTTGTAGTACAGGGAATCATAAAAGGCCACAAAGTCCATCATCTCCATAAATTTTAGCCGCCCAGGTATGTCCGTTCTCTTGGAATTCATCCTTTACTGAAATTCCAAATTTGAAAATTCAGTAATATCCAAATTTTTCATTAAAAATCTCACTGTTCGAAATTTGTAGTGCAGGGAATCATAAAAGGCCACAAAGTCCATCATCTCCATGAATTTTAGCCGCCCAGGTATGTCCATTCTCCTGGAATTCATCCTTTACTAAAATTCCAAATTTGAAAATTCAGTAAAATCCAAATTTTTCATTAAAAATCCCACTGTTCGAAATTTGTGGTACAGGGAATCTTAAAAGACCATAAAGTCCATCATCTCCACTGAAATTCCAAATTTGAAAATTCTGTAAAATCCAAATTTTTCATTAAAAATCCCACTGTTAGAAATTTGCGGTACAGAGAGTCTTAAAATACCATAAAGTCCATTATCTCCATAAATTTTAGCCGCCCAGGTATGCCCGTTCTCCTGGAATCGATCCTTTACTGAAATTCCAAATTTGAAAATTCAGTAAAATCCAAATTTTTCATTAAAAATCCCACTGTTAGAAATTTGTGATACAGGGAATCTTAAAATACCATAAAGTCCATCATCTCCATAAATTTTAGCCGCCCAGGTATGTCCGTTCTCCTGGAATCGATCCTTTACTGAAATTCCATATTTGAAAATTCAGTAAAATCCAAATTTTTCATTAAAAATCCCACTGTTAGAAATTCGTGGTACAGGGAATCATAAAAGGCCACAAAGTTCATAATCTCTTTAAATTTTAGCCGCCCAGGTATGTCTGTTCTCCTGGAATTCATCCTTTACTGAAATTCCAAATTTGAAAATTCTGTAAAATCCAAATTTTTCATTAAAAATCCCACTGTTAGAAATTCGTGGTACAGGGAATCATAAAAGACCCTAAAGTGCACCATATTCATACATTTTAGCCGCCCAGGTGAACAGATGTGGTCATAATTCCATTTGGAATAAGTGTCCTTAGATTTTGCACAGCTAACAGCGCTCTGTTGTCGTGTTAACAGAGCTCTGTAAATATATATGGTTTGTGTCTAGGGTTATAAATTTCGAAATTTATCTTCACACACATCTTTTTCTTAAACTTAATTTTATTTTGTACGATGATTTAATTAATTCTCTAGCGTGTTTAAAATGTCAAATTTTACATTTTGATTTTTTGGTACCAATATGTAATTAGCACATATATATCGTGCTATAACCGCCAAAAAAGCTTAAGCGCCATAAAGTAAATTTTACAGGAGAAGTATTTTTTAGTTATCCTTGGTTTAAATCGAAGTAGAACTCTTCTATTGGCTATATAGGTTTGTAGTGGACCGCTATATGTAATGTTAATAGTTTTAATAAACTTCCTATAAGACAAGGCTTGTTTGAAGGGGTTAAGATATTTTAAGATATTATTGATGCCATGAAAAATCAATTAATTTAATTAAATTATTTTAAAACTAGTAATTATTATCCTTACCAAGCTGTTCTTTAACCGTTTCATTGATATCCTTGAAGTTTTTGGCACTAGTTTTGCCATACTTGTAAAAGAGAATTTTAGCTTAAGCGACACATTGCAGTTACAAAAAATTTTAAACAAATTAAAAATTTAAAGGGAAAATGCACTTAAGCTAAAATGTCTTTTGCTGTATTTCCGTAACGGTACATGGCAGGACTTTGAAACTTTGACAGATAGTCCGATTTATCGTAAATAATCGATTTTCGTCCAAAAACGATTTTCGAAAAGCATGTCGCTTGAGCTTTTTTGGCGGTTATGGCTCGATAAATACAATACAAACATACTTAAATTGAAATTATATTTTAGTATTAAATATATGAAGGGTGATATATTTGGTGGTACTTTAACAAAAAAAATATATAAAAAAGACATTGTATTAGGTATTCTTTCATGCAAAAGAACCATTCATTATTCACGCTTTTTTTATATTCTTTGCGAAAGTTGGCCATAACTGCGACTATTATGGTTCACTTCGATGTTTCAAACTCGCCATTAAATATTTAATCGTAGCTGCCTTTGACTTTGAACTTTACGTAGGCCCAACGGAAAAAGCGCTTATAATAATAATCTGATTGACATAAACTTGGCATGTTAGTTAACATGTTTGTGGCAAATTATGTTAAAATGTAGCAACACACGCACAGTTGTTCCTATTGGAAACAGGACATAAATTTAAAATATCAAAAAACCCGACTGCGTAAAAAAACTAAAAGAAAAACAATTGCAGTGTGCGGAACATAGCAACTTTTACATCCGGAAATCATTATTGCGAGGATTTAATGATTAAATTTTTAATACTTCCCATCTGTAAAGGACACTGTATTCCGCACACTGGAGTTATTTTTCTTTTTTCTTTTAGTTTATTTTACGCAGTCGGGTTTTTAGTTTTTTTTTAATTTATGTCTTGTTTATTTAATGTTCTCTTTTTACTTACGCAATCGGTAGTGCAATTCACAAACTTATTTTAACGCTAAACTAGGCGTTTAAAGAAGTTAACACCAAAATTATTGCTTTTACTATTCATTAAACTTTTAAGCACTACTAGCTGCGTTAATTAAACGGCAATAATTTTTGTGGTGTTATTGAATAGACAACAGTCAGCTGTTCACTTAAAGCACGTCGTCTTTTGGCAAAACTCAAATAATTATTCGACAACAATATACACACATATGAAATCTTTTATATATAAATAACAATATTTATATTCTATAAACAATTAATTTAACTTTTCTTTCTCAAAATTAAAGAAATTCATGAAAATACGTTCGTGTGCAAGCATAAATTCATTGGTTTTTTCTCTATTCCACTTTGTCCTTTTCGTCTATTTTAATAGTGTTGGAAAGTGATATAAAATTTTAACAAAGGCCTTAACATGAAGTTAATGAATGAAATAAGCGTTAATTCAAACAGTAATTATTGGAGACAAAATTACCTTTTATTTAAGCGTTAAAAGTTAGTGAATTTTACTACGGGGGTGGCTTTTTTTGTTGCGACCAACTTTAAACCAGGGATTGAAACCATGAAAAAAAATGGGTTCAGGTTCGGGATAATGAAAATAAAAAGTTCAGGTTCGGGTTCGGTTCAGGGTTCAGGTTCGGTTCAGGGTTCGGGTTCGGTTCAGGGTTCGGGTTTGGGCTTACAGCCAACATTTAAACGCGCGCAATTATTTTGTTTAATAATAAAATACATAAATCAATTTTACATTCACGTTTATACGTTTAAACACTATTTTGCCTGTTCTATAAATCGAGTCGATTTAAGAACACTCGATTTAGAAAAATTAAATCCACTAATAGTAAACTTTTTTCATACTTTTTTGCAATTTCATATTTTTAGAGCTGAAAATATCATATCTGAAATTAGTTTACTATTATTATTATTTATTTTTGAAAACCGAGAAATTTACTCGGATTCGGTTTACCGAACAGGGCCGTATATTCTTTTTTTTAATTTAATTAAATTTAGCTTATTTAGTTTTCAAAAAAAACTTTTTTCAACTTTGTAGCGTACGTACCGCATTGACATAAGAAAATATACTTCAAATAAGAAATTATTAGAAATACCCAGAACAAGAAAAAGCAAAAATTTTGGCAACCATTCGGCACTTTTAAAAATTGCAAAAAATAGTCAGCTTTCGGGTGGGGTGCTGCCACCTGGTATGAATTTGCTTTGGTCGTTATTTTATTTTGATTTTGTTTTTAATTTTTTTGCATGCAAGAAATGTAATGTTTTTTATTTATTATTCTTCTATTAAATATTTTTTTTTTTATTTTTGAGCCCGAACCTTGCTGAATTTTTAGGTTCAACGGGTTCGGGTTCAAAGTCTTTATAAACAGCGAACCTGAACACGGGTTCGGTTTCAGTCCCTGCTTTAAACCGTTAAAGATCCTAACCAGTCATTCGAAATTAAAAATCAGAAGAGAAACAAGTTCTTTAAAGTCAGTTTTGTGTTTACTTTCGAAATACATATAAAAATTCGGGATAATTTTTTCCATGTTATTTTTTACTATCACTGTGTGCGCTGTGCCGTGTACCGGGTATTTAATATCATTAATAACGTACCATATAATATTTAATTAAATGGCTCAACCCTCGGTTTTTCTGGCACAAAAATAAAATAAAACTGCTTCGGAAAAATGCCTCATAACGAATTACACTTTATATTTACTAATAACATTAACACCGATCTTATATCAGACATGTCATTAATATGAGAGTTGGGAGGGATCGAACGCTATTTGCATCAACAGCGAAGATACATTAATGCAAATATTTCAAATTATGTATGTATATATAAAAGTTGTGTTGCAGAGGATTTTTGGTATGTTCGAATACATGAGCATAGTAACAAAATTTAATCTCTCAAATTACACAGACTTACAGTGAAATTCCGTTTTGAGCAAAACTAAAATTTTTCTAATCAGTTTGATGCGCTTAAAAATACTGTGTCCTCAGATTTTTTTCTATCACTTACAGATTTTTGTTTTATGGGCATATCTAATATTTCCACTAGGTACACCCGTATATTTCTCCTTAACTCGAGACCAGTATATTCGATTTCGACGAACAAAACACCAATATAAGCACCGTAATAAAATTATCTTCAAATTATCTTAATATAATTAAGTAAACAAATCAGTGGTTTCTTAGTTATTCACAAATTAGTACCGGAAAATGGTGGCTTTTTATAAAATATTAAAAAAAAATTCAAAATTTATTAAAAAAACTTAAAACTATAAAAACAAAAATTTTTAAATATTGTTCCTAAGCGCAGATGTCTTAAAAACGAAATAAGCCACAAATTATAAAAATCGATGGACAATTGTTGTTTATTCACAATTAAGTGATGGAACTCAATTGATAAAAATCACAATTTCCATAGAACACACATACACACACACAAATAGAACTTTTGTTGTATGGAAATTTATATCAGTTGAGTTCCTTCACTTAATTTTGAATAAAATTCAGATTTTCATCGAGATTCATGATTTAAGGCTTATTTTGTTCATAAAACATCTATCCTATAGAACAATATTTTAAAATTAAAGTTTTGGCAGTTTGAAATTTTTAAGGAGTTTTTCCAACAAAAAAATTTTTAATTATGCCCATAAAAAATCTGTAAGTAATAGAAATAAATTTAGTCAAGTGCGACTTTGGCTCGCACACGAAGGGTTCCGTACAAATACACATATACATATATCCCTTTTCGTTTTGCCCTTTTTTCATTTTGAAAATTTTTTCGTTTTGATTTCTTGTTTAATTTTAGTTTATTTATTTTTTAAGTTTTTTTTTCGTTAGCGATTTTTTCGTTTTTTTTTGCGATTTTTCGTTTTTTTGCAATTTTCTTATTTTTTGCAGATTTTCTAGTTTTGTCGTTTATTGGGTTTTCGGTTTTTTTAAGTTTTTTCGCTTTTTGACGACATTTTTAGTTTTAGCGATTTTAGTTTTGGCGCTTTTTCGGTTTTGGGGATTTTTTTCCGTTTTTTTGTGATTTTTTTTTAGTTTTAGCGATTTTTTTTGTTTTGAATTTTTTTTTTGTTTTGGCGTTTTTTTTTAGTTTTGGCGCTTTTTTATTTTCGGCGTTTTTTTTCGTTTTGGTGATTTTTTCCATTTTTTGCGATTTTTTCGTTTTTGATATTTTTATATTTAGCGATTATTTTATGTTGTAGTGCTTTTTTTCGTTTTGACAAATTTTTCCGGTTTTTGACGTTTTTCAGTTTTTTGGCGATCTATCCAGTTTTGGTGTTTACACTTTTGGTGTACGGACCCTAAGAACTGAGGACACAGTATTTTTAAGCGCATCAAACTGATTAGCAAAATTTTTGTTTTTTTCAAAAATGTGTAAGGCTGTGTTATCAAAGTTGTCCAAATTTCAGCTTAGTTAAATAGTACATCATTATACATATATCAAAATATCATACTGACAATTGGGGCATAATTTTGTTGTTGATTAGTGTAATAACTCATCAATTAAAACGTATGTAGGTACATATTTATTTTTATTTTTTATCAATGTGAATTTGGCTCTGGGTTAAATACAATAAATTTTTTAACATCCTACGAGTACAATATAAAACCGGATATTATTGTTTACAGTGCAACTTTGTTTTAAACTCGTTTGGAGTGGACGACAACCATACAAAATAATGTGACCAACTCTTAGACAGAAAAGTTTTAAAAATGCATACATAGGGTTGCCATTTCCATTTTAAGAAAAAGAGGACGTCGACCACAAAAAACGAGGACATTTGGCCCAAAATAGAGGCCAATATTTTTATATATAAATTAATGATGCCTTGTCATTTGAAATAATAACGACAATACAGCACTGTCAACAAGTCAAAAATTTCAATGTAAGACTGAATTTACACGATGAAATATTTCATTAAATTTTGTTTTGTTGGCAAGAGCAGCGTTTCCAGCTAAGTGAATTTGTCCCCAAACTCAAATTCGAATTCAAATTGGAGTTGATGATCATGCGATTTTTATTGATCGCCCATGTGCTAAAAACCGCTTTTCGCAAAATAAATACGATTTCGACTCGAAGTCACTAAATTGGTGTGTTGGAAATCGCAATCACAAAAATTTTGCTGTTTCAACTCGCAAGCAAAGAGTAAAGTGAGCTCTAAGTGAACTTGTGCATATTACAAAAATTTAGCATCAAATAGCAAAAATAAAAGTATTCCAGTAAAATTTTATCTGTTTTTATTTAATATCGCTTAAAAAATACAAAATTTTTATTAATTTTAATACAAAATACTAAATTAAAAAGTATGCTGTTTTATTTCGACTATTGTGTTCCTTTTGTTTACTTTAAGAATTACGATTTTATAATGCGCGTCATTATTCTAGACAACTACTTATCACATTTGTGAACCAATATTGTTGCCAAATGCATAAAACGTAAAATATCAAGAAAAAAAGTAAGGCCAAAACTAAAAATAGTTGAAAAATTCTGTGTTGAATACTTTGGTTTCAAAAAACAAAGAGCATATATAAGAACCTTTTTCGAAGATTATTTCGAAAAATAAACAGAACACGCGAGCCTCAGCACATGCAAAAGTGAGATTTGCGATTTTAAACTCGCAAGTGATTTAACAATCGCGCGTTTTTCAGCACATGGGTGGATATATGTATATCGTTACAGTTATTTTTATCGAAATATTTTGCGTATACATATTAGTTTAATTACATTTTACACAAAATATCAGAATTAAATACAATTTAAAAATTCTGAACTGGATATAGGTAGAATGGGTATTTTCGCATTTCGTTTGCTACTTTAATCAACACGTGTTTAGTTCTGATAACTTTATATGTGATTATCCTGATGAAAAGGGATCTTATCTTCTGGATGCCGAAATTGAGTTAGCTACATTTTCTAAAACTAGGAAAAGCATACCATTTTTTGCCTCGAAACTACAAAAATTTGCCGAGACATGAATTTTAAAATATTATAAATGTAAAAATATATTTTTATAGATGAGCTTTAAAGTTAGCAATGTAGTTGAAGATGAAGGCAGAGGTTGGCAAAAATCTCTTTTTAAGTAATTTCGTAGTTGAATATAGGGATAATTCTCTTTGTAAAGTGGCGAACATGTAGGAGCAGCGATATCAATCATAAGCTCAAAAGGAATACAATTTACACAAATAGCTATTCTTGACTCTACAGAAAATTAAATTTTCATCAGCATCTTCACATATTATAAAAATAGTTTCTTGCGAATTCCCAAATGACAGCCATTGATACTATTTTTTTTTTCTTTATATCTTTTTAAAAGTACAAAGCTCAATCGATCTATACAAATGAATCAGATCTTAGGGATTTTTGTGGATGAAAAATCGAAAATTGGGCATAAGGTATAAAATAAAGTTGAGAACATTGGGCAAGCTGTATGGAGAAACAAACGGGTTAGAAAAATGGTATGAAATCAATTTCTTGAAATTGTTGCATACGTATCAATCGCTGGTAATTTCGTATTGAATGAATGTCAAAAAAGTTGCATAGAAATTTCAACGTGTAAACAACTTTAAAAGTGAAAGAAAAAAGTTTTGATGACAAAAATTCATCGCGTAAATTCAGTTTAATAAATAAATAACGGTAGAAAGTTGTAAAAAGTAGGACAACCCCCGACACTTGCCAAAAAAGATGTAGCACTACCCCGGACGCCCTTAAAAAAGAGGACAGTGTCCGGGGAAAAGAGGATGGATGGCAGTCCTATGCATACATATATATGTACGTATGTAAGTATGTATGTATGTACTTGAAAAATGGAATAAAACAAAGATTTCTTGTATTGAACTTAATGCAACTTGATCCGTATTATAATGCAAAGAAAATATGTAACAACATAAAAGAAAAATGTATGTACATATGTATTATTTTAAGGAATGGATATGAAAGAAAACAACTTGTATGAATGTAAAAAAGCAACAATATAAACAATTTAAATAAATATGTATTTCAATTTGCATACCCTACAAGTAATAAAACACAAACAAACACACACAAAATAAAGAATAAACATAAACAAAAAAATAATAATAATAAAACAAATAATTGAGTCATCTAGATACAATAGAAATGGAATAAAAGAAACGACTTGAAAAAATAAACATGAAAATATGCCTTCTTTGCCACTGGAACAAATGATGAATGTATGACGAATACGTTTATTCACTTCATGTAAAAAAGAATTGCAAAATAAAAATGAAATTTAATCCACATTACATATGTACATACGTACATAGTAAGTATGTATATACTTATGTACTTATATGTATAGCAATGGTCCAAACATTTGGAACTGAAATGTCATATGACCCTAAATACTACATATGTATATGGTTTCATAGATTTATTTATTCTTGTTTTCTAATTTTTCAAATTACTCTTCGATTTTCTGCTTCTTTTAGCGGCATTCGATGTTTTGTTAAACGGATAAAATATGTAATAATAAAAATAATTATATTTCTCCTTATTATGAATTGCCGTTGTCGGCGTCACATCAACACGACAGTAAAAAATTGGCACTTGTCTACTCCTTCTCGACAACAATTGACTACTATTGACAGTCTCTTACTATTTTCTGAGGCTTATGAATTTAGCCCAGCATGTTAATATAAGTCAATTGTTATCGAGAAAGATTGTATAAGTGACAATTTTTTGCTGTCGTGTTGATGTGACGTCGACATCGTTATTCATAATAGGGGGATTAACTTCAGTGTTTCCCACAGTACAGCTTAAGGTGTTTTTGGACAGGACGTTTTGTTTCGAAGAGGAAAATTTTCTTTTCCAAAATTCCCAAATCCAACGAACCTTCCCTCGGTTCATATTCACACGACATTTAAGAGAAGTAAAAAAACATACACATACATACATACGTGGTTTTTATGAAAAATAATTTTTCAAAACACATCTTTGAATATTAGATATAAAAAATACAAAATTTTAATTCAGTCGGATAATCGCCACAAAATAGTCGATTTAATCGTTGATCGAAAATATCTTATTTTTAATTAATCAAACAATAAACTGAGGAAAAATTATTCGGTTTACCGATTAAAGGTTAATCGTTATAATATCCTGGTATTTACAAAATTTTGACTTGGGTCCACCTGGCTCGTGCTCGCGTTAGACACAACCCGATGATTCAAACCCATTTAAATTACATGGGTTTGACCATAGGTTTATGTTAGACTTAGGCCGAACTCGTTCAGCAACTCATTTTAGACAGAAACCTAAGATCAAACCCATTTGATCATATGTTTGTGTCTAAAACGAGCTACTGAGCGAGTTCAACCCAAGTCTAGTTTGTGTCTAAAACGTGCGGCTGAACGAGTTCGAACGAGTTGGACCCAAGACTAAAGGCTGATTTAGCCGAGCGTAAAGGTTCAGTTAGCCGACCGTAACGTTGATGTAGTTGGATGTTCTGATCGTTTCTGTCATATTGAAAACTTATGAGAGAGAAACGATCAGCACGTGCAACTACATCAACGTTACGGTCGGCTAACTGAGCCTTAAATGTAGAAAACGTTGATGTACTTGCATGTGCTGATCGTTTCTGTCTCATAGCTTTTCAATGTGACAGAAACGATCAGCACATGCAACTACATCAACGTTTTCTACATTTACGCTCGGCTAAATCAGCCTTAAAGGCTCATTTAGCCGACCGTAACGTTGATGTAGTTGCATGTGCTGATCGTTTCTGTTACATTGAAAAGCTATGAGACAGAAACGATCAGCACATGCAACTACATTAACGTTACGGTCAGCTAAATGAGCCTTAAAGGCTCCATTAAAGGCTCAAGGCTCCATTACTCATACGCAACGTTGATGTAGTTGCATGTTGCTGATCGTTTCTGTCACATTGAACAGCTATGAAACAGAAACGATCAGCAACATGCAACTACATCAACGTTACTTATGAGTAATGGAGCCTTAAAGGGACAAATAAACTACGCAATTGGCTTGGTAAACATACTTTTCACATTGCACACATACTACACAAACCTAGGTAGCACAAGTATAAATTTTTCACTTTAATCACTAATTTAAAAATTAATTTTCCACGACGACCTCACTCTATGGAAATTAGGTTGTAAATGAACTAATTTCACAATAGACTGCACAATCAGATTGCCACAAATTCTATATGGCAGTCAAAATATCTAATTTTTTTGATTTTTCTTCAAACGGCTTGCCAAGCCGCTTGTCAAACACGAAACCACTGCCATAGATTACACAACAGGATTGTACAAACGTGAATTTCTGCCATGTTTCGCAAATCGTTTGTGTAGCCTATTTGGCTCTTAACTGGATTAGACTTGGGTCGAACTCGTTCAGCAGGTCGTTTTAGAATGAAATCTATGATTAAACCCATTTAAATTATATTGGTTTGATCAGAGGTTTGTGTCTAAAACGAGCTGTTGAAAGAGTTCGACTAGACTTGGTTCGAACTCGCTCATCAGCTCGTTTTAGACACAAACCTATGATCAAACCCATTTAAAATACATGGGTTTAATCATAGGTTTGTGTCTAAAACGATCTGCTAAGCGAGTTCGAACGAGTTGGACCCAAGTCTAAGTTCGACACAAGTCTAAACTGAATTGAAACTAAACTTGGGTCCCACTCGTTCGAACACGTTCAGCAACCCATGTAAATTAAACGTGTTTGATCATAGGGTGTGTCTAAATTTGCTTCTGAACGAGTTGGACCCAAGTCTAATTAAAACTCCTACACAATAGACTTGTGCCACATAGTTCATTTCACTGCCCGGTCATTCGAAATTAGCTGTTGATCAGTCACAAAATAACAAATAGTATGGAGATAAGTAAAAAAATATTAAATAATGTTCTTAAAGACAGACGTGTTAGGAACAAAATAAGCCATAAATCATGAAAATCGATGGACAACTGTTGATTTTATTCACAATTAAGAGAAGGAACTCAATTGATAAAAAATCACAATTTCAAAACAACACACATACACACCCGCGCAAATTAAAATTTTACTGTTCATAACACATCTGTCCTTAAGAATATTATTTAAAAGTTTAAATTTCTGCAGTGTTAAATTTAAGTTTTTAAAAAGTTTTTTTTCTAATTTTTCATAAAAATCCACTCTTTTTCGATACTAATTTGTGAATAACTAAGAAAGCACTGATTTGTTTACCTAATTGGATTTAGATAGTTGAATGCAATTTTATCATGTATCTGTTGCCAGTGGAAATATTAGATATGCCTTTCTATCTCTCTCCCACTTCACCAATTGTTCTTTCTACACTAAAGGTTGTGGAAAAGAAATGGGATATTTTGTTCTATCTCTTTTCTTCTCATTTCATGTTATAACCAGGGTTATCAGATATGGCGGTTTCTCGCCAAGCGTGGCGATTTTTCAACTTGTTTGGTGTCTAAGGCTAGGTTTTTGAGATCTCAGTTAAACTAGGTTTAGTAAATCTGAAAACAGAATTGTGCCGCCATTACCAAGTTTGCATACAAAATTTTGACGGAACAGCTTAGTTTTGCTTAAAATGTTGGTCTTTAATGAAATAATACAAAAAAATTAGATTTCGCCGGAAAATTGAGAGTTTCATACTACGTTAAACTAAGTTTAGACTTAATATACATCTCAAAAATTTAGACTAAGTTTCTTATTTGGCGACATGGCGATTTTTCTGCCGATAAATAAATTTGATGACGATTATTATGGCTATTTTTTTTAACAAAACTGAAGTTAAAAATTTATATGTATTAAGAATATATTAAGAAAAACTACATAAACATGATTTTGGTGACTTTTGGCGATTTTTAAAACCAATTTGGCGAAATAAGTCGGAGAAAATCTGACAACCCTGTTTATAACAGCGTTGTTAAAACATATATTTTAACAACCATGTTAAAACAATAATAGAACGCTAACATGAGTAGTCTAATTTATCCATTAATTGATGTTACTGTTAATGTTAGTCATTTCATGTCAAATGTAGACGGTATGTAATGAACAAAAACTATGTTCGAATCAGCTGTTTTGCTTTGCTTACATTTTTTAGTATCATTTTAACAAGCAGCGTTGCTAATTAACTTTTTCAAGGCTAAAATTGGCCCATTTTTCGATTTTTAGCCTCGAAATTTCTCCATAACCTTGTGTGCTTTTTAAGTCAGTTCATAATTTTTTTATAAAGGCCTATCAAGGCTTAATATACATATTTGCATAATTTTTTAAAAACGGTTTTAGTCTCTTTCTTCCTCATCATGGCAACATTGTTACCAACTTGCCTGAGTATACATACATTTTGCTACAAACGAATTTTTGTTGAGGAAATAAAATCTACTCAATAAAACTTCGAGGAAAAAAATCTATTCGTAAAGCAATTCTGGGCGAAATAACGCCACGCGTCGTTGGCAATTACTTCGTAAATACAACAAGGACACAGCCATTTATTGGCAATCGAGAGTTTTGCGTGTCACCCACACGCATGTGATTAGTGGTTGGCGTCGGTTAACGGTACCGACTTACTGTTTCGCGTCGTGGTGGCGTTGTTGCGTAGGGATTTCTATTTTTCAAGGCGATCTGTGGCAGGACAAATTCTAGCAGGGATGCTAGTCGCTATATAAAACAAAAAACCATATAACTACAATTTTTTTAATTCAACAGGAGAAGGAAAAAACTTTATCGAATAGTACAAGTGATAAAAGCAGATACTTTTTTGTTTGTTTTTAATGTCGATGAGCAGAAGTCTAAAAATGGGTTTCGATAAAATAAACAATAATCAATAAAACCAGTGATGTTGAAATTTTTATCATCGTCGTGGTTTTTCGTGTCATTTAACGATATTTATTTTAAAAAGTATGTACATAAATATTTGGCATTTCTTCGTTGCGTTACAAAACGAATAACAAAATTAATATAACCTCATTTTTGTCGTTATTGATGGTTATGAAAATAACAATTAACGCTGTCCGTTCGTTGTTACGCACACTTAAAAAATTGATTTTTTTAGCATTTCATGTTTGAATTAAAACGAATGGTCTTTTATCAATCAGTGTGCAAATTAATCGAGCAAATAAATTTATGTTTTCACTTTTTGATAGAACAATTATTTAATGAAAATATTTGATTAAACTTGACCGTAAGGTCACATTTGTTATGACACCATTACCCGCTGGCTGTTAAAAAAGAAGTGACAGTTGTTAAATGTGCTCTTTCTGATCATAAAATTTTAGTTAAAAATTTGATTTGAATATTGAAAAATGTGAACCATAATTAAAAATGTTTTATGAAATTAGTACATATATGCAAAAGAATAAAAAATATGATCGTAAAAATTTTGATTTGAAGAAAATTCTTCATTTGACTGTTTGCCTACAAAATATTTAATGGTTTTAATCAAATAGTCATATTATACATATTTCGCTAATTAGACCGTTCCTTAATTTTTATTATTATTATTATTTTTTTTTTAATTTATACAATCTCTTATTTAAAAAGTATTAAATGAGCAGCTATTTTCTCCAGATTTTAAGATTGGCTATTTGAAAAATATTACCACAGCGGTATTAAGTCACACAGTATTGTGAAGTAATAAATATCTATGTATAATGGAAAACATGAAAAAATATAAGGAGTAATCGTTGAACAAAGAGATTTTGCACATATTTTTTTGTGTAAATAAGAGTATGCTTCCGAATACTGCCCAAATTAGAGTAAATATTTGGATATGAGATGTATTCCAAGATATAAGGAAAAAATTAACATTAATTAATTCCAGATTACACGGCGGAACACAACAACATTGTTTTCGGAGGCTGGAACAATATCTCATCAGTGTTCATGTGTATTTTCATATATGTATTTCACCAAATTCTTATGTGGCACGTTCCTGAGACCGTTCAGTTCCAGAGAAGTTGCGGTGTAATCTCTGTCTATTCCTCGTCTCATTCTATACGGTTAGAAATGCTCCCGATCACATAGTGCCCCTTAATGATTACAGGCATGAGTACAAGCGACTTTCCACCTAGCGTTAGAAATTCCTTTTTTTCATCTTTTCATCACAAGGTAAAAAGTAGGGATGTAACGAATGCCGATACCGATATATCGGCGATACTTCAGATTTTCCGATACATCGGTATCGGCGATATTTTACTGTCCCATACGACGATACTTTTAAAAAAATTTTTCAGAGTTTTTTTTAGCAAATAATTTATTTTTGTTCGATTTTACCATGATTTTATTCACTTCGTTATTTTTTAAATCTTATTAATATCAATTTTAAAAATTAATAATATTTTATGCTGTTATTTTGTAAAAAAATTTTTTTTTTTTTTGTTAATTTTACCATGAATTCAAATTCAAGTCGTTGTTTTTTAAATCTTATTCCAGCAAAAAAAAGAGATACTCCAAAGAAGACATGAAAATGTAGAATTCGCGATCTGGAAGTATTGCAAATTTGGATAATTTCTAATTAGTTTTACATATCCTTGCCATTGCAAGAAGTTATGTTTTTCGATTACCAATCATCGAATTGAAAGCGATGCTAGGACAAATTTCTTTTTCGGTATTCTATAATGATTTTTCCTCAAGGAAAAAGGATAAAAAATTACCCATTTTCACAATTTTTTTATGCGAATTTAAACTCTGAACTGTGTTTTCATGTAAATTTAAGTGAATATATATAAACTTAGAAGTATTTTAATAAATAAACTATTAAGTTATTTAAAAGAATATTAGTTGATAAATGTCCTTTAAAAAATCGATTTTTAAAAAAGCATGGCGAGTATTTTTTATAAAGGAATTAAACATTTTTTCTTACTTTTCTACTAATTATCTGCATATTTTTAATATAGATTTTTTGGATGCAAAGAAAATGTAGCTCCTTAAAAATTACTTCCAATGTTTTATCAATTTTAAATATTCTCTCTTATAATGTAATTTTGTATAATAAAAAATTGCACTTGAGTTTTGTTAATCTAAAGTTGAACTCAATTTCAATATTCGTATCGGTATCGGAATCGGTATCGGCGATATTTAATTTTAAATATCGGTATCGGTATCGGATCGGCAAAACGGCGTATCGTTACATCCCTAGTAAAAAGCATGCTGGATATGGAACAAGGGGTAAACGTAGGCTAAATATATGATGTCTGCTTTAGCGTAGACAACTCAACCGAAGCGAATATGAATGTGTTTATGTTTTGGAATCTACGCTATCATGACACTATATCATTCCAGCAGGATCAGAGATTAAGTGAATACCATAACTAGTGTTTTATTATTCGCGGGAAATAAAAAAGGAATTCCCGGAATCCCGGGAATTCCCGGGAATAGAAGAACGTAATAAAATATTTCCCAATGAATATAACATTACGAAGCTTAGCCTAGTAATCAATTTGGATTCACAAGCAAATACGTTCGAAAGAATCATATTAATAAACAATTAGCTCCTGGCTTGAGCTTTTCACATGTTCATATATACTTAACCATATATAACCATATATACCATATATATACAAACCAAAAAATTTGTCTTAAGTAGAACAAAAATCAGCAAAATGGGAATGAAGAAAAATAAACCAATGGCAATACTGGGAAAGTGCAGTTTAATATCAATGTTTGCGATAGGAGCAATTTTTTGCGATTTTTCAACGTTTTTATAGCTTGAGCGATTTCTAATCAATATTAGATTTTGCTATTATGCCGTTGTTAGCAAGATTTCGCTAATTTATGCCGATGTAACGTTTTTAGGGTTCCGTACACCAAAAGTGTAAAGGAACCCTATTGATTTCGCAACGCAGTCCGTCTGTATATCACAGGCTATTTTCTCGGGAACCGTAAGAGCTACGGACCTGAAATTTTCACAGAATATGTATAACTTTGGCCGCTGCAACAACAAATATATGACAGTTAAAAATTAAAGGTTGAATTACTGATGTAATATTGTATATATAGACACTTTAAATTTCCGAAGTTAATGTTAATTGGTGTAGTGTGTAAAATAGACTACACCAATTAACATTGATATTTAAAACAATAAAAATTAAAAGGTGTTCTATTAGTTAATGTAATTTTGACTATGCAATTTAGATAATTTGCTGTATCTTGGAAACCGTAAGAGGTAAAATCTTCAAATTTTAAAAAACGCTAAAACTAGAAAATTCCAAAATTAAAAAATGTCAAAACAAAAAATCGCCAAAATGAAAAAAGCGCTTAAAGAAAAAAAACCACCAAAATTAAATAAATCGCTAAAACGCTAAAAATCACCAAAACTAAAAAGATTTACAAAAAACGCAAAAAACGAAAAAAAAGCGTTAAAACCTAAAAAATCGCTAAAACTAAAAATATCATCAAAATCGAAAGAAATCGTCAAAAATGGAAAAACATCACCAAAACGAAAAAACGCCAAAACAAAAAAAACCCTAAAACTAAAAAAAAATCGACAGAAACCGAAGAAGTGTCAAAAACGAAGAAGTGTCAAAACCAAAAAAAGAAGCTAAAACTAAAAAACTCACAAAAAAGCAAAAAATCCCTAAAAACCGAAAAAACCCTAAAACTGAAAAAAGCGCCAAAACTGAAATAAATCGATAAACTCAAAAATATCGTCAAAAAGCGAAAAACGGTAAATAAATAAAAACGCCAAAACAAAAAAATCACCAAAACTTAAAAAATCGGCAAAAAAACGAAAAATCGAAAAAAAACGAAAAAATCAGCAAAATGAAAAAAGCGCAGAACCACAAAAAATCGCCAAAACAACGAGAAATATTAAAAATAAAAAAACTAAAATTAAACAAATAAGCTAAACAGAAAATTTGCTAAAATGAAAAAAGGGCAAAACGAAAAAGGGTACATGTATATTCGTACGGAACCCTTTGTGTGCAAGCCAAAGGCGCACTTTAATTAATTGTTTTTGAATTTTTTTGCAGTTTTAACAAACTTTTAATCAATATTCTGGCTTCTTTAAATTTTGCAATTTTGTTGTAAATTTTCATTTTCGCCGTACTCTTCTCGCACTCGCCATACTCTTCTTAAACTATAGTACTTGTACATTATTTGTATTTTTGGAGCTTTTCTTAATTTTTTTTAAATTAATACATACTTGATTTTATTTTTATATTCTTTTTTTATCCGAGAAGTCTCTAAAGTTTAATGAACATTGTTAAAAGTCACTGCATATAGTTGCTTAATTTATGAAAAAATATTTAATAAAAAATTCCAGCCCTCGAAACAGCAATTAAATAAAAAAGAAATACAAAAAAATACTATTTTTTTGCGCCCAATCAGTTTTGAATTATAAACTCAACAGCTTTAAAAACATAATTGAGTTAATTAAAATCTTAATGGAATTAAAATCAAAAGCAATTTGTGTAATAGTTTTTATGTAAAAATAATACTTTAACACAATGAAAAATGTAATAATATTATTAATAATTTTAAATTTATGGCCAGTTTTCTACTTTGTATTTGAGTTGTTTATCTTTATTAAGTTCCATTCAAAGGCGAAATTCGGGTTTTCAGTACAGACTTGAATAAAACTTAAATTCAACTTAAATGAGAAGTTGTCTGCATTTAAAGTCAATTTAAGTAGAATTGAACTTATCGGCCCCTTCGAGTCTATGATACTTGTAGTCTTTTTTAGTTAAAAAAAATAATTGATATATGAGTGATTCCACGTAAAACGGCTCTATGCAAGGAAAAAATAATTTTCCTATTTTAAAAAAATCTCTCAATTGATGTTTTTTAGAACATAACAATTATAGAATAAATAAAAAATGCATTATTTAATATTTTTTAAATTATCATCCAGGAGACATTTTGCTCTCCCTCTTTGTATGTTTAATATTTATTTCAGATTTTATTTTCATCCCTTTCTCATTATTAATAAAAACCCCTATCTCTGAAAATAATATACTTTTTTCGCTTTTCATTGAATTTAAAATAATACTCAGCTAGAGTATTCTGCTGTCTATAATAGAACGGATAGAAAATAATTTAATGTGTTATTATATTCTTATGATTTATTTTTATATTATTTATATTAATGAAATCCATAAAAAGCTTTATTTCTTCGAATTTTTTAAATTTTCGTATTAGGTCGCACCCGTCGGTCACACCCGCCACATTTTAAAAATAGTTTTTTGTTAAGAAAACTGATTTTTTTTTCTCAAGCAGTAAATACGTAATACAGCTAAAAACCCTTTGAACAGACAGCTATACCAAAATTATTGTGTACGTTATAGTAAAAATTTTACAGAATTTACGTTGAAAGTCATAATTCTTTAAAACTACGATTTGTAAGGTCACACCCGTCGCAGCTTTCTGACGACCATTCTGTGCAGGAATTGTGCTCTTTCAATGTCTACCCGTTATTCAACGACTTTAAGCTTAATGGACTTGCGAGTCGCAACCTTTTTTTAAATAAAGAACTTTATATTCTTTATTTATAACAAAAAATGTGTGTAAAGTAGTCACACCCGGCTAAATGGAATTACTCATATATTGTTCTACTCATGATCTTAACCATTATTTATTTAATAAAAAGGTAAATTTTTATTTTATTAATAGTCATGCTTATTACGTCAAATATTAGATCAATTTAAACATACCTTTACTATATATATTTAATTGTTGACAATAGTATTGGTTTTGTTTATTTTCTTACAATATTTCAATGTATTCTTAGCATACACACGTTTACAGTATAAGAGAAAACCCCCTCACATGTTTCTCGTAGAATACAAATTAAACAATAGAAAAAATTATTACGAATTAATAAAAATTAAGAAAAAAAACATTAATTGCAAAATAAATGTAATATATTCCCAAGTTTGAATGAAAAACCAACATACATATAAACAGAAAATTGCCGCCAATTGTTGTTAGACAGTGGATTGGGATGTTGATGATTATTGTGATGAGATTTTTATTTTACATCTATTTATACGTCACACTGTTGTAAATACCTTTTTGTAAAAAAAATACGGCGTGCGCTACATGAGATTAACTAAAGCATATATGGAGGAATCATACCTAAATTTTTTTACACCCTTCACTACAGATAGAAAAGTTGTCATTTCGTTTGAAATTTCTACATCATTCATTTGTGATCCCATAATGTCTATATGAGTATGTATTAGGGTATTCAATCGGTTAACCTTTAATCGGTTAACCGGTTAATTACTACCCGATTAACTGATCGGTTAATTTAAAATTGGCTATTTTCGATTAACGGTTAAACCGGTTAATTTCAGCTGATTAACCGATTAACCGACGTAGCAAAATTTTTAATTTTTTGTAGTATAAAATATTTTTTATGTGTTTAATTATTTGTTTCGTCTCATATACAAGAGGTATGTGTTTAGAAATTATTTTTCATACAAACAAAGAAGTGTGTTCTGTGATCTTAACCAGTGTTGTCATATCGTACGCGTTTTTACGATATGACAAAACGGAAATATCCATACAGTGTCGTCATATCGTAAGTTTTTTACGATATGACAACACTGAGATATCAGCACACGGTGTATGGATATCTCAGTGTTGTTACATCGTAGAAAACTTACGATATGACGACGCTGTATGACTATTTCCGTTTTGTCATATCGTAAAAACGCGTACGATATGACAACGCTGATCTTAACTTAAGTAAAACGTTTGTAAGTGGCTATAAAAGAGCTTAGTAAAGACTCTGCTACTCTAATCGAACTTGAGGGAAGTACTAAGTTTTTGTTTAATAGTTTAATAAAAGCCAATAATCTATTACCAACGGTTTAATTAAAAATCTAAGGATTAGATTTAATAAAAGACGAATTCAATTAGTTTATGCCTTCATTCAGGAATATTTCCTTAAACAGTGTTTTCAAATACAGTACAAAAACGGAAACTAAGGAATTCGGAAATAAACTTATTTGCAGAATGTTCGGTGCTGAGCTCTGCCAGTATGAGTCTGATGATCTCCTGACAACAACAGAAACTATCGATAGTAATACAAAAAATCTTTTAACAGATTTAACCGAAACAATTAGAGGTGTTAAAAAATTGAAAAAATTAAAACAGGACATAATGGAAGATTTTATATGTTTAGAGAAATCCAGGAAAGCGGCTGAGAAACTAGATATTCTGTATTATTGACTGCTTTCGATTTCTTCAACATCTACGATA
Source organism: Panzeria rudis (assembly GCA_956483635.1). Classification (NCBI taxonomy): domain Eukaryota; kingdom Metazoa; phylum Arthropoda; class Insecta; order Diptera; family Tachinidae; genus Panzeria; species Panzeria rudis. The sequence goes on along the minus strand of OY101449.1, from coordinate 35,067,903 downwards.
AATGAAAGGATTTTTGCAAGTCAAGTTTTATCAAAACTAAAGAAAAGAATGGCTTCAATCCTGAACATTTAAACCAAATTATTTTTCTGAAAGATTGTTTTAGGAGATATCCTTAAACTATTGAAATAACTAATAAAATGATCTCACAAACTTGTAAATTTTTTAATTAATACATATCATAATTTTGTTTTTGCTTGATTTAGTTCAAGAATTGTTATGTTTGTTATGTTCTTATGTTTTTTTACTAATAAACTCAAAATAATAAATAATTTATGCATTTTTGTTTGTTGAAATTATTTGATTTGTGAAAAAAGTTTTTTATTAATCGGTTAACCGATTAATACCGAAATTAAGCGATTACTAACCGATTAAGCCAAAAACTCGATTAATTAATCGAACGATTAACCGATTAAAGCAAAAGCCCTATTATATGAATACCCTTATTTTCCATCTCAGTCTTCATTAACTGGAAAAATAACTTATACCCTTTTCAAATTTTGCTGGAGTTTTTTTTCAGCCCCGACTAGAGTTTTGGGGTCGGGAATTCCCGGGAAAAGACTAGATAATATTAAACGAACACACATACTGCTTAAGCCTTTTTCGGCTTTTCTGCAGAAACACCCAGGGTCTTGGCAGGAATCGAACTTGCGACCCCCGGCTAATAGTCTAGCACACTATCTACTACACTACGGGAAATTTTTGAAATTTTCCCGGGTAAACGGGAAATTAAAAGTACACATTATTTCATAAATATGTGGATTTTATTTGACATATTTATAAAACGTATTATGTTGTTCATATAAAAAATTTTTATTACAATCCTTTTTAACCGACTTTAAAGAACGGGGAAAGATTATCAATTCATATATTTTTTTTATGTATGACCCCTAAAAACTCCACAATTTATGAAGCGATTTTAGATTTCTTTTTTCTTTATTTAAAAGGATGTGCTTCCAGATTGGTCCCCTTGAAAAATGGGCAGGGTCACGCCCAAAGTAAATTCACATTAATTTTCAGCTGCTTCTACTCCACCGATTCTTATGAAACTTTGCACATACATTATGTTTCTCTTTGAGTACTACAAAAAAGTGGGCACTGCCACGCTCATGCAAAACAAATATTATTTATCAACAACTTCTACTAAACCGATTCTTATGAAACTTTGCATACCCATTTAGTTATCGTTACAATACATCATTGTGGTTAGAAAAGGGGGCAGGAACACGCCCATGAGAAGTATATATTATATTATATTATTATGAAACTTCGCACACACACTTAAATCTCGTAAAAGTACATGATGATAAAATATTGGGACATTCATATATCACGTAACGCTCCAGGGGTATCTGGGGGTGTAAAGATTTGTTACGGATTAGATACTTTATACTGAAAATTTTGTAAAAAGCGTTACGAAGAACTGTGGTGGGGTGGGTGTATAAAACCCGCGAAAATGGCGTTACGTAATATGTGAATAGGCCCAAAGTCTATTTGCCTGAATTCACTTAAAAATTCTTAGCAATTTGTTTTAGCATTGTAATTATAATAATTTTTATTTAAAAAGAACGTTTCCATTAATAAAACAATGAAAATTTCGGCAATTTTATATTAATAAATCTACTTAATTTAGAAAATCAACTTTTCACGGGAATTCTCGCGAACGCGATTTTTCTATTCCCGTTTCCAGGGAAGTGCAAAAGTCCGGGAAATGCCAAACCCTACCCACGACCAAAAAAGAGGGGTGTAATAAGTTTGTAGTGTGTGTCTATATATCTGTGTGTCTGTTTGCGGTATCGTACAACTCAAACGGCTGGACCGATTTTGGTTGTTTTTTTATTTGAAAGGTGAATTAATCGAGAGTGTTCTTAGTCATGTTTGAAGAAATCGGTGCAGCCATTTAGAAATTGTCTCCTTTTTTCTAACTGTATTCTCTTGAATTGTGTGTCTGTGGGCACTATAGCTCCCAAACGGCTAGACCGATTTAAATTAAGTTTTTTTCGTTTGAAAGGTCAGTTAATCTAAAATCTTCTAACCTATGTTTGAAGAAAATCAGTCCAGCACTTTGCAAGTTATAATCTATTTTCTTCGAAGGTTTTTTTAAATTTTTAATTTGATGTTTATTTAATAAAAATTTTTGAGATTTTACAGACTTTTTTTAGCTTTATTTTTTCTATATATTTATTCAGATTAAAGATTTTTTTTGATTGCATTATTCCGTTCAATTTTATTTTCAATTAATTTACGTACTTTTGATAATTAATTAAAAAACATGGGTGAGAGGTATATAAGATTCGACACAGCCGAATACAATCTCAGCTAAATAATTTCAATTTATTTTGTTCTAGTTGCAAAAACTTTAGGGGAGCAGAAGAGCTTTTAAATTCATTATTATTTAAATATTTTTACTTACTGCTGATTTTTTATTTATTTTTATTTTGCATGAATGTAAACGGTTAAGAAACATTTGGCATCTGTTTGTCTGTCAATTTCTCTTATAACAATGTTTTAAATGTTAAATTCTTTTTAAGATTTATGAATTTTAGCGAAAAAATATTGTTTTATTTTAAGAATTAATGTGAAAAGACTCAGTGATGTGGAGGTGAATTGCATATGTAGTATATAGTATTGTTAATGTTTTGTCTGATGGTGATATTTTTTTAAATGTGGGACATTTTATGGCTTTCGGCAGGAAACAAAAGAAAAAACATCGATTTTAAACAGTAAACATTGTTAAGGAAAATTAAGAAAAAATAAATTGAAATTTAAGAAATATTTGTTAATGCGTAATAAGTTGAAAGATATAATAGCGGACGATAAGAAATAGATACATATGGAGAAATCCTGCGTGACGAACGCTACATTTGAACGCGTTTTTAAATTAAAATATAAACATTTTTTAATCTTTCAGATGCATAGTAATTAGTGGGATTTGATTGTATTTTCGAATGACACAAAACAAAATTTTTAACAGCTATTTGTTGCTAAATAATTGAACACAAAGTTTTGTGACACAGGCTGCAAAAAGTAGAGGTAACTTTGAAAGTTGAATTTTGCATCCAAAAAAATTTGTCGTCTTTTATCAAAAGCTCTGAACCCTTTGTACCGCACGCTACGTGACGTACGTTACATTATGTATTATCTTAAAGAAAGCTTTTAACAAAATTTTTATAATCCTAAAAAAATAGTCACTCCTTTCGAAAACGCAACTCAAACCTCACGATCACATGTGTAAATAAATAAACACTGCTATTGGCTGAGATGGTTAGCGCGTTGACTACAAACCCTGAGGTCTTGAGTTCAAGACTAGTTTCAGGCATGCCAACAACATCACAAATTTTTCTGATGTGCATTCGTGTGTCATTGCGTTGATTGTTGTTGGACTATTCAAGTGATTAAGGCATAGCATTGATGACTTTAGCAATTTGTAAATTTTTTTATAAGATTTGAATATGTGACTAACTTCTAGAAAAGACTTTGTTCGAGTGGTCTACGCGGTAAAGAGCTCTGAGGAGAATAGCAGGAGCTATCGAAACATGTCAGTTCAGCCCTCCGCGCACTCAATTTTTTTATGTCTACATGATTCACATTAATTTCTAAATAAAAATATAATTTAATTGAAAAATTTAATTATAAATGAACTCAAGCAAAAATAAATGAATTTCTTTAGATACTTTTTTTGTTTGAAATGGTTTGCTTACAATTGGGCACTATAATTTTTCGAAAATCGGTGGAGAAATTTGTTCCCCACGCATAACTCTGGCATTTGTGAACCGAATTTCTGAATTGGCTTTTGTTTGAAAGGGTTTGTCTGCAGTTTTGTTCTATAATATTTTTTCGAAAATTGGTTGGGAAATTTGCTAAGTGCTACCAAACACTTGGTTTCGCTCAGTAATATTTCTAGATTATAGTGGTTAGTTAATATTGTATTAGCCGTGAGTTTTTTTATTATCCGGTGAATTGAATAATAAACATTTGCTAACTCTTTTAGGTCACATTACATACAGATTTCGTTATCCTTATGTCCAATTAATACAAAATTTACATTAAAAACATTAAGTACGACCGAGGTCGATATATATGAGGTCTGTGCATCAGTCCATATGTTCTGTAATTACGATGTAAAATGTTAGTATTTGCTTTGATTTTTGTTCATACATTTTTGACGCTACAATTCCAAAAAAAAATTTGCTTTGTTGTATCAATTCGCCGATAAGTATACCTTTAGATCTAACTTTATCTACGTCCATAAAAACAAATCTTAAAGTAATAAAAAAACTGAGGACACATTTGTTTTAGCTCATCAAACTAATTAGAAGAGTTTTAGTTTTTCTTAAACGGAATTTCGTTGTAAGTTTGTGTGTTAGAAAATTAAAATCGAAATTTATAAAAAGTGCGACCATTACGATTTCTTTTTTAAATAATTTTCAATAAAATATACACTATAATACGCAACTTTTAAGCCAAACGTCTTTTTAACCCCCGACCAAAAGAGGGTTGTTATCTATCTATTAAATCTAAGTTTGTAGTGTGTTTCTGTGTATCTCTGTGTCTGTGTGGACCGCTTTTGATTTAGTTTAATTGTGTTTGAAAGGTGACTTGATCGAGAGTGTTCTTAGCTATGTTTGAAGAAAATCGGTCCAGCCATTTAGAAGATATCACATCTTTTCTAGATATATCCTCTTGAATCTGTGTTTCTTTGACACTGTAGCTCCCAAACGAATAGATCTATTTTAACTTAGCAACTTGATCCAAAATTGTCTAACCTATGTTTGAAGAAAGTTTGCACAGCCGCTTTGAAGCTATCATCTATTTTCTTCGGGGTTTTTAGGTTGTATTTTGGGTTGTATTTTTTATATGGAGTTTGGCAATCGAAGTATCGAAAAATAATCATTAAAAAGTAAGTGTTTTAAATAAAACTTATAACCGTTACGGTCCCTGGGTGATCACATCTCGCCTCTAGCCCAACACTTGCGTAATAGAATGTTTGCAAAATATCAAACAATTTAGTGCCGGACTTTTTGAACATGTCGATTTCAGTTTTCTAAGTTATCCAAAGTTTTCTTATAAGTATATATTTTTTTAAGTATATTTACAGACGAACATAAAGCCATACCCTACTTTTTTAGGATATCGATATTTATTTTTGGTCTGTAACACTATGCGACAAATGAAAACTTTTGGAAAACACACGGACTGGACATTACAGGTACGATTGTACTACCACAGGGGAGTTAACCCCTATACTCAGTTTGGCGAATTTGGTGACCAAATTTTTTTTATGGACCACCCAAGTTTCTGAAAATCAGTGAGATCTCAAAAAAGGGTGCCACTCGCCCAACAGCTAATTCAAACTTTATGATACCGCTTAACTATATATAACAATAATGTAGCTAAGAGTCCGCTAAACAGATTTTTTTCATTTTATGCCTAAAAATAATTTTTTTGTTCACTTTTTTTTTTTTGATTAAGGACAATCATTCTTTTTTCACTTTTTTTCAGAATAACTTACTAGTCATTTTTTTCAAGTTGTACTTACGGTAGAGTTGAACAGCTTTTGTGAACATATCAATACAATCTGAACGTGTCTAGCTCACATATACCAATTTTTACCTTAAAAATTGTCGTTTTCACTATTTTTTGATGCTAGAAAAATATTTTTTTGAAAATGTAGTATATTCAAGTGCACACTTCTCTGTTGTGTTATGTTGTATTTCATTAACATTTTGTGCCAAAAAATTATATTTTCCCTACACGTTTTTTGAAAAATATAGGAAACAATTATTTTATTCACTTTTTTCAGGGAATCCAAATTTTTCACAAAACAACAAACAATAAAAAATAGTGAATACTTAAATCAGTAACATAACGAAGAAAGTAAAAAATTCAATAAAAATATAGCCTAACTGGTGAATAACGACAACTTTTACGGTATAAAGCAGTTGTTATTGGCTATTTAGGGAGCCTAGATACGTTCAGATTGTATTGATATATTCACAAGAGTTGCTTAACTTTACCGTAGCTACAACTTTGCCAAATATTGTTAGCAAAAACTTAGGAGTGCCTGTAAGCTATTCTGAAAATAGTATACAAAATAGTATACAAAATTCTCTATTTTTTCTACCAAAAGTGCACGAATAATAATTTTTTTTTACATAAAATCTGAATAAGATTTGTTTAACGGACTCTTAGCTACATTATTGCCATATATAGTTAAGCGGTATCACCTAGTCTAAATTAGTTAAAAAGGTTAAGTACGAAAATCCTCGGAAACGCATATGTTCGGAGTTAGGGAACCACAAAGTTTTACAGAACTTTAGGCATTTCCTTGTTAAAATTTTGACTCAGTGTAGCAATATGAGTATCATATGAAAGCCCACGTAAATAATTCGACTGTTTAAAGCCTAGAAATACTGGCTAGGGTGAAAATCTTTATTATGCGCCGAACATCGTCCAGGCAGACAAATTTTTACTCAGCGCACCCGCTATTCGAAATACCCTGAGGATAAAATAATTAAGCCCGGCCGATGTCCGGGAGGAGTGTGGCTAAAGTACATTTGTTCCAAAAAGAAACATCCTGGTCCTTAATCATAATAAATTATCAAACGTTTATAAATAGTTTATGAAGCAGATTTCTATACAAAATTTGTTTCATAAACCTCTCATAAGCCTTTGATAATTTTTATGAATAATGCAGCTTACATATTTTAAAACTTTGAAAACTGACTGGTAGTTTGAAATAAAAATCTTTAGCAAAACATAGGATACCTAATTAATTTTTATTTCTTAAGTTCTTAGTTATTAAATTTTGGGTTGAAAACTGCAGTTTTAAATAAAGGCGTTCATTGAACAGCAGGCAGGGCACATATCAAATTTGATAGCAGAAGTTTATTTATTATATTAATTTATGTATTTTATTTAATTTTTAGAATTTTTTAAGAAATTTAAATATGTACATACATAATGCAGTTAAACGTATACATACATGCATGCATGTATGTTGTGTGTAGATAATTCAATTTTGCAAACTTATTGCTTAATGTAATTTTTATTAAAAATCTTTTTGGCAATAAAAAGTGAAACTTACCTTTTTTGTTCATTTGCTAATTGTGGCGATAAAAAATTTTGAGTATCATTTAACTGATTGGAGGGCTTATTATTAATTGTATTCAAGTTTGTTTCAAGTTGTGGTGGTGGATTAATAAATGAATCATTTTTTGCCGCATTGCTAATGGCACAATAACCAAAGTTGATTACATTTGTAAATAAAATGAAAATCAATGCGTTTAACACAAGAGGATTCCATGAACGACGATTTGAGCGTGACGCGAAGATACTCGAGTAATTGGTGATGGAGGACGCAAGGGTTTTAGACGTTAAAGGAGGACGCGTCATTGATTTTCCGCTTTTCACTTTGTGTTTACTACCACTAATACTAGAACCATTTTTACTAGCCGTCATTGTTGATAAACGACTACAGTTTTTTCTGGGGGTCATCATCGTTTCTTGACTTTCATTACCAACATTTTCACTATTGATATGTCTAGTCCGAATTTGGCAATTTTCTAAACGTGGCAAAGGTTTAACTCCCATATTTTTTAATTTGATTTTTTTACGTGTAATTAGCACTGTTTTAATGTTTAGTTTTAATAATTTATAAAAAACAAAGCGATTCAAATTAGCACAGTTTAACTTATATTGCAAAAGCTTTCGCAGCACAAGCAAATAAGAATTTTTCTAACCACAAAACGCACAAGAAATGCGATTCTTCTGTCTGTTCCCGATTGGCACAACTTTTCTCTTCGATGTCTTCTGTTTGACTATTTTTATTATTATTTTTATTATTATTTCTCTTTTACTTTTTCCGTTTTAATATGCAATGAGCTGCCACATTTTTTAAGAAAATAGTGCTGCCGGAAGCATTTTTTAAGTGTAGACCACTATTGCCAGAAAAGTTTTGCCTCATGTTCCCAATTTAAAGATTGATGTCCCCCAAAAGTAAACATCCCCAAATTTTGTCCCAACATATATATTTTATTAATGAGCACAATCATACAATAAAAATAAGATTTTTTAACTCCTCTGCGTATTTTATTATATCTAAATAATGGTATTATTTTGATTCAGCTACATATGAACCTCTATGACCATAGATGTTTACATATGCATTTTTCACTTCTAATTTTTAGCAAATTGTCGGTATTTTATTCCATTTTATAGTAAAACTTAAACCATTTAATATTTAGAGAAATACTATTTTTAATTCACTTTCTAGTATAAGGAAACATTGTTTCTAAAAGTAATAATAAAATTTCAGAGAAATAAAATTAATTAAATGATTTTTTTAAGAAACTATTACAATTTTGCGATTTTGGAGAACTGAAAAACTGTTTTGTTTATTATATTTTTTGGTTTAATTTTGCACGAAAACTTATATTCTGTTACAAAATTTTAATGATAAAATTATATAGTGGACTTTACAGTGCTTGATGGTCTTACGAGAATGAAAATGCTACATATTGTAGCTTTTTAAAAAAGTTTGGGTATTTTGTTGTTGTGTTTACTTGGAGTCATTAAGATTCCTTCAAGAAACTTAATTTTATGAGCCATTACAGCCGAAATCGCTGTGTCCGGCTAGTAGTCTGAAGTAATTTTTGTTCATTAACAGTAAATTGCGAACAAACACCACCTGAGCCCAGGAACTATTCTTCTCTCTGACGTATCCATTTTAGATACCATAAAAGTATTCCGGTCCTACTAATCTACTTTGGGCTTCTCGGTTGGTTAGACAGTCAGCCCGCTCTATCCAACATGGCCAGTCACGCAGCATAAAGTCTGTTTATTATGAGCGTCAAGTGCATTAAGATACCGTAGTTCAACACGTAACTAATTTTTACAACTTTTCAGTTGACGGAATTGCATTATGATTGAGGGTCTGAGAAGCAAAGGGGTACAAGTACTAAAGTTAAAAAGATTAGCTAGATGCAGGGTCAACACTTAATACTAATATCTATCACTCTAAAAAATCAGGCCTGGGGCCGAATTACCACATTCATTATCGAATAGGCTTTCGTATCGACTAAAATTTCGTCACGTACCGAATGGAGGGATTACCGCATTCGATAGCTAACGTATCGAAATTTTTAAAAAGTTTACGAGTTTGTTTTACACTTTTTGTTGAATCGACAAAGAATTTGTAATACATTAAAGAAAACTTTTCTGTTTTTCTAAGCTAGTATAACAACCAAGTTGACTTTACAACTATAACAGGCTTATTGGTAACGTTCCATACTTTTTTGCAAAACAAACATAATAAAAGTAAATATTATTATTTTTGTTGTATGGCCAATGTAAATTTGTATTTTGTGTATTTTGAAATGAGCTAATAAGGCCTAAAGATTCATAATGCAAATAAAACAAATTATTTTATTTCATTTTTCCCGACGTTTCGGGAAAAACGCAGTTTAGAAACGAGAATAAAAGAGCACAAAAGTGATATTGAGAAAAACAAACATTCAACAGCACTATCGCAACACATACTGGACACTGGCCATACAGCTGATTTTGAAGAAGTCAAGATCTTAGATAAAGAAAACATTGAAAAGAAAAGGTACACTATAGAAAGTTTGCGAATTCAACAAAAGAGGGAAAAGACGATGAATTTAAAAGAAGATACGGACAACATCAGCACAAGTTACAAAGTGGCAATAAAGTAAACCTGTGATATAGTTTTTTAAGTTGTGTTCTTTGTTTATTTACTTTTTTTGTAAAAAAATGTTTAGTTTGAAATATTTATTGAACAAAATCCACCTAAATTGGGGTCTTAACAATAATTAATGAAAATTAAAATAATAGTGTAAGTTTTATATTGAAAAAACGTGCAATGATAACAATATTAATAAAATGTTTTTAACAAATAAATAGATTTCCCATCCCTTGATAAAGTCAACAAATAATTGACGAAACGTCGGGAAAAATGAAATAAAATAATTTGTTTTATTTGCATTATGAATCTTTAGGCCTTATTAGCTCATTTCAAAATACACAAAATAAAAGTAAATATTGTTTTCGATCACTCTAGTGCTATCGAAGAGACTCTAAGCAGCAGTTACTTGATTATCGTATGCCGTAGTCCCAAAAAGAAAATTTTCGAAATATTTTACTCGATCACGTATGCGGTAATTCGGTCCCTATATGATAATCTCAAAAAATGCGTCTTACAAAGCCGAAAAATTAGTGCCGTTTTCTTTTCTAGAAAAAATGTAACATGTTTTAACTTTTTATTAAAAAAATAGCAATTTGGCATTCCTTTAAAGCAAAAATTTACCTTCGTAAGGGATGATACAATATTTGCTAATAAATTCACTTCCTCAAAAAATTATTATATAGCAAATTTGTATTAAAAAGTGCAAACAATGCAAAATTTTTTTGAAGAAAAGAAGACACCATAAGTTTAAATGCATATTAACAAAAAACGTTTAATCTTAATTACTCTTTTTTGCACTCTCAGTCCCCTAGTTAGACTGAAAGCGTACTAACCACGAAATGAAATAACTGAAAATTAATTAGTATATAATATTAACTAATTTAGATTTTTTATTTTAAGGATAGGAATGTTTTTTAACGATTTATGTAACAAAATCAGTTACGTGATCTTAGCATATCGTTCCTACCCAAGAATGATAGAATACAAGATTACGAAATGCTCATGATTTCCCGTTAGATGACGTCGTTGGTGCTTTTCAAAAGGTTGAGAAGTCAATGTGTCCTTAAGCCAGCATAATTTCATTCGAAACAATGTATGTAATTTGTGAAAGTCCTGCAACATCTGAATATTATTAAAGGCCATTTCACATTGTAATACAAGCTTTGAGATTTTTATTAGATTTTGTAAGACGAAAATCAAATCAAAATCAGTCTGACTGTCAAAAAATCTCAAAGAAAATCTTCTCATTACATTTTGTTTCTACACTATCACATTCCAAATAAAACGTAACATAAATAATTTAAAATAAGGCAAATTTTTTCTTTATTTATGCCTGCAAACAACTACACAACTGTTTTTGTTATTCCTATGTTTGTTTGTGCAAAATGAAAAATGTGATTGCTTAGAAAATTTCCTAAAAATGACGAATACCATAATACTGTAAAATTTTTTTTTTACGTATTATTTGACTGATCATAACAATTTGTTTTCACACTGTTGGATTTTTAGTTAAGATTTGAGTTTTTGACAAGTATTAATACTAAATCTAATAGTCTAAAGGCCGCTTATCCAATAGGAACACCGTTGCCCTGCGTTTAGACGTGCAAGTACTTGCATGCAAGTTCTGTGTACGTATTATCAACGAAAATTTCGAAAAAATGCCCAGCTGTCTTGCAAGTTGCTTGAATGTTTACACGGGCAGGTGAAAGTTCATTTTAAAAATGTCGGCGAGAGCAGACGTTTGGTAGTACGCGGCTGAAAAGAAAAATCAACATAAATTTTGTGTATTACAGGGATGTTATACCAATTAGTGGAGATTTTTTTTTTCGTCAAGTGAAAAAAAAATTTATCTTCAGACAATTATTTGCTCACTGAATTTTTGACATTTTTTTTGTGTGGTATTGTGAATAATTTTTTATGTTTTGCGTGGTAAAATTATCATATGTAAGTGAATTAGTGTGAATGAAACCCCATTTCTCTACACAACAATTTTTCCGTGTAGAAATAAATGAAAAATTTCGAACCTGAAATTCAGGCAGAACTGCAAACTAAACTTTAATCGTGAATATTTTTCGTGAAGTAGTAACTCGCAATAAAACAATTATATGGCAACAACTTACAGTTTTATTTGCAAATAACATGCAATTTACACCGTGATTTTTAAGACATGTCTTTTTATTAATTCTCTTTTAAAGTTGCTACCAAAAGCTTTTTGCATTTATACAATGATTTTTCATTTCATGTCTTTTTTGTACATTATTTTAAAAATTTGCTTTATTTACTCGTTCATAACAACAAAAACTCTAAAACAATAACATAAGAGAGAGAAAATGCAAATGGAACTAAAGAAATATATGAAAAAAATCTCGAAAACAGAAAACTTGTCTTTTTTTCTACCCCGCTTTCTTCTCATACAAAATAAGACGTGATTTAAAGAAAAGTGAAAAAATCACCGTATAAATTGCGTGTAAGTCGTGCGCAAGGTAAATTAAACAGGTACCACTGCAAGAACAGCTGTTTTAGTAAATTTGAGAATGGGTGCGTTACACAGACAATAGATTTTGACACATGTCTGGGAGTTTTCTATCAACAACGGGCATGTGTTAGTAAATTTGAGAGAGCTTATGAATGTGTGCGACTCACAGTTAATGGATTTGACATATTTCTGGGATATTTCTACCAACAAAATACATGTGTTTTTTGGTGTTCTATTTGTTTTAGTTATGGTGGTACCTGTAATGAATATGCCTTGGTCGTGCGTATAAACGTAGAATAGTGCAAAAGAGTTGCACAAAAATACATTACATCAACTAATATGTATATTGATGCCAGATTATCAATTATTAAAATTTAAAAACATCAGTATATAGTATTATAAACTTTTAAATAATTATTTTAACACAAGAATAACATAAGAAATAAACAAGTTAGACTGTTAACGTTATATAAAATAATGCATTAATATTTTCAACATATTTATGATAAAAATAATTAACAAATTGTTATATCATTAGGAGAAATATGAATATTTACGTTACATTCCTCTGCCTTCGAATTATTTTCCGAAGACGATATTTCATCATCGTTCAAAACCAAAGAAAAACGTTTCATAAGACAACTGTTGGTATCGCAAAGACTTAACGATAAATCTAATTTAATATATTCCTTTGGCACATTTGCTTTAGGACCATCCATGCGTTGAAATTGTAATATAAATTTACCGTCAGTTAGGGGACCTTTAGTATTTAAAGATTTTAAGGCGCTATTGGCACTATTAAGTGACCATTTCTGAGGAGCATCAGAAGTAAATTTCAAACGATCATCTAATGAAATGGAAACTTGTAATTTTAATTGTTTGCAATGCTTAAGAGGAAAACATTTAACTAATTCTAAGCTGCAGCGCAAAGGACCGTCAGTAACGGTTTCATCCTCTTGGTTAACCTGTTCGAACTTCAATTGAAATGGTTTGGCTTTAAGATTTTGCATATCAACACGTAATATTCGATGATTATTTGTGTCAGAAACAAGCATAAATTCGCCAGTGGCATCCAAACAAAGACCTGCTGGCTCATGAAAATGTTGCAATTTAGTATCATCATTGTATTGCTTTATCTCCAAAGTTTCAATGGTACTCGTTTCAATGTCTATAACTTTCACTTTGTGATTATAAGTGTCGGCTACATAAACTTTGCCATTGATATGATTATAAGTAACACCCAATGGATGTTGTAGCTTAGCTGCATACTGTTTACCATCGATGTCACCGAAAGCGAAAAGATTCTGAAAAATTATTAAATCATAAGACATTTAATAAAATATAAAGCTTAATTCTAAAAGAATTTTAGAGTTGTGTAGTTCAAGAACGAACTAGTTCAGTTGAATAATTCACTCAATAAAACTATGCGTATCGCTCATTATACTGAGCGTTTTTAACTCAGTACTGAGCGCTTTGTAGTTCATCATTATATTTTGTATTGAGGTTGACAGTTTAACATTATTATGTATGGAGTTTAATTGTTCAGTTATAAAACTAAACTGAAAATTTTTGGAATCAGATTATTTAATATATGTTAAAATTAAAATAAAAACTAACGCAAATTACAGCTCTGTTCCAGATGCATAACAAAACAGTCCGAAGTTGTACAAAGTTACCCAAAAGCGTTCCACATAACAATTTTTGTACAATTTTGAGAGCGAATGAGAGAGTAATTTTTTTCATTTCCTGTACAAAGCAAGGTGGATTTATACAGGTGATATTATAAGCACAGCTGTTCTACTTTTTTTCCGAAAATTAGATGCTCGTATGTCAAAATTTTTATACGTTGACATAGGGGCTGAGATGTCAAATGTTATTGTAATGTTGTAGTTGTTTTAGAATCAACACCACCATATTCATTAAAGGTACCACCATAACTAAAACAAATACAGCACCAAAAAACACATGTATTTTGTTGGTAGAAATACCCCAGAAATATATCAAATCCATTATCTGTGAGTCGCACACATTGATAAGCTCTCTCAAATGTACTAACACATTCCCGTTGTTGATACAAAAATCCCAGACATGTGTCAAAATTTATTGTCTGTGTGACGCACACATTCTCCAATTTTCTACAACAGCTGTTCTTTTAGTGGTACCTGTTCAATATACCTTGGTTGTACGAACTTTTTCTTTTGGGTAAGTTCGGACAAGTGCGCCAAGATAGCGTCGAAGAAATAGTGTTGATTTTAGGTATTCAAAAACCGGGAAAGTTTAGGAGTATTTTCTGAACAATTTCATATTATTAACGCCGCTTTTGGGAATTAAAACGGTGGAAATAATTCACTGTGGCCAACGAATCGTTGCTGCTTTTTCCCAGGAGCAGGGTAGTTCTGCTGGGCTAACGACCTATGGAATATCAAAGTAGACACCTTAATGCACAAAATGAGACATTCGTGCAAAAAATCTGCGGAGCCGCTTCCGAGAAAAGTGGGTTCATCCAAAATGGCCAAAAAAATCGACGCTGATTTTTCCCAAGAGGATGGTAGTTCTGCTGGCCTAACGACCTATGGAATATGAAAGTAGACACCTCAATGCACAAAATGAGACACTCGTGCAAGAAATCTGCGGAGCCGTTTCCGAGAAAAGTTGGGTTCATCCAAAATGGTTTTCCCAAAATCGACGCTATTTCGTCGACGCTATCTTGGTCCACGTGCACAAATTTGTTCAGTAAAAATTTGCAGACTCTCAGTCAAACAACTGTCACTTTACTCTCAATTTATGCTCTCTTTTGCAAATTTATGTGTAAACGAACGCATTTCAGTAAAATCTAGTATAAATTTGTAAACATTTTTGAAAATTTTGGGGTAAACGAACACACTTATTATCGCTGATATTGTCCTCAACAATAAAGTTGGTTTGACGACAACAATTAAGACATTGCCGCTCATCTTCTCCTCCACAATGTTACTGAAGACAAAGTGTAAGAACCTGTCGCTCATATTGTCACAAAGTTGGATTGAGGCCAAAACGAAAGACATCGTCGCTCATATTGTCGTCAAAAGTGTTTAATAGAGGGTAACAATCAAGAACTTGTCGCTCAGATTGTCGTGAACGACGCTTCATTTAAATTGTCGATTAGAAAACCTAATCGATAGAGGACAATTCGTGCAACGATCCTAGATGACAATGTCGTGCATGGCAATCTGGCCAACTGGGTATATTTACTACGATATTTCACTACAAAGAGTGAGCGGTATTTTCATATGTATTGTAAAATAATGAAACAGCTGATTTTTTTTATTTTTCATCAATTTGGAAACTTAAAACATTAAAAATTTCCAAGTTATCAAAAATGCCTCAATCTACGGAAAAAGAAAAAATCATAAATTTTTTAGTGCAAAATGCAGTTGATGAAATAGAATTCACGGAAATTATGGATTTTGACGGTAATATATGTCATGTAATAAACAGACAAATGCAATAACAATTTTTTCTTTAGATTCCTCTCAACATGATGCCATTGACCACATTTTAGATGAGCTAGTTGAGGACGTTATTTCGGCTATACCATTCCGCCGTGGGGTTGGACAAAAGGTTCCGAAGCCAATGAGGAGATCCCTAGATATCTTAACACAACTAGACAACAAAAGATTTATGCAAATGCTCGGTGTTAGTCGAATTGAATTCAATACACTTGTCTCTATGATTGCTGATAATAAAGAATTTAACCGACCCCATTCTTCCGAACAATTTCCTATTGAGTTCCAGTTAGCAATAGTCCTACACAGACTCGGGTCATCTGGAAAAACAACGAGTATAAAGAAAATCGCGGAATTTTT
Organism: Panzeria rudis; assembly: GCA_956483635.1. Lineage (NCBI taxonomy): Eukaryota > Metazoa > Arthropoda > Insecta > Diptera > Tachinidae > Panzeria > Panzeria rudis. The sequence goes on along the minus strand of OY101449.1, from coordinate 35,051,879 downwards.
TGGTGTTGGTAATGGCGGCACGATAGACAAAATAACTCGACGTATTTTCCAAGCCATTTTAAACCTACAGTCAAAGTATATATCCTGGCCGAATACAGACGAAAGATCACAAATTGTTGCAGATACATATAACGAACTTCCATTCTGCATTGGATATGTTGATGCATTTGAAATACCACTTGCTGAAACTCCGGTGATGAATGCCGTATCTTTTATTTCCCGATCACACAAATATTCTATAAAAGCCCAAGTAATTTGCGATTACAAACTTCGCATACGACACCTTGTTGTTGGATATCCTGGTAGTGTTCAGCATTCTAAAATTTTTGAAAATTGTGACATTCATCAACAGCCCCAAAAATATTTTTCATCTCACCAATGGATAGCAGCAGACTCAGCTTATTATCTATCGCCAACTGTAATAACACCTTACAATAAAAATTCAAATCAAATGGACAGCGAAAAGAGAAAACTATTCAATAAGAGGCATTCTTCATACAGAGTAAGGATAGATCACTGCTGCAGAATGTTAAAGGAAACTTTCAATAGTTTGAAAAACTTAAAACTGCGAATTAACTCTCCGCAAAACCATTTATTATGTTACCAATGGATCGCTGTATGCTGCATTTTGCACAATATTCTGTTAGATGTACGAGGAGTGCAAGTTTCAGAGAAATTAATTGAAAACGATGAGGCCGGCGGGGAACGAAACGATGAGGCCAGCGAGAAACGAAACGAAGAGCAAGATGTGACTTCAGTAAATTCAAAATATGAATTTAAAAGGCAATCAATTTTTAATTTACTGTTTAATTAACTATCGTAATAAACATAATAAATACATATATTTATACATTAAAAGCAAAAAACTAAAATAGAAAAACATTAAACATAAAATAATTTATTACTTTGAAATATATCTCGTCTGGGAGTTAAATTTGTTTCCACCTCTTAAATCGTTCAATTTGGAAATTTTTAATGTTTCCCCATCTATTTAACTCCAACTTTTCTTTCTCATAAAAAATTCGAACCCGCCGAATTCTATTCCATTATAGCTTAATACATTAGTGCTGCGGTGTTGTAAACACTAGTATTTTCACCAGAGACCCAAAATAAGTATTAAAATAATTTTTAAATATAAAACTACAAGTGTACTTTACTATCAATAGTGTATGTTGAAAATGAAATTGATGTTAATTTTTTTCCTTTTTCCTTGGAATATTAATCATGCCTGATGATGGATCAGGAAATTTTTTTTTCTCTTTTTGCTTTTTTATATAAATTGGTTATTATATAATTATATCTTTATTATCTGTATTTACTCAGAACATATCAAGTACTTTGTAATACATTTTATTTGGCCTGAATGGCTTAGTATTACTATATATGAAATAAATAAATAAATAAAATAAATAAATATTAGCGGAGGAGTTCAGTGTTTGATGCAAATTGGACTTGCAAAAGTGCATGAAATTTTTTGTATTTTCAGTTGAATTTCATAAAAATCTACGATATTTTTCTTGCATTTTCGAAAAACTGAACTCTGCTATTCAGAAAATTCCGTTTAATTAGAAGCAACAATTTAAAAATAGTCGTCGTTTTTTAATATATAAGCAGTATCAGAAAAAAATCAAGAAAAGATTCTATCACTTTAAATTCGTATTTAATTTGGAAAATGAATTAAAAAACCTAACTTACCTGTGGATTGCGATCTCCTCCCACAACGGCCAAAACTTTTCCATCCACCATTGAAGCCTTACGAATGCTTGAGCTCTCACTGTCGGCTATAAACAAGAAGTCTTTGGCCATAGCTAGACCAGATGGTTGGGCGAAAGCGGCATTTTGCGGGTAAGAATTATTTCGATTTTCTTCCATACCATTACCAATTACAGAGACACAAGTACGAGGCTCAAATCTTTTGAATTTCCACCAAATCATGCCTTCGGGAAAGTAGCCCCATATTTGATGAGTACCAGCCATAGATATTATAATTATAGTTTTTTCAGGCACATTTTGTTCGTCCATATGAAAAGACATATCCATATCACGGGTCTTAAACACCGCCACATCCCATGGAGATGATATTTGTTGCAGCGGACCAATTTTACCACCCAGACGATCATGTCCCTGTTGACCTGTACCTGCCAAGGTTTCTACCGATTTGGTACTTAAAGTTACTTGGCGTAAGGCATGGTTTTCAGTATCAGCCACAATCAGCACGTCATTGTTAAGAAATACTACGCCTTGGGGACAATTGAAACGTGACGTCTCCAAGTTGCCGTCCGCTAAGCCAGCTACACCACTACCAATTTTCTGTAACACATCACCATTGGGACTAAAAATCAATATGCGATTGTTGCCTGCATCAGCTACTGCAAAATCACCCTCTTCACTGCGTGCTATTTTGGCTGGGAATCTTAGTTTAGACGCTGGCAGTAGATCTAACGAAAGTTTGACGGGTAGACTAAAGTACTTAAGATCTTGTTTTTGCGCAAAAAATCTCAAAGCCTGTTCAATAAAACGTTCTAAAAATAATGCATGTCCTTCGCCCATTAACATTAACAAAGGAGCCCCACTTGGGGACAATACCAATAAAGTGGGCCAACAGCGTATGCCAATAGCACGCCACAACGACATTCGGGGATCATTAACTATGGGGTGTTCAATGCCATAACGTTGGACAGCAGCTAATATATTGGAAGCATCTTTTTCATTTTCAAATTTGGGACTGTGTACACCTATTACTACCAAACCACGCTCTATGGGATATAACCTTTCTAAAGAATTTAGCTCGGGTAATATGTGCATACAATTGATGCAACAATAGGTAAAAAAATCCAAAACCACTACTTTTCCTCTTAAGGCTTCCATTGTTAAGGACTGACTCACGTTAAACCAATCAAGATCTGTCAATAATAGTTCAGATTAGATTTTATTTTAATACAAACTATTTATATTTTTACCCTTCTCCATTTCATAATTTAGTTTTTTTAGCACATCCAGAGCGGTATCAGCCTCCCAGCGCCTGAGAAAGTCTTGAAAAACTTGTGTCTGTGCTGCTACATCTTTAGCCAATCTATAACGTCCTTGGAGCTCTTCAGTTATGTATGCTAACATATCCATTGGTTCCAATTCTTCGCTGTCCATTTTTGAAACAAAAATTCGTATAAAGTTTCTAGCCTTTTTCCAGAATTTCATAAAAAAAAATACAAAATTTGTTGTTGGTAAAAAAAATAATTTCACTTGACAGACTTTAGTGGTAAATATGTCAAAAACATAGTGTAATAAGTATACCGGTGGCTGCATAAGGGCAACAAACAACCCAATGGAACAAAAAACTAGATAATGCTTGTCAAAAAATACACATGCTGGAAGTAGCTTATGCACAAAACTACCAGAGCCAAAAGTAATCTGCTGACGTTATGCAGATACCTGTATACTTATTACACCATAGCAGGGCTCCCAGATTTCTTTCGAGTCGCATCCCCAATTGCAATCAAATATTGTTGAAATCATGTGATTTCAATCAATTTCCCTGAAATCACTACTATAGTGTAAGTCCAACAAAATAGTATAAAAACGTACCAAAACGTAAGTTTGTTAGCCATTTCATGCAGTTTTTTTTAAATATCATAGTAAGCTTTATATCTAGAAGAATGACTATCATATGAAGAGAACGATGATTTTGATTCTGATTTAATTTTGATTGCAATCACTGTATTTGATCGCAATCAATTCATTGCAATAAATTGATTGCAATCAAATTTGATTGCAATCAATTAATATAGAAATTAATCTAAAAAAATTTATTGCAATCATTTTTATTGAAATGATTTCAAATTGAAATCATGAAATCAAATTTACCATTTTGATTGCAATCAAAAACTAGCAATCATTAACATGAAATCATGTGATTGCAATTAAATTGATTGCAGTGTTTCACAGCTCTGATATCACCCCAAAAATACCCACACTGTTGGACTGTAGTTCATTTCATTTGTACATATTGTTTGGCAGCTCGTAACTGATTTCTTATTATTTTTCACAAAACGCAGAAAACGTTATATACAGCCATGTCGCAGAATACCATTCCTATCGGAAGTGGTTTCAATACCGTGAGCTGTTTCTTCAGAAAACGAAAAACGAAAATTTTTTCGTAATCAAACCACTTTTAAATTTCAAAGTGGAATTGAAAATTTCTACTGACTTCATTTGCAGTGAATACATAAAACGTACACACTTTTAGGCAGGGACCGAAAATAACAGTTATATCTAAATTTCAGTTGAAAAAGTCAGACAGAAATAATTTGTCTGTACGATATTTGAGTATAGCATTGTGATGGTTGTGAGCTAAGGAATAAAAATCTAAAAATACTTTTATTTTGTTACTTTTTTCAAAAAAGTCAAAATATAACTGTTGTTTTTTGACTCATACTTTTTCGGTCAAAAATAGAAGTTAAAACGACCGATATTTTTTTGGTCAAAAATAAAAGCTAAAATTTGACCGATATTTTTTGGTCAAAAATAAAAGTTATATTTTGACCGATATTTTTTTTGGTTAAAAATAAGTTAAAATTTAAACGGATTTTGAAGTCGCTACCCCAGCATTCCTTGTTTATTTTAACCACTTGTTATGCTTGATATTAGTGAGCAGGAGCATCAACTATTGAACCAAGTTATTTAAAGAAATTGTATATAAGAGCTATTGATGCTCCTTATATTCACTTATAAGTTAAATCGATGTTGATTAGAAGGATACTCACCATGTGAGATTATTAGCTACAAATATTACTTGCTCTTTTTTGAAATTTTAACTTTTATTTTTGACTTAAAAAATAATAGTTAAAATTATTATATTGGCCAAAAAATAACTATTTTTATGTGACTTTTTCGAAAACAGTAATAACAGTTACGGTCATTGCTTTTTGGATTTCCATGTTAATAAAAAGCTCAAAAGCTTTGCATCTAAAAACAAGAGTAAACAAATGCCTCAAGGTATAAAAACTTTATCATTGTAAAAACGAAATACAAAATAAACGGAATCTAAAGCACCAGAAATGTACTTGTTCGGAATGACAACTACGGAATCAAAACCAATCCGAACGGAATCTGTGACACGGCTGATAAATTGCTAAAAACTTTCCTATCTTCAAAATAAAAACTTGAAATTAGTTAAGAGTATTTAACTAAATAATTTGCAGTTATTTTATTTCGTTTTCAACCTATTTATTCGCTTTCAGCCTATTTATAATGGAATTTCTTCAACTGAAAAGTTGTTAAAAATCAGTTATGTGCTGTCAAACTATTGCCTTCGATATGGTGTATATTTAAGCATATATTTGTGTGTGTATTTCTAACATATTAGTTAAGCTGATTAATAAAATCAAGAGTTCGGAGTCCAACTCTGCTTTAAAGTTAAACAATTTCACCATTTCTGGAGATGGATCAAAAGTGTCACAACAATTCCATTATTTTTAAAATGTGTATTAATAGGCAGACTTAGTAAAAAACTCGTTTCTAAACGTTTGAAATTTGTATGAAAAATTATTTAAATGTTCACGTAGAAACTTCAAAACGAAAAAAAACTTTCGTGTTTACAAAATCTGGCTCTAACACTACGTCTATATCTGATATATTTTTATCATGATAAATGTCAAATTCCATATAGGAAAAACAGCTAACATAAAACAAATTATTTTTCAATATAAAGTTTGACATTTGTCATGATAAAAATAAATCAGGTATAGACGTAGGGTAAGTCTCAACAGAGACTCGAGCAATCGTACTGCATTTTGTTTCTAGTTTTTGTATTTTTTGCTTACCCAACATGCCAAATGGCTTGAGAAAAATATTATATTAAGCTTACTAACATAAGACTTAAGCTTGAAAAAGTATTGAACATATATTAAGAAGGCTATCCGTAACAATTGTAGAAAAAACAAAACGGAACCATCTTGAAAATATAATGTGCATGCATTATAAGCTTATTGCCCATGTTCTAAAAAACACATATCGCTTAAAATTGGCATTTTCGATTTGAAAACGCCAAACAGGTGTTCTGACAAACGAAAACGCTAGAAATTTGGCGTTTTCAAACCGCTAGTGTATACTGAAGCGATCTGGTCTATTTTATTTAATCTGCACCTTAAGGAGAAAATAAAATTATGCACAATTTATATTTAATATGTTTTCTTTTTATTTGAAGACCAACTTCTAACGTTTTTTCATGATTTTAATTAAAAACATGCAATTAAAAAAATTTGCTTTGAGTTTGTCAATTGTCTGTCTCAATTGTCTACTTATGAACTGGCGATGATTGTAGTTTTTTTTAAACCAGTATAGGAAACAGGATCGCTGTAGGCATTTTAATTTAAAAGTTATTTTTTTGTTTATGGTTTGTTATAATAAAAAATACGTTTTCATTGCTCGAACACAACTTCGGAAAATATCAAAATGCTAGCGAATCGCCCGGTTTTCAGAACATGTCGAAATGCGGTTTTCAAACCGTAAGCGGTAAGCCCGCAATTGTAGAATAAGCTTACAAAAAATATTGTATTAACTTTTTTATATAAAAGCTTATTTGTCTTAATATTTTTATAAGCCTTTTTACATATGTAAGTGTAGAATAAATTTCACAAATAATATATTTTTTAATGTTAAAAAATTTTAATTATTGACATACTTCAAATTCATTCGATTTTATGTTGCAATTTACAAGATTACATTTTTATGTTGCAATGTACAAGATTACACGGTCGCTCACTTTGAAATTTAAAACCAAATGTAATCGTAAAGCACTTGTAACAAATATAATGTATTGAAAAAGATAAATAATTTTCAATCGTTATATTGTGCTCTTGAATATATGTAAGTGTGTATGTCGTTTATAAGCATACTTTAGAAACAGTTGTGTATAATAGTTTCTCAAGCATTGTTAAAAACTGCTTGTGAATTCACATTTTATAAACATTTATATAAGCCTACTTACTCTCAAGTTGTATTGCCTTTTGATTACTGTATGGTACGATATTTACTCGTCTACGATTTTGATGAAATTCCAAGCATAGATAGATCAGAATCTAGAAAAGCATGCTCCTATTTTTTCAAAAATAGGAGCATGGGGACTTAAGTTAAGTTTATTTTATTGAGCCTTTTTTTGAAACGTTATAATTGTGTAAATGAAAATTATGACAAAGAAAACATAAGACTATAAGGTAATATCTTACAACATTAAAATGATAAATAGCAACTTGCTTACAATATTGTATATAGAAATATTCATAATTTGATGCGTTTTTTTTACAACGCCCTTGCTATCGGGGCTAAGGATAGCTTGAGAGAAAATCTCCTAAACTAAATGATCTACTTAAAACAAACAAAAAAGTAATATAATGATAATTAATAAAAATAGAGATAAAATTAAATAAAAACTTCGGCACGCACACACATACAATTATTAATAGCTATTCATGTACATATACATACGAATGTACGTGCACAAAGTCGTCCTCATGTGTGCCAGGAATACTTTTCGTGTAAAAATTGTGTCTTATTGAATGACTTAAGTCAAATGTTGGAATTTCATTGACATAACTAATTGGTGACAAGTAATTGGTTATTGACCAACTGAATTTTAAAAATATCTAAAATAAATTTGTTTTCATGAAGGCTTGATCTGGGGGGTTACTCTGTAACGCATCGCATTACAGAGTAGCGCTCCTGGTTACAAACCTTCTCAATAAATCGCAGACATAAAAACCAAAAGGTGTGATATTAGACTTTTTATAAATATAAAGATTGGAAAAACGTTTTGAAAAGGACTCAAAGTGTTTTCCAATACAAGATCGTAAAATTTTTCGTTCCAAAATTTCTATTTCTTTCATTATTATTGGTGAAATATTAAACCACGATTTGCGCATTTTGTACATTAACTGTATACAGCTTACAAAGAACTCATCCAACAATTTCATTATATAGAGATGTTTGCAAAACTGTTTTGCCCATTTATGGTTTACACAAGTATCAGGCTTTATTATTTGTATTCAAAAGTATCCATAACATAGGTGGGCAAGCAATTCCTTTTTTACAAAACCAGTCGTATTTCAATACACGAAACGTATCAAACATTAGAGTTCCTAGGTGCAGATTGGAAAAAACTAAGCAACGTATTGATTATGTAGGTGGTAATATGTATAATGATTTACCTCCTAACTTAAAATCTATTGACAGATTATCGACATTTAAAGTTATGTGCAAAAAATATTTAAATGGTTTAATGGAAACATTTCTAATGTAACTAAATTTTAACTTAAAATATATAAAAATAAAAATAAAATAAAATTACATTTATTATCTACATATATTTTATATTTATATATATTTACGTGCAGATGTATATAACTTGAATATTTGTACATTTAGTGTTTAAATAACTGCCAACTTGCCTCAAAAATGCCTTCTTGGCGCTGAGGTCTAAATTGTAATGAATGAAAATATTATGTACAATTATATTCAATAAAAAAAATTAAAAAAAAAAAAAAAAGTGTCTATTTTTATTTTCCTTTTATAAATAGGCGATCAAAACTACTCTGCTCCTGGGAAAAATCAGCAACGATTTTTATTCCCGAAATCGAAGCCACATATATGTGAAAATACCCATAAATTTTCGCCGTTTTTTACTATCAAACGGAAAGTTGCCTGAAAATTTTTCAAACCTGAATTTCAGTTTGTTTTTAACCGGATTGATGAAACTTCACAAAAATTAGAATTTTTCTTCCAAACATATGATGGAATGGTAAAACTACAAAATATTCTATCGGGTATATTTTGAGAAAAGTTCATGTAAATCTTCTTTCTCGTTTTTTCCACTCCGACTTTTTGGCATATGAACTAAACCAGAAGAAATGAAGTCGCGAACTGTTATTTACGGTCTCTGGATTTACACAATTAGCGCCTTAATATTATTTAAGCGTTAGGTTTATTCAAAAATAATTTTAAATTATATAAAAATAATTTGATATGCAATTTTTTTTACTACATATGAACGGCTTGGTGCAATAACTCAGTAAGCCACATAAAATCAAAAATTGGTTTTATGTGCTCATTCTCTTGCGAGTGAATTTTTTTTGATAAATTCTAGTATTTTGCAAATAATTATGCTGCGCCTTTAAAGTTGAAAATTCCAAAACCAATACAATTTTATATTTTGTTTAACCCTAGATTGGTATACTTAAATTTACCCCTTTATCGGTAAACTTCGTCGAATCGACGAATACCAATTTCCCGTTCTTATAGTAAAGTAGCTATGCATATTTTTTCAATGGAGACAATTTTATATTGTTCTTTTACATGTTTTAAATAATGTAACCGTTTATGGCCTGGGGCCGAATTGGCGCTTTCGATATCGAGTTTTCTTAGTTTGAGATTATGGCATTCGCTATCGAACAATATAAATACATTGTTCGATATCGAATGTAATAATCTCAAACTAAGAACTCTATCGAATCAGCTCGATATCGAAAGCGACGATTCGGCCCCTTTATTGACTAGGTTGGTTATTGGTTTTAAATAAATAAATAATAATAAAAAATATTTTCATAAATTTTTGCTTTATTTAGTTAATTTTTTTTATAAAAACTAACATAAAATTTAGCTTTGCCTCAAAGGTATTGTTACAAAAGGAACCTAAATTCAATTTCTTTTTAAAATGTTTCTTTTAAAACACATATTTTCTTTATACAAGTACGTTGAACAACTTAGCAATAAATAATTAGCTTTGAATTAAATTTGCACATGAAATGCAAGCTTCAATTTAAAGCTCAGCTCAAAAATCACGAATAAAAAAAAATTACATAAATGATATACTTCGTCGAAGCGACGAAGTACGTTTTAAAAAACTTTTTTTTATCATCGAACGGTAATGCATGACCACACACAACAAAAACAGATTCGTCGTTTCGACGAATGTATACCAATCTAAGGTTAAACTTAAAAGTCGGTTTATTCAATATTTTCTTTTTGTGGCTTACCGAGTTATTGCACTAAGCCTCTCATATAATAAAAAAAGCTACAACATACTAACAATTGTAGGATTTAAAATGAACAGAAGTATTTTGTAATTCGTTTAATTTAAATAAAAGTTAAGTGTGAATTGGGTAAATTTTTTATCGGGTTTAAACTGTTACAGGTGAGAGGCATTGAACAAAATTCGATAGGTGGATAAGTAAAATTATTAGAAATTAAATGCCCATTTTCTATAATAAAAAAAAAATAAATAATTAAAATTATTAAAATATCATATCAATTAAAATAGAAAATAAATTGGAATTTTCCGAGTTTCACATTTAAATATGTTTACTGCAAATTTCTTCCGCCTTTTCATTGTCTCCAGCAATTTTACACACCTCCACCAAGAGATTTTTCAAAATTGCTGCCTGCCGTCCTTGGGAACCATCCAATGTAATGGTGGGTATAAAAGTAATACTGGGTCTTAAAGCATGTGTAACATCACCATTCAACTTCAGCAGTTCACTGCCATTGGAGCTATCGTAACATTTTTGTATGAGATCAATATTTTCAATATTGTGTTGTTTGGCACACTATACAATAATAAAAAAACATTAAAGATTAAAATTACGATGGGTGTACTTTTCCAGTAATAATTCTTTGTCATAGAGCAAAAAAGACTAAGAGTTATTGTCATTTAATTTGGTTTTATATCAGAAAATAAAGTTAATTATGCTGCAAAAAGCTATTTTTAAATTATTTTTAATAAATGCGAACTCATATTTAAAAAAATATTGAATTTAAAGGAAATACAATTTTAGCTTGTCTGTTGGTCACGTTTTTTTTCGGCAAATATTTGCCAAGTGTGAACGTACCTTATGACCTTTTTGTCTAAGGGACTATTCACATATTACTAGTGTCCGACCGAACGCACTTTTTTCAGCCCGAGTCCGAACCCGAACTTCGGTAGAATTTTTAGATCCAAAGCCGAACCCGAACCCGAACGCGAACTTTTTTATTGCAGAGAAAAAAATTCAACTTAACTTTTTTATAATTATCTCATTTATTTAATAAATACAAAATGAACAAATTCGTAGTACGTTGCTTTTTTCGATATTTTATAGGACTGCATTTTTATGTATGTTTGATGATTATAAATACGAGAATGCATATAAAAAATTATACAAAGTTCGGTGTTCGGTGAAAAGTTTACCGAACGCCGAACATCAACCGAACACAGCTTTTTGGCGAACTCCGACACCGAACGTTCGGTCGGACACTACATATCACGTAACTCTATTTTCCGAGTTTTCAAACCGCCAGGGGCGTTACGTAATATGTGAACAGCCCCTAAGACCTGTGTTATCCGGCAACTTTTGGATAAATAGTAAAAAACCAGTATAACAAATTATCAAGTACGCAAACATCTAATATTACCTCATGAAAAGCTTCTTTGGGTATATGATTGTCACGTATCATACAAGCCACCACTTCAAGACGCGCCAGCGCATCTTGCACAACTTCTACGACACAAGCATGATATATATTAGCCTCACATTCTAAATTCCCATGTTGGCAATCAAAACGATAACTGCCGTCATCTTTGGTGTAAGTTGTAGCCTTACCGTAGGGTATGAGCTGTATTTCCATTAATGGCGCTACGTCTTTGTATGCCGGTAATAATTGCTTCATTATAAAATGTTTACTATCCGGACATAATGCTTCATAAAATACTGCAACGATAACCGGTGCCCCGGGAGCTCTTCTATAACTTTGTGTTTCCTATTGATAAGCAAAAACAACCACATATTTTTTAATTAATCAATTATTTTTTGTTCTAATACCAAACCTACGAGGTTAGTTTTGTTGGTTTTTTGTACCACCTTAGCCTGTGGATACTCCATACTTACGGCCAATAATGTTCCATTGTACAGCAGGAATCTTATTAGAAGAAATGTTAGTACAATAACAATCAATAGAAGTAAAACGCGTTTACGTGTCGCCGAAACCATTTGTATCGTTTTCTTTTTTAATCCGCAGTCTATTTAATTAATATTTTTGTTGTTCTAATAAATTTTCATGTTTTCTTCTCTTTGTCTACTGAGATTATCACGATACAACGAACCACAAAGCAAAACACAACAATAAAACAAACAATCGCAATGTTAATTAACAGAGCTGTCAGATTTGTTTTTAGCCTTCTCTTCAAATGGCTTGTTGAATATCGCCAAATTAGGCGTGTGCCAAAAGGTAGCAAAGTACTATTGTAATGGCCTTTGGCAACGCATCAAACTGTTTGATCATATTCATACACCCAAAAATATAAATTTTAAAATCAAGAAGAAACAATCTTATTTGAAGAATAAAACCGTGATGAAATCGAACTAAGTTTGCTTAATCTTATTTTAAAAATTTTCATTCTTGATTTTAAAATGCATGTTTTAAGTTGATAAGCAACCTTGATTTTAAGTTGACCATACTTAAACCAAAAAGAATATATTTTTGCATTAACAATTGAAAATTTTTAAACTAAGAATGAAGCATTTTTAAATTAAGAATGTTCGTTCTTAAATTAAAAATAAAGGTTTTAAATTAATAATGAAACATTTTTATATTAGCAATGTGGAATTTTTAGATTAAGTATATGCGTTTTTAAATCAAGAATGGACATTCTTAAATTAAGAATGGAGAATTTTGTTTATATATTGCTTTATACATACCATATACCATACAATCAAAAAATGCAGATATTTTCAGTTTCTTATATTATTTCGTATATTCATTAATTAATATTGTTTTATTTAGAAGAAAATTCGCAAATCTAATAAAAATGCAATTATTTTAAATAAGATATCGTTAATTGAAGCATGAAACTATGTAACAAAGAAAAATTTTACATTGCATTTTGATAACTAGCTATCGCTTATACGAATTTTAAGGCTTTTTCCTTATGTAAAATTTTTTTAATTACATGGTTTCGCATTTAATATGATGACATATTTACATCCATTAATTAATATACATCATCATGTTCAGATGAGAATTAAACTCCATCAATAAATAAAGTAAATTCCATGTCAGTGGGTTCATTACACTCTAATTTCTTCAATAATATCAATCACTCAAACAAATGTTCTTATGCACAGTTTTTTATAGTTGTTTTTATTTTCATTTTTAACACACTCACTAGGCAGAAACACTCTTTAACACTTTCTGCAGATATTACAATTTAATAGTGACATTTGTACGAAAATAGCGGAAGTATTATACGTGATAACGTTTTCAAAACAAAAATTAAAGTTTTTGATCTAAGCACACCACATTGCATTAACAAAAATCAAGACTTTTAATATAATAACGAAACAAACTTGTTTTAAAATGTTTTGCAAAAACTGTGGCTTAAGAACTAAATACTAAAGTTTTTGATTTAAGTGCTCTGCATTATAGCAATAAAAACATTTAATATAATAAATGAAAATTTCTGTTTATAAAATGTTTAGCAAAATAAATTTCTTTTAAAAAATAAAAATTAAAAATTTTGATTTAAAAACGCTGCGTTGCAGTAATAGAAACTTTAAATTTTAATATAATAGAAAAGCACTTTTGTTTTGTATTCAAATACGCTGTATCGTGGTAATAAAAGTATTTAACCTTAATATAATAAGGGAATATTTTTTAATTTTAAATGCTTGATAAAAAACTTTTGTTTTTCAAACAAAAACGCACATTTTTGTTTTAAAAATCCGAATTATATAAATAAGAATGTCAAATCTTAATATTAAAAGAAACATTCTTGGTTTAAGAATCATTTTTTAAATACTGCATTCTTAAAACAAAAACGAAACATTTTTATTTTAAGAATACTTTTTGGTTCAGTGTAGTATTCAATTCAATCAAGGTTTTTGAACAGGTCCACTACAAGAACAGCTGTTTTAGTAAATTTGGGAATGTGTGCGCCACACAGACAATAGATTTTGGTACACATGATTGGGATTTTTCTATCAACAGCGGGCATGTGTTAGTAAGTTTGTGAGAGCTTATGAATGTGTGCGCCTCACAGATAATGGATTTGACATATTTCTGGGGTATTTCTACCAACAAAATACATGTGTTTTTTGGTGTTGTATTTGTTTTAGTTATGGTGGTACCTGTAATGAATATGCCTTGAATTCAATAGTATGTATAGGCAAGCTTTGAGATTTTTATTAGATTTTGTAAGACGAAAATCAAATCAAAATCAGTCTACGTGGAAACGTAGGATAAGGCAAAAATCGCCCAATCGTCAAAATGCCATTTTTGATACAAAAATCGTCAAAATGACGATAAATCGTCCAATCTGGCAATCATAAAGTACAATGTGCTTGGTGCAATAATACAAATTTGCAGTAATTTTAGTAAGTAAAAACTTAATTTTCAACTTGAAAATTCTAGAAAACAATGGCCAAACGACTGCAGGAGTATGTTAATTACACCACAAAAGAGCTGGACCAATACACACTGGCAGAAGGATCGTGTGTGCACAAAATTAACACTACTTTACACTTGTCCATGGGACCTTTCTGTTTATCAGATTTTAAACATGTTCTAAAGGCGCATATAGTACGGAGTAAAGTGGGCTTTTATGATATACATTTGGACGGCATTGTGCTAGATGTAAAGAATATTAAAGTGTTGGGCACAACTGGTGCCATACGTGCAGATGATCCTAAAATTCATGTCAATATCAAAGCTGATGTTTATATTTTTAAGCCCGAAGAAGGAGCTGAGCTCACTGGTGTAGTCAAACACATAGGACCACATCAAGTTGGTGTCATACTTTATCGTGTGTTTAATGCTAATTTGAGAGTTGCTCACAAGGTGGATAAAAGTGAAGTACAAATGGATCAGGAAGTAAAGTTTCGAATACGCAAATACAATCTACAAAATGTGATTCCTTACATAGATGGCGAACTGTTGATACCAGGAACTGAAAATAATGTGGCCAAGGTGGTAAGTTGAGCTAAATAAGAAAAAAGTATAGTATGTACAATAATTCTTCCTGCTATTCCAGAAAAAAATTGTGTTCAATCAGGAAGATAATGCTGACTCTGGCATCGAGGAAAATGGTACACACGAACTTTATGATCTGCTGTCAGTAATGAAAGCCTTAGAAGAAAGCAATAATAAAAAATCTAATAAACCCAAAAAAGTTAAAGCCAGTTCTGGAGATTCAGCTATTGCTAAAATTTCGTTAAAGACAGATGATGGAAATTCGAACAAAAACCTTAAAAGCTCTCCGTCTATGCCATCAGCTAATACAGACGATACTGAAGTCTTGAGTACGCATTCCCCGAAGAAAATTAAATATGAAGTAAATTTCAGTGATGACTCAACGCCTAGAAAGATAAAAAAAGAAAGAGATGAAAGGCACAATAACAAGCACATTGAAGACGATAGTGAAGTCTTGAGTACGAATTCTCCGAAGAAAATTAAACGTGAATTAAATGTTAGTGATGACTCTTCGGCTTCAACATCTAAAAAGACAAAAAAAGAAAGAGATGAAAAACACTCTAAACACCACAAAAGCAAAATAATGTTTCCTGACCAGGATATTAAAATAAAAAAAGAAATAGAAGATAGCGAATGATATCAATAAATTTTAATACAATTATACTTCTAGATACCATAAAATGTTTTTATACTAGGTGGTAGAAAATGCAAAAACAAGAAAATGGCCTGTTCTGTATTTCATGTGGAATTAAAATGTGTGGAATTATCAAAGCATTGTTATAAATATTAACTTACAACAACAATTCTTTGATAATTCCGCACATTTTAATTCCACATGAAATACAGAACATGCCTGAATGTAAATAAAAAAATGGGGGGTTATGCATAGTTTTCGAGTTATGGGCCTCTGAAAATTTCATATATATTGGTAATTATCTACTTTATTTCTGAACGTATATGGCCAATATTAGTATAATTTTAAAGCTTTTGAATAAATTGGCGGCAACCCACATTTTCGAAGTTATGGAGCTCTGAAGTTTTCATATAAAACTGTGATTATACGAAGAAATTTTGTTTTAATTAGTAAATATTGTCTGTAAAGCTGGCCTTCGGCCGGGCTTAAGGATGTTCTCCTCTATGTATATAGAATAGTGGATTCGCTGAGTAAAGATTCTCTGCACAGCCGGAATTAAGGATTATTTTCGTTTTTTTTTTCTATTTTAACTTGGAAATGAGATATTTTATAGTGGGTAAAAATTACCCTAAGTTTTATTCAGGACTCTAAAATACCTTCATAGCAAATTTCATGAAAATTCGTTCATTGGTTTTTGCGTGAAGCGTTTGGTGTTTTGTTCTGTAGTCGTACACAGTCGTAGTGTATTGGTATTTGTTTGCTTGTTGATAGCCATGGTAGAATAATATAAAAGCCCACCAAACCAAAAGTTCCGACTTTTTCTGAAGTCAGACTTGCCGCAACGAACTCGTTAAGGCATTTCGGTAGTTTTTCTGAACAAATTTCTTTCGTGTATGTACATTTATTTCATGTGAGTATGTGCAAATAAAACTTTTTAAAAAATAACACAAATTTGATTTATAAGTAAGTAAAAACCGGTGAAAAGTTTTCAAATTGTTTTGAAGAAATATGTATATTAAATAAAGAAGAAAAGTTAAAAGTAATATTCATTCGCCAATTATAGTTTTGAGTGTAAATTTTTATGGACAAGAGTCTTTGAAGGAAATCTTTGCTCAGCGAAGCCACTACTCGACATATGTATGTACATGGAGAAGAGAACCTTTAAGCTCGGCCGAAGACACTATAAGTAGGAAATCTTTACTCAGCGAAGCCACTATTCGACATACATAGAGGAAAAACCCTTAAGCCCGCCCAAAGGCCGCCTAGGAAGACAGACCCTGCACATTGCTGTGCATAATTTTAGATATATTAAGATTTTTAAAGGTACGTTGTAAGCTTAAATAAAAGAAAATAACATATGTTATACTAAATTTTCTACATTTTTTCAGATTCATGAACTAACAATTAATTATAGCCAGACAAGCTACATATGTAGATGAAAACAAAGAAATATTGTGACACCACAAAGAACCGACAGCAAATGTCATTAAAAAGGCTCAAGACTTCAATCTTTCAATTTAAATTATAGTTTTTAAGTTATATTACATTAAATTATATAATATTGAAGTGAATAAATAAAATGATGGAAAATAATTTTTATATAAATAGGTAGTTACCCCGTGAAATTTCGAAAATCTCTTAAAAATCTCGAAAATCTTCTGCTTTTCGCTATTTGCTCGAAATTTGAGGAGCCTTGGAGTACCCGAGCCATTGCAGCCAGCCGAATTCAACCAAATAGTCTTTTGGTGTTAAATTAAATTTTCTCAAGAGTGAGTAAAACTAGGTTTTTATATAAAGGGTGGGCAAATTTGAGGTTAGGAAGTAAATAGGCTGTCAACCCGGGTAAAAGAGTTATATATAATTATATATAATTATATTAAGTTCTATATAATTATATACAGTTCTATATAATTATATATAGTTCTATATAATTATATATGAAAAATTGCCCTTTATAATTATATATAGTTTTATATAATTATATATAATTATATATAGTGCTATATAATTATATATGAAAAATGGCCCTATATAATTATATATAGTTCTATCTAATTATATATAGTTCTATATAGCGATAACTGATTTTAAGTATTACAAAGCTCCCGAATTCTACAATTTGATTTTATTGTATTGTTTACCAGCTTTAATTAAATTCTTACCAGACAAATACTTTCAACATTTGACACTATTAGTTGTGGCATTATACGACTTACCCCAAGACAAAATTCTCGTTCAACTGAATCTAGAACGTGCTCTTAGTTGGCTCAACTTATTTCTGGAAAAAAACTCCACAGTTATACAGTGATAGAGAAATGACATAAAATCTTCATCAGCTGAGACATCTTGGACTTTGTATTAGACGATGGGGTCCACTCCGATCAACATTGGCTTTCCCATGGGAAATGGTCAATAGTTTGAAAATTGTTCAAGGAGTTCAAATACTCAAATATACGCAAGAAGAAACAAATGTTGCTCAAGAAGTTCGCGAATCGAAGAATTATTAGTTACTAGGGAACTCTATTAATAAAATTCACGAAAATGATCGTTTAGTAATTGCATCTGAAGGATTCATCTGTGAAAATTTAAAGATTTATGCTCGTCAAAAAATTTTTAATTAAATTTACACATCAATATTGTACAAAATAATTCAAATAAATAGTTATACTGCTGAAATTAGCAAAACTGATCATTCCTGTGTGTATGGAATTATAAAGTTTTTTTTTGAAAGTGAAAATGAATTGTATTTTTTAATTGAACAACTGAAAGTAGAATATAGTAACATGATGAGTCATTTAAAAATGCAAGCATTAGTGAAACATATCGTACCTATTATAGAATCTGGTGATTGCTTGTTAATAAAACTGAACGATTTAAAAAGTAGTTTTCAACTTGTAAGAGTAGGAGACTACATATGTAAAATACCAGATAAATCTAAGAGAATTTGGTAATTTTATTGTACTTTTTAAATTTAAAATAAAATCAAAATCCTACCAACATTAAAAATTTATGAATAAAAACGGGTAAAAATTGGTATAAATGATTATATATAATTCTACAAAAATCTCAAAAAACACTATACATAATTTTATATAATTATATATGATTATATATAATTATATAATATATATAATTATATATAATTATATATAATTATAAAAAAATGAAAAAACAATTGCATATAATTTTATATAATTCTACATGATTATATATGATTATACATAATTATATATAATTATGCAAAAATTAAAAAAAACATTGCATATAATTTTATATAATTAAATATGATTATATATAATTACATATGATTATATATAACTATACAAAAATTATAAAAAACATTATATATATAATTATATACAATTATATATACTCGTAATTATATAGAATTATACATTATTACACAAAATCATTTTACATAATTATATATAATTATATATTATTATACAAAATCATTATATATAGCTATATCCCAGTAAACACATGACCTAGGTTTTACATCAATAGTAAGTCAAAGCTAGGTAATAAAATTTTACATAATATTGATCTACCAGTGACATACATTGGGGCTAAGATATGATATATGGATAAAATGATGTCATTTTAAATAAATAAAAATTTTAAATTCCAAAATAATTTAATAAAAAATGAAATTTCAATTGTAACAATGGAACTATTTCCAAAAATAGCTAATTAAAAATTTGGAAGGCTGCACGAAAAAGAAGAAAGGATATGAGCTATGCCCAGGCGGGTCTATAATTCAATTAAAGGAAAGTTAAGACGGAAGTAAAATAAAATGGAGAATATTGGGATATTTCTTTACCATCTTAACTAAGAAGCCAAATGAATTGAAATGCAGCCTGTTAAGATGTATAAGTATGTATATTAGTGCAAATTTAGTAAAAAGCATATTTCATTTAAAAATATGTATGTATATTGTTAAAGTTTATCTTTTTTCAACTTTTTACACATCAAAAAATCCATTGTGCTTGTTGCAAATTCCACACGAAAAAAGTGGTGCTTACTTATATTAAGTGCGTTCGGGTACACAAAAGTTTTTACAAATTTTTACTGAACTTTACTGCATTTTACTAAAGTGCGTTCGTTTACACAAAATACAGTAAATGAGAACACAAATTGAGAGAGTAAAGTGACAGTTCATGACTGAGTAGTTACAAATTTTTACTGTAGAAATTTTTGCTAGTAAAATGAGAAACATATGATTCAAAAGATAAACAAATAAAAGTAAGCAAAAAAAGTATACAATTTTTGAAAAAATTTGCGAAAGAAAGAAAAATTTAAATAAAACTGGAACAAAAATAAATTGTGAATAATTGTTATGAAACTTTTCGCTTGTAAATTCAAGCATAAACCTTTAAAACGGAAATACAATTTTTAGAAACCATTTGCTTTATTTTGTTTGCACATATTACTTTAATTTTCTAGGGTTGTGAAAGTGCTAAGTACTTGGCTACTCAGTCCGGCACTTGTTTTTAAGCTAATCAATAGCAACAACAAATGTGCATGTACTTTTGAATAAATTTAACTAGACACAAATTAGAAAAATCAAATGAAGTCTAAAAAACAAATGGAAAAGTTTAAATGAAATGAATTATTCATATTTTCTTAAAATGTTCGTGTTATAAGAAGTATTGTATCGATTACCAATAAGAAAAAGAGTTGAGTAGTCAAAAGTGTAAATATTTTTCAGCACTACATTTATTTGCCAGCAGCTGTTTCCTTAATCTTACGAGTTTTTACTATTTTTCCGTTCGCGTACTTTTTTGATCAATAGCTTTTTTTGAGAGTAAATTTTTCAATGTACTCAATAATTACTCATTTACTGCATTTTACTGTAAAAGTAAACAAATGGACCTATTATTTCGCATGAAGACTCAAAATGTTGTAGATACATTTCATATGTTTTTCACAAAATAAACAGAGTACTACTCCTGCTACAATTTTTCATGAGAAATTCGTGACAATTTTTTTATATGAACATTTGACAGCAGTTCGCACGAAATGATGAACAGAGTACCATGCTTAAGGTAAGACAACGGCCAATTCGAATCCATACAAGGTAAGAGTTTGATGTTTTGGTTTTTATAAAAAATTAGATGATAAATATGTAACACTGCTAGAAATAAAACTAATGATTTTTAAATCATTGAATTGATTTAATTTATATTAAAGTTTATATTTGTTATTTTGTTTTTGTTTAGTTTACTTTTTTGTCACATATCAAATAAAAATTCACACAGATTGAGACATTTTACACTTTTTTATGCTTTAAATCTTAATTAATTTCATATCCTTTTGTTTTCCATTCTTTTATTTTAATTTAATTACTTTATTTAATGTTTTTGATTAAGTTACTTAATTAGAAAAACAAAACTTTTTGCAATAAAATTATTTTATAAATTAAATTGAAGACATGTAGGTATGTATTATTATGTAGTATGTGTGTGTTTTAGTTAGAATTTTACATATATATTTTATTTACCCTAAAGTTTTTCTTAATAATACATTTTAATTGTTGTTTTTTATTTCTTTTAATTTCCTTAATAAATTGTATCAATAGATAGCGTTACAGTTTCTCAAGGAATAAAAAATTGTAAAAATAAAGCATATTTGTTTTAGTAAGTTGAAGAAACAAAATTCTTAAAGTATGTAGTATGATAAGGCGCATTATTATAACTTGCCAATGTTATCGGACAGATAATACGTTTTTCGCTATTATAAGCTAAAACTGTCCGATAAGCTAAATGAACCTTTATCTTGCCTTTAATTTTTACTTGAGATTTATGCTTTTGGAGCTGCCATACTTTTTGAAAGTATTTAACCCTACGTCTTCAATCTACGTCTTCACGAGCCATCGACTTGAACATAACATGAACAAGACGACGGCAGAGCAACTACAAAAAAATCATCAACTTCGTTGGTGTGGTGAATACGCGCGATGTCCATGTTCTGCCTTAGCAATGTATTTGGTGGTAGTGCAATAGAAATGGAATATTTAACAATTTCTTTCTGTCTCTTTTCTTTCTATTAAAAATGGTTGTTGACAGCGAATCTCATGGCGAACATTGATGCTCAGCCATATGTTCGCGCATCGATGGCAGAGCATGGACGAAACATGGACATGAGCGGTCTACATTAGCCATATGCGATGTCCGACATGATGTTCATACCAACTTCATGGCTAATGTAGACCCCCAGTCACGAGCCATCGACTTGAACATAACATGAACATGACGTCGGCAGAGTAACTACAAAAAAAATCATCAACTTCATTGTTGTGGTGAATACGTGCGATGTCCATGTTCTGCCTTATCAATGTATTTGCTGGTAGTGCAATAGAAATAGAATATTTAACAATTTCTTTCTGTCTCTTTTCTTTCTATTAAAAATGGTTGTTGACAGCGAATCTCGCGAACATTGATGCTCAGCCATATGTTCGGGCATCGATGGCAGAGCATAGACGAAACATGGACATGAGCGGTCTACATTAACCATATGCAATGGCCGACATGATGTTCATACCAACTTCATGGCTAATGTAGACCCCCAGTAAATAATACAAATATTGAAACAATTTTCTGGCATGGTTTTAGGGGTAAAAATAAATATTTTCTACCTTTGCTGTTTGTGTATGTTAAATTTATTTTAAAGTGGCGCCTAAAGGCTGTATTCGATTTTTACTCTGGTATTATTACAAACCAGAGTGTGCAAACAAACAAAACTTTTCGCAAACGTTTAATCCGAAGACACAAACTTTTAAAATATTTTCAATCGTTTCGTACATGAGCAAAACCAAAACAAATACTTTTGCAATGACAAAGATTGCAAACAATACAATTGGCTTTTCACTCATCTGCTTGCTTTAATATCCCGTTTCAATCGTACAATTGCAAACGAAACAAAATCATATATGTATTTTGTTGAATGGTTCATTGTATTGAGCATAAATACTCTTAACACATTCTCTACTATGATGAGCAAATCAATCGCGAAACGTTTGTAAATGTATTTTCCTAGGTGGATTTATACAGGTGATATTATAAGCACAGCTGTTCTACTTTTTTTCCGCACATTAGATGCTCGCATGTCAAAATTTGTGTACGTTAACATAGGGGCTGAGATGTCAAATGTTATTGTAATGTTGTAGTTGTTTTAGAATCAACACCACCTGATGAAATTAATTCATCTTGGTATTTTCTTGAAACTTTTCAATTTTGTTCTCATTCTTTGCTTTTCTAGCTGCGTACATTTAATTTAATGTACATTTGGTATACACAAGCACAAAAAATACAAAACTAAATTGGACTATCATTCTCGTTGTTTTTGTTTTCCACATTGAAAAATACAAAACAAAACGAAAGCAAACGTTTCGTTTAGTTTATTTTCCTACTCTTTTACAAACAGAACAATTTTATTTTACATGGAAGTTGTAAAGCATGCCATACACGTTACGACCGATGGTACAACTTGAGTAGGTTGTACACGAAATTGCAACGTTTGTGGACTCGTTGTATTAAGTTGTGTGTTGGTTGTACGAAACCTCGAAAAGTTTTAATTATTTGCCATGTTGTACAACACGGTCGCAACGTTTGTCTGTCTGTCGCATACTATTTTATGTAGTATACGTGTTTAGTATTGTTGTGAGCGCCTTGTAGTAAACATTGAATGTGAGTATTATTTGCGGACAACATAAAATGGAAGATGTGTACTTGGTAACAACTTGGTTGCAAAATGAAGTTGTGCATGTAATCGCACACAAAATTGTATCGTTTGTGCGACAAACATACAACGTGATTACTAGCTGAGTTGTACCTACGGGCGTAAAGTGTATGTCTTATATAATAATGAAAATAGTTAAAGGTCGCTTTATTCCTAACTTTAGCTACAGTCACCTTTTACAAACACTTACTCTACACACAGAAAAAAAGGAATGCAAAATCCACATGCCGCAATATTAAATTAACAATAAATAATTTGTCGTTTGAGTGTGTTAGTGTTTATTTGCTTTGTTCATTGTTACAATTTATTGTTTTCCTTAGTTGTGTGATTTGTTGTTGTTTATTCTTACACGTGTCGTCTATGTAGACGACAAAAAACGAATTACCAGTGAAAATTTACTGCTGCTGATTTAAAATTACCATTGTTTCATATTAATTTTAAACGGAAAATTATTAATCTAACCTTAAATCACGGTTAAAACAATTTTGTTATAAACTTTAAGTTTCATTTTCAATCAACATGACTATAACTTTAATTCCAAATAAGTTTTATGTTAAATAATCATTTAAATCATGTTGAATTAAAATGAAATACATTTTACATACGATGGTATTTATTTAGTGTATAAGTAACGAAAAGTTTGAAGCTGTTGTGGCTGCAATGGTTAGCGCGTGGACTATCATGCAGGTGGCACGAGTTCAAATCTTGCCTGGGGGCAGTCAGCTACAACGCCAAGTTTTCTGATGACTATCATGTAAGTAAAATAATTAATAAAATAGCTACATTAAAGACATGTTGTTTCAGCCAGATATAACTTTAATTTAATATGATTCTTCGTGTTGTTCCAATATCAAATTCACGTTGTCTCAACTCGAAATTACTTTGATTCAATATGATTTTTCGTATTATTTCAGTATCAACTTCATTTTGATTTAACTGTACTGGAATATTAAATCAACATGATATATAGTGAATTCAAAAGGAAAACTTTTCTTTCAAGATTATTGTAAATCATGGTGATTTAACATGAAACACCTATGAAGCAAAATCACGACCGAAAAATGTTAAATGCATTTTTCTGTGTGTAAAGGCAAGTTGTAATAACGGGCCTTAAATATAGTACATTTTGGGATTACAAACTTTTCAAATAAATCTGTAAATCATTTTTTATTGTTTTTAATTTAGTAATTTATTTTTAAAATTATATACATGTGTATGTATATATATTTGATAATTATTTTAATTTAAAGACATCTTTATATTTCATTTAAATAACGTTTACACATACATATATGTATATATGTATATAATAGAAGCATTTACATACATAATTACATAATATACAGAAAATACAATAATACAATATACTTATATAATAAAATCTAAAAGTTTTTATTCAAATATTAAACTTTAACAAAAGGTACACAACATTGAAGCATATAGTTTGATTTTTTTCTATATTATAAAATGTATGACGATTATTTAGAAGAAGGTTGTAATAAGAATGATATTTTACAGAATTCTTTAAAATGTATAAGAAATTTAATGTAAAGTTTAAATTAGGGATGTAACGATACGCCGTTTTGCCGATCCGATACCGATACCGATATTTAAAAATAAATATCGCCGATACCGATTCCGATACCGATACGAATATTGAAATTGAGTTCAAGTTTAGATTAACAAAACTCAAGTGCAATTTTTTTATTATACAAAATTACATTATAAGAGAGAATATTTAAAATTGATAAAACATTGGAAGTAATTTTTAAGGAGCTACATTTTCTTTGCTTCCAAAAAATCTATATTAAAAATATGCAGATAATTAGTAGAAAAGCAAGAAAAAAATTTTAATTCCTTTATAATTTAAAAAAATACTCCCCATTCTTTTTATCAACTAATATTCTTCTAAATAACTTAATAGCTTAATTATTAAAAGACTTCTAAGTTTATATTTATTCACTTAAATTTACATGAAAATACAGTTCTGAGTTTAAATTCGCATAAAAAAAAATGTGAAAATGGGTAATTTTTTATCCTTTTTCCTAGAGGAAAAATCATTATAGAATACCGAAAAAGAAATTTGTCCCAGCATCGCTTCCAATTCGGTGATTGGTAATCGAAAAACAGAACTTCTTGCATTAGAAATTATCCAAATTTGCAATACTTCCAGATCGCGAATTCTACATTTTCATGACTTCTTTGGAGTATCTTTTTTTTTGCTGGCATAAGATTTAAAAAACAACGACTTGAATTTCAATTCATGGTAAAATTAACAAAAAATAAATATTTTTTTTTTACAAAATAACAGCATAAAATATTATTAATTTTAAAATTGATATTAATAAGATTTAAAAAATAACGAAGTGAATTTAATTCATGGTAAAATCGAACAAAAATAAATTATTTGTTTAAAAAAAACTCTGAAAAAAATTTTAAAAGTATCGTCGTATCGACAGTAAAATATCGCCGATACCGTTGTATCGGAAAATCTGAAGTATCGCCGATATATCGGTATCGGTATCGGTATTCGATACATCCCTAGTTTAAATGTTCCTTTAATAAAATACAATGGTAGAAGTAGACGATTCATATAGTGTTCCTTTACATCGTTCCATGTCGTTCAACTTTGTGTATTAGTTAATTAAAACGTGCCTTAAGGAGCACGCCTTAGGCTGCCTTGGACGTCATTCCTCATCCCATAGAGGATTTAGTGGTGAGAACGGTGGCAAGAGTTTGCTTCGGATTTTAGAGACAAATTTGGTGAGTACAAGATCAATAGGAATCTTAAATGGGATTAGTTTTAGTGGGTAGGTTTCCATAACACCCTGATTCACGGATTCCAAGGTCATTGAAACCGATTTTACAGGACACCCTCACTAGTTTTTCAAGATACGGACTTTTGACTTCAGTAAGATAGATTCTACGAGGGTTGAGCGGTCTTTACAGAAGGGTTAAAAATGGGTATAGGCACGGGCGCTGATCTCTTTATTTTTGGGAACGAATGTAGAGTTTTCCTGGCTGAGTCCTAGCAACAATAAGGGCCACGGAACTAGTGTCCAATAATGTGACCGATGGCGAGAAGCTTACCTACGTCGACAGTCAGACGGCGCTAAATGCTTTGAAATTACACAGTGTCAAATGGAAACTACATAGTTGGCGACTGTAGGAAAGCCCTTAGCTTGTTTATGGACAAATATAGTGTCAGACTATGTTGGGTTCCAAGTCACTGGAATGTTGAGGGAAATGAAACCGCCAACGAGCTGGCAAGAATAGGGTCGGCTTTAGGTAAGAAAGTATGTTATGGATCGGCTAAATTGCCGATTAGTTACTACCATAGGGTGGTGGATAGGACTAATCGTTCCTGGGGGATTAGAGGGGATTACAGAGTCTCGAGAACTATGTGGCAAAAACTTGAATTAAAAAGATCCAAATACGAATATGGATGAATAGGACTATTGTAAGATTCTTGATAAGCGTATTGAGTGGTCACTGCTCGATCAAGGCGAGGACCAGTATTTGGGAAACTGTAGGCTGTGCGAGGGTGTAGAGGTGCCAGAAACAATCGAACATATTACCTGTCATTGCCCGAGGCTGTAACGTCAAAGTATTAAATGGTTGGACAGACGTTTCCATGAGAGAATTTACTCATGGAAGTAAATGCCTGAAAGTAGCAAATCACTCACACTTTTTCACTAATACATTCAAACTTATTTTACTTTCCACTCGGCTTTCAAATATTTTTTCAAGAAATTGTTTGACACTTTCTGAAAGTTAAACGACAAAGAGGTAAACAGTATTGCAATTCATGCAACTCTTCGCTTCAACGAAAATTTTAAAATGAACTTTCCTATGTAAACTAAAAAGCAATTTTCATGACAGTCATCAATTTCATTGAAATTTTTATTTAAAATACGTATACAGAAAATTCAAGAAAGTACTTTCATAAAAAAAAAGCTGAACCGTCAAAGAGAACAAAACCAAAAAAATCGCAAAAAGTAAAAATTCATCAAAACGAAAAACAAACTTTTGTGTATGTTAATTTCTAATTGATGCAAAAACAAACTATTTTGCTACGGAATTCTATGTATTTTTCTAAAACATATTTATCACACAAAACTATATCTCTTTCAGATAAAGTTAAAATTGTGGATATGTGTTTTAAAAGTAAGATTAATACAAGAAAAATGTTTTAAGATTTTTAATCGGTAGTCCGGACAATTTGATACTCCGGATTAGGGTCTGCAATCAGTTATCCGAATTATCAAGTTTTTACTGTATGTATTTAGGGTGTCTGTTATTTTTTTAACCGACTTCCAAAAAGAAGAAGTAGGTTATCAATTCGTATGTATCATCTTAATTTTTTACTTTTTTTATGTTTGTACACGCATAGCTCTGTCATTTGTGAACCGATTTTAAAAATTCTTTTTTTTGTTCCATAATATTTTTTCGAAAACCGGAGGGAAAAGTTTGCTCCCCCCATACATAACTCTGTCATTTGTGAACCGATTTTCAAAATTCTTGTTTTGTTTGAAAACAATTGGTACTAAAATTTTTTGTCCTCTCAATCCATAACTCCATCATTTGTGAACCGATTTTAAAAATTCTTGTTTTGTTTGAAAGGGTTTGCTAGCAGTTTGACCCAATAATTCTTTTTGAAAATGGGAGGGGAAAATTTGCTCGAACTCCGCCCCCCCCCCCCCCCTAATTCTTAACAATGTCATTTGTGAACCGATTTTCAAAATTCTTATCTTGGTTGAAAGGGTTTGACAAAAATTGGTCCAAGTTTTTTGTCGAAAATCGGAGGGGGAAATTTGCTCCCCCCCCCCAATCAATAACTATGTTATTTGTGAACCGATTTTCAAAATTCTTTTTTGTTTGAAAGGGTTTGCTAGCAGTTTGGCCCAATAATTCTTTTCGAAAATGGGAGGGGAAATTTTGTTGCACTAAAATCAAAAAATCTACTGAACGTACATCAAGAAGTACTTGGAACCCTGCCTTTTACTGGTTTTTGAATGAGTTTAATTTTGAAACACGTAAATTTTTGGACAATTGAGTATGTGGGAAAACATATCAAAATTAAAGTGTTTGGCTCGTAAACACTTAAAGTTGCCATAAACATGGTAGTGTGAATTGCCTATTACTCTCGAACGTTACGGGAATTCAACAAAATAAATATGTAAAAGATTTTTGTTGTAAAAACAATTGCCCAATTCATAAGCTAGCGGTATCTCTGTATCATGTGTATTACTGTATTACTTTACAATGGTGTATATATTTTGTAGGTATTTTTCATATACAAATGAAATACATACACATACACTTTTCTTTCATATATTTCGAAAAATTCGTATTTAGAGAGACTCTCTCAGAGAGTATTTGTATGTATCTTGTTCTTCTTTTGTCCATTAAGACAAGATACAGGCCGAATTAGTAAATATGACTGTTCACAAGGTGTATTTGAAAGTTTGTATTTAAATAACCAATAAACATACTGAGGGGCACTGCCTCGGCACTGAGAGAACTTGTGAATCAGGCAAATTTTTTGGTGAAGATAGAATTGAATTTAAAACTTGAGTACCTTTCCTAAGAGCAACCTTCTTTTTTAAATAAGTATTTAAATTGTTTATTGTAATTAAATTACCAACATAATATAAACATTTGGAAATAATTAAACATTCAGATCTTTCGTAGATGCTTGATTATATTGTAAAATTTAAGTTACAATTTAAAAATATATATAGTAAATTTTTTTTTGGCTGAAGGAAATTTAATTTGGTTTTTTGGCAATATATAGTAAATTTCATTAGTTTGTTATTAATTTAGTCTCATTTCCTTAAAACTATACAAAATATTTATATTTATAAATATATATTTTTTAATTGTATTTTGTTTAACAAAAGGATTTTTCTATAACAACTTAGTTCATATAAAAGGGAAATTAACAACATTTATACATTTATATGATTAATTATAAATACACAGTTTAAGTTACATAATTAATACTTAATTAATACTTAATTTATTTATAAAAATGTCTAAATTATATAAGTGAAAAAGTTATGCAGAGTAAGATTTAATTGCAAAGGATCTGATTTACAAAGTTTTATTTACAGTTAAACTTTAAAAAAAAAAAAAAATAGATTGAACGAATTCAATTTATAGATTGCAGTTTCGAATGCGAATTCTCCGACAATTCGACATTTAATATATGTATATTCGGATATGCACCAAAAGTACCTCAAATGCTTCTATAGAAGCCCAAAAATTTTCTAAAGAAATTGTAGCTCACAAAAATGGAAGCTACTCCGAGAAAACTGAAACCAATCCGAAAATTCGATATATAGCACTTATTCGAAAATGCATCAAAAGTGTATTATACGCCCACCAGAAGTCCACAGTTTCAATAACGAAATCAGAAACTCAAAAAAATTAAAGCTGCCCGAGAAAATCTAAAAAATTTCTAAAACTCGATATTTGGCACACATTTACAAATGGACGAAAATCCACCAGAAAGAATTTCAATAAAGAAATCGTGTAAAATCGAAAATTTTCTGAAAACTTGAAAATTAGCACAAATTGGAAAAATCACCAAAAGTGCTTTAAGCTCACCAAAATTGCCTTAAATTCACTGGAAAAGTTACTCTGAAGAATGTAGCAGATAATCGAAAGATCACCAAATAGTACAGCAAGTAAATAAAGTAAATCAGATATAATTTTACTAACAAAATCGAAAAATCGCAGCAAATCAAAGAAGATAAATTTCGGAAAATTCGATACATATCAAATGTTCGAAAATGCATCAAAAGTGCACTGAATCCACTACAAAAGCTCACAATTTCACTAAAAAGCTTAAGACTCACAAAAAATCGAAGTCACTCGAAAAGTTATCTTAAACTCCCGGAAAGTCCGATATTTAAACGCATATATGCTCCCAGTTTCTGAGGCAAACTGCCGGACGCATATATGAGCCGTTTGGCCGTGAAGTGGTTAAGGCTTTAAATTCAAAACTTAGTTCGAAACATGCACGAATTGAAACCTTGAAATAAATCCGAATTTTCTTTAATAAGATCAAAATTTGTAACATAAGTAAAAAATTTGTACACATACACTCATAGAAAAATGTATCATCGCATTGATGACGCCCTATCATCAGAATTCTGACATCAATGTCAGAATTCTGATGATAGGGCAAATGTCATCAATACAACGAAAACTGACATCAATCTAATGACAAACGTCATTATGGAATTTTGTCATAGTTTAAGTGTCATCAATGCTATGATTGAAATGATATAAATACGATGTCACTTATTATATATTATTAAATTGTAAAATATGTATAAGAGAAATAAGTAAACAATGTTATAATGTTTGTAGCTTGTATTTTAAAACAAATGTTATTGTTTTATTTTTTATTTTTGTGCTTAAACGCATTTTTAAAAAAGTTAAAAAACATGACATTGCATTGATGTACACTTATCATCTTTACTATGACAGATAAAATACGCAAGACCTTTTAAAAACTAAGCCAGTACAGCATACATACATGAGAAAAACGTTGAAACAAGCGATAGTATGACACCTTTTCATTATATTGATGTCACATAGTCATCACATGTGTCATCAATATCAAATAGAATGAGTACGAAGAGAGTAAAGTGCGGAAAAATAATAAAAACATACTCTTGACACAAATGAAATAAAAGAAGTTGTGGCAGAAAACTATTCTGTTTGTTTGTTCTAGATCAGTTGTGTTTTTAAAGTTAATTAAATAGTACCGCGTAGTGTTCTTGTGAGTGACATTTATAAGTATAAATATATACATACATATTTTTAATTATTTGTTATAAGTTGATTTCATTACACTTTTTTTTCTTCTATTTTGTTTTTGAATTTATTTTGTATATTTATTTTTGTTGTTTTTTGCCTTCCTACTACTTGTGGAGAAAAAGAAAAAAGTGTAATTATATCAACTTAATAAATAGCAAAGCAAAAGTGGATAGAAAAAGTAATATAATAAAAGTGAAAATTTGTTATAGGAAATATTATATGAATAAAATAAATTTTTATTGTAATAAAAACATAATTATATTGTAGTTTTCATTTATATTGCCATAATATCAATTATAGTTTATCAAAGATGATTAATGACAGGTGATGTAAAAGTTGACATCACAATGATGTAGTGTCAAAAATAAAGACACTTGACATAGTAATGATGTCAAATTACATCAGCGTTACGACGGGGTTTCTATCAGCGACATCTTATTGATGACATTTTAACATAAAATTGATGTCAATTCGTCCTTTCTCTGATGTCGGTGTGTCATTGCATTAACGATAGATTTGTCATCATTGGTATTGATGACCAGCTGATGTAAAGCTTGACATCACCGTGATGTTAAGTGTCATGTGGTCAAAATGAAGACACTTGACATAGCATTGATGTCGGATTATATCAGGATTATGACGCTTTTTCTATCAGTGTACGAACATATGTAAAAATAAAAGTATTTGCTAAAATTAAGTCTTTAAGTTTAATTTCGTCTTAAATTTAAATGTTCTAAGCTAGTTTCGAAATTTCAAGCATGCTGTAAGAAATAATACTTTCGACTTTTCATCTATAAAGACCAAGATTTTGTAAAATTGAAAGTTTGAAATAAAATTTTTATAATCGAAATTAAGTTTGAAATTTCGAAAATTTTTTATGAACTGGTATGTCTGCATTAAAATAGATAGATTAGATTTTTTATATCGTGTTGAAATTTCCAACATAACATAAATTATTTATCATGTACATAAATTCTTTGCTTATGTTCGAACTTTTAACTATTAAAATTTTGCAAAATTAAAGGATTAAATAAAATTAATCTTTAAATTTAAGTTCTTCTTATATTCGAAAATTCTAAACTTGTTTCGAAATTTCAACCATGATTTAATAAATAATACTTTAGTATTCTCACCGATAAATAACAAGATTTTAATAAATTGAGAGTTTGAATTGATATTTAACAAATGTTCGAAATATTTGAAATTAAGTTCGAAATTTCGAATATGCTTTATGAGCTGATACGTTTACCCTTTCACACAAAAGCTAATTGTTTATGAAGTGTAGGATTTGAATTGATATTCTAATGATATTCGAACATTTAAAATTAGCTTCGAAATAGCTGATATCTTGCAGATTCAACTCATTTGCGTTTTGGCATAATCCATATTTAATATTATAAAATTAAACGCATTAAAACTTGCATTATAGTATGAAGATTGAATAAAATTTTGCCTTTCATATAAAATTTTTCATAATATCGAAAATTCTTAATTAAGTTTTAGCTAAGTTCGAAATTTCGAGCATACTGCAAACAAAGTTATATTGATAAGTTTCGTATAAAATATTGAATTATTATAAGCTTTATGGTTTTATATGTTGTTCGACTTATCTTCGAATATACGAAATTATGTTCTAAACGTACTGCAATAATTACTATTTTTTGTATTTCTTAAAAATTAAGAATTCTTTTTAAACAATTAATACTGAATTAAAGTAATTCCAGCAAATTTTCAGCGAGCGAAAACTTGGGACTGAGTTCCGATTTGCCTCCAGCTCAAATTTTTTGTTCAATAACTCTTGAAATTTTTAATATTTCTAAAAATTTTAACTAAATAAAAATGTTTAAATATTTTCTATTTGTGATTTAAATAATATACTCTGCACAAATTTGAATATTTTACAAATGAATGATTAAATCGCAATAAAAATGTTAAAAAACTTAAACATTAGACAGAAATCTCTTGTATATGTACACGTTTTTTGCCTCCGCCTGTCTGTGTGGTCGATGCGGCACCGGCTTGTCTTAAAATGCCCCCTCCGCCACTTCCACTAGTCGTCGCTGAGGTATTAGCTGAAGCCTGTTGTAGCTGTTGCTGCTGCTGTTGTTGCATACTTTGGAATGATCTGGGCGGTGGTGGTGGCTCGGGTATATCATCATCTTGCGTTATATCATCATTCATAGCCGCTGAGGCCTTAACTGCATTCTCTATATCCTTGAAAGACATTTGATCTGAGGATTGTACCGAAGCGAAATCATATTGATTCAATTGCCCTGAAGAGCCCACAAATGAACCCCGTTTGCTGAGTAAGCCCGATGATGATGACGTGGTAGCGGCAAAAGAAGGATCTATTATAAGACCTGATGCCAGTGGCAAAGGATTATAGGTCACCATTTCCATATTGTTGACAGCCATTAAATGTTCCGTTTGTGATTCTGTATTAATGGGCACAACATTACTCTGCGCATAGCTGGTGTCTAGGGGTGTATGATGTTTGGTTTTCAGCAAATCCAAGGTACTCGTAGAACAACCAGCCCAATTGGCATCAATCATTTGTGCTGGTGGCAATTCTACTATTAATTTTTCATCTTTAGTTTGTAAAGACTTTTCATCATAACAGCTGTATTCACCAAATAACACCGTAGTTTTCCCGCTAACACCTGCACCGCTGTCATTAAAGGAGCCCGTCTCACTACCCATAGCATTTAATTTTAGCATACTTGAATTTTTACTTGTGTCATTATCTTGCAATTCCTCTTTCGTTTTAGCATCTCTAGCACGCTTTTCACGCTGATGGTAAATTCCAGCAAATATTAGAATGTTGAGTATGAGCAGAAAACAACCCACAGCCACGGTGGCTACTAGAGCAGTAGTATAACTTTGAAATTGTTTACCACTTAAACGTCTTAAGACTTCTAGATTACCTATTAGACCGGTAGAAGCGGTAGCCATTTCTTTTTCACGACTATTCAAAAGCAAGGAGCGATTATCGCTAGGCGGCAGCGTAGTCAATTCAGCCACAAACATGGCACCATCAACTCCACATTCTAAAAGAATGTTAAAAAAAAATTAGTTTATAAAAATTTCATTGGAATAGCCAACAACAACAATTAACCTGTTGTGGTTCCTTGAGGTTTTTGTGTGGCATTTGTTTCTGGAACAGGTGGCGGTGTTGTTAGTCTGCCCTTCGGCAGTATTAGGGTTTCATCATCATCGTCTGGCTTTGTTTGTATTTGCGCTCTAACAATTCCTGTGATTTTCAAACAAGTTTTGTATCAGATTTCAAATTAGTTAATTAATTTTTTATCAACTCATACCTTCATATAAATTTAAGTTATTTAAATCATCTTGGAACTGATGATGTCTCATTGACTGGTCATTCATGTTGGCATGTCTATGAAGTTGCGGTATTAGATTTAACCACATCGACAGTTTATGTCCTCTATAATGACTTTGGATTTCAGCTTTATTGCCTAAAATAAAATGGAAATGGTGATAACATTGTACAACAAAATCCAAAATTTTTCAAAATAAAAAGTTTCCAGCGATTCTGGTAGATCGGCCCAGACTTTATTTTAGGGAAGTTAAGGTTCAGTCGCTGCCTTTTGCACATCGTTATAGTGAGTCGGGATAGGATAACTTATGGATCTTAAGTTTTAGGTATAAAATAAAGTTCAGCACTTGTACGTAAAACACTAAGAGAAAAATCTGTGTCAAACACTTTAACATTCTAAGGGCCATTATTACAACTTGGCAATAGTTAAAGGGAGGATTTTGTCGGACGGGTAAATAGTTGATCATTATTACAGCATCTTCAGGCTTCACTAAACGGAATAGAGCTTAGGCTGTCTGCCAGTGTGAGTTATCTGAGTATATACCTGGACTCCAAAGCAGCGAAATGTCCACTCAAGAACGGATAAGGCGGCTGTGGATAGCATGCAGAAGGCCCATAGTGCTTACTTGGAAAATAAATCACAGGAACTTCAAGTGGCTCTTCAAAATGGCAATAAAGCTCATACTTACGTATGGATCATAGAAAAGATCCTGTGCAGATCCGCTTTGATGATCACAGTTGCTCCACGCAACACCGCATCAAAAGCACTTTTCACAATGTTGCATTGGCTGCCAGCTATTCTCATGGTTAAACAATTAGCCATAAATTCTGTGATCAGACTCGAGGCAGCATGGAAAGGGCTAAAAGAAGATATGCTAGAATTTGGCATTCCTAAGGGGTTTGCGCACGAACTAGCCAAACTAGGAACTTCAGGATTAGGATCAAACATTTGGCATCCATGCTGAAAAACTATAATTCAAAAGAATCTATGTGAAGTTCCGCAGACTAGGTAGTTTAACCAGATTGCCTTCTCGACATCCAGGTTAATATGGCCCCAATGTGATTGTAGTAAATCTGCAATCATAGTGGGGACAGCTCTGGGGCAACTACACACAATTGTGGCGTTAATTAAAGGATACTGTTTTATAGGCTATTATATTGAGTTTACCGTATAATAACTTCTGCAGAAGCTGTCACAATGAAGAGAAGGCCAGCTTCTATAGTGTCATTTAAAACGACAAAATATTGCTTGAAAAGCCTGATTTTGATAAAATTGATTGCTCGTGATTGGAGGTTTTTCTTTTCCCAAACTTTTTCATTTCCCAGGAAAGTGGGATTGATTTTTCAATTTCCCGGGAATTCCCGGGAATTGCCGCCCAGTACAAAACGATACAAAATAGCATTTCACTTAATTTATTGGAACAAAAACAAATACCAATCCACGAGATCTGTTAAATAAGGTTATGGATGCATTAAGCGTAAGTAAAAAAATTATAAAATTTGAGGTCTTTAGCCGTAAATTTTATTTTTTATTGCATAACTTCTGATTAGTAGCCACCCGAAGTAAAAAAATGTACTAGTTTCATACTTTTTTATAATTTCCGTAGCTTCTTAAGTAGAAACGATATTGCAATGATTTATGATTTATTTCATAAGACACTAAAGAGCATTTCATACTGCTAAGCAAAACTGAATTGAAATAATTAAATGGCGGAAAAGTGACCGCCTGAAAATAATTTTTTTTGTTTGTATCGATTTTTAATTGAACCCTGTGTGAACCTGTTGTACATAAAGCTTTGACTTTTTTTTTTTTGCAAAAATTTATAATTTTTGAAAAATTCGAAATTTTGAGCTTCAAAAAACTCTGTGTGGCTTAAAATAACAATCTGACATTTTCAGAAAATATAGACCAGCCGCTTTATTCCATAATTCACTAAAGCTAAAGCTAAATCTTGATCGTTAAAATGCTGAACAAATACAAAATTAAACATTTTTGGCGATGACATAAAACACTAAAATTTCGGCGAATTAAATTTTTAAGACATTCCATTATTTAGCAATACACGTTGCAAAATTGTATTCGTAGAGGAAAATTGATAAATCGACCGTAAAGATTTTTAGCGACAGAGATTTAGCTTTAGCGAGTTACAGAATAGGGGGGCAGTACTTCTTTATTATGCCCACTTTCGCTATGTCCACTTAGTGATAATTTGTTATTTTCATTTCTTCACGAAATATGTTTTTTGAGTGCTGCTCTTAGAAAAATATGAAAAAATGGAGACAAAAAAATGTGCTCAAAACTACAATTTTTTTACTTTTATTTACATATTTTTCTAAATAAAAGCAGCACTAAAAATGTGTGCTTACAGAGAAGAAAAGTTATCATAATAATATTTATAAAATACCGGGAATTCCCGCACAATTTTCCCGGGATTTATTTCCCGAAAAATGTGCGGGATCCCGGGAATTTTTTCCCGGGAAATCTCGAATGAAAAACACTACTCGTGATTAAAAAAAAAAGTTTTACCAAAGCTTCCTTCTTTTAAAACAATTTCTCCCTTGTAGCTCGCCCTGTATTTTCCCCTTGTATAACTCCCTTGTATTCTCTCTTGTTAAAGAAGGATAAAATAGAGCGTTTTAATGTGTAAGGCGCTCATAAACAAACTTTCGGTATGCAACTTCTTAGTTCGAGAAATAAAAACAGAGTTCTTCTTAGATTTGTACTGATTTTCACATGGAGCTAGTTCTCATATAGTTTAAAAGAATACAAGATAAAATTTAGACCAATTTATTCTTGCATAACAAATTATGATCTGGCACTTTTTTTTATTATTTAATATAACTTTGATTCTCTGAAATTTTGTAAGTTTCAATTCAAGCAAAAAACAATTCCAAAACTTACCCAGTTCCATGTACAATTGATTAACAACATCATAAGCATCCCAAAATGGCAGCTCATCACTGTCCAATTTATTATTATTGTTGTTGTTGTTGTTGGTACTTAAAAAATAACTAACTTCACTGGAGGCACTGCCACTATGATCATCATTACTACGGGAGTGTCTTTTATAATAAGTGCGTTTTGTACGACGTTGATTATAGAGCACAGCCAAGTTCAAAGCCTCCCTAGCGGCGGCAGTTGCAACGTCTTCTATAATGTTACTACTTTTAATTGGACCACTAGAGGTTGATGAAGTAGCATTTACAATATTGAATGAAGATCTTTTGATTTTTTCCGATGAATCTTCGCCAGTTTGACTAGATGAGGATGATGAAAATGACGGGGATGAGGAAGGCGAATCAATTAAGGAAGACGACGAAGGTGGTGGTGATAATAGTGATGATCGATTAGGATTACTGAAAGTGAAGTAAAAAAGCGATAATAGTTTAGTAAGATTTCATTTAGGAGTTTAAAAGTTAAAGACTATGAACCATATAAAGGCGAATTTCTCGAATTTCAAGCGATCTCGTCACACATACGGATACTATGAGAATGCAATACTTGTTATTTTGATGGTTGTATCAGCACTCCGGTGATGTGCCGGAACTAAGAAAATTACTTATGGACATTCGATTTAAATTTCTCGACAATGAAAGTGACAGGATGGGATGTTCAGGTGATGTATGTCATAAGGTAAAGTTACTGATCGGTTCAACTTGGTGAATCTAGTAAAATCGCTATCGACTGCATCTTAAGTCGTCTCATAGTCTCCGCGTGGTAACTCCTGGGAAATAGTGTCTTGGGAATTGCCAAGGCAACGGCTAACGTTCAAGCGGCGAAACCTTTCCTCAGATTAAGACGTTGGAGTTGGACTGGTGACCCACTTCACAAGACAACGCTACAATAAAAACGAAAATAAATGATAACAAGTGAACTTCTCCTAATGTTGACGACCACTACAAACAATTTACGGATATGCACATGAAATGTACGAATACTCTTTAGGCCAGATGCCTTTATCCAACTGGCGGATGTCCTTGAAGAATACAGAGCTGACATTACCGCCATCCAGGTAATACGATGGAAAGAACATGCGACGTATACTACAGCTGCCATGAAAGCAAGCACCAGTTCGGATGCGGAATTGTTGTGAACAAGCGAATACGTCGCCTAGTCGGTGGTTTCACACCAGTGGACGAACGACTGCCAAAAATCCGTTTTAAGACCAAATTATTTTTTATCAGCCTGCTTTGTACTCATACGCCGACGGAAGTGAAAGACGAAGAGACCAAATATAAGATTTACAAGCGCCAAGATCAGACAAACGACCGCTGTTCCGGCCATGACGTTAAAATTATTCTAGGGAATTTTAATAGTAAAATAGGCAGGAAGAACATTTTTGTATCCTACCGTCGGTAAGTTCAGCTTCCATGACAGCACCAGGTCTAAACATCGACAAATCTATAAGGCAATATGGCTGTCACCCGATAGAAAGGCAAGAAATTAAGTAGACTACGTTATGATAGACGGAAGGCATATATACATCCAACATATAGAACGTACGGACGTTCCGAACTGCTAACATCGATTCCTACCACTACCTCGTACCACCAAAGCTACGCACTCGTTAAAGTGCAGTACGTAACAACACCAAGAGAGAGAGAGAGAGAGCTAGACGTTGAAAAGATGCAATCGAAACCGACAGCCCAATCCTACTCCACGAATTTATCTCACATTCTCATTTTGAGCCCTCCTCCTTCCGATGATATCAACGACCAATGGCTACACATACACAACTCCATGACAAAAGCCGCCGAACAAGAAATTGGTTACCAAAAGTGGCGTGAAAGGGACCAATGGTATGATGAAGGACGTGAAATCCAGGACGACACTCGCGTCCATGTCGATGCGAGCTGTGTTGTAGCGATACCGAGAGTTGAGGAGGGAGGCAAATCGTCTATTCCGAAGAAAGAAAAAATAAATGAATTGAGTTCTATGGTAATAGAAATAACACCAGCAAATTCTTTCAAGGAGTAAAACATCAATATAAAGACACGCCTAGTGGCATAACTTCGCATAGAGATGAAAATAGGAAGCTAGTGACAGACACGTCGAGTGTGCTGAGTATTTGGAAGCAACATATCTCAAGCTTGCTAGCGGCCGAGGAATCCTGTGAAGAAAGCAACCTGCAACCAATCATAGTGTTGAATGTACAACCCATAATCCAAATGAGATCAAAGCAGCAATAGCCCGGCTTAAGAACAATAAGGCTGCACGTACAGACAGATTACCGGCAGAGCTGTATAAGACCGGAGGAGAAGAACTGGTATTAAGAAAGCATGTCTGATGATTAGAGCCTCACCGTACTATGTCCGATTCATAAGAATGGAGACAAAACTGTTGGCGTCAACTACACAGAAAAAAATAGACAAGAATTATGTTCAATAAGACCATGTTATTGAAAAAAATATGAATTTCAATAACATTTGTCATTAACTTAATACAATATTTCGTTGTTTGTATTTCTACCGCATGCCGGTTATATCTCTTCTTTTCATACAAAAGTACTTAAAACAAGTTTTATCTCATAAAAATATAACTGGGACATGGCTCGGCTGTAGAGAGCAA
This sequence comes from Panzeria rudis, assembly GCA_956483635.1. Lineage (NCBI taxonomy): Eukaryota > Metazoa > Arthropoda > Insecta > Diptera > Tachinidae > Panzeria > Panzeria rudis. The sequence goes on along the minus strand of OY101449.1, from coordinate 35,011,778 downwards.
GCTTTACGACCGGGAAGCCCGAGTTCGTATCCCAGGCATGTCAACATTATTTTTAAATTATATTTTTTTCTTTTGAAATAATTTTGCTATCAATATAGCGGAATTCTTTATCACAGGAAATTTGAAAAAAAAAAATTATTGAATACCGGGATTTTTGTTATCAAAAACGAAACTTATTTTTTTCTGTGTACCGCAGAATAACTCTCCTATCCATCGCCTATAAGATTCTATCTAATCCCAGAAGTCTTCGGCAGGTTGTCATCGTATCCTGGAGCTTCTTCAACATACTGATGGAGAAAATATTGGAAAAAGCAGAAGTTAATAAAACAGGCACAGTGAACACAAAAGGCCACATTGTTCTCGCATATGCGGACAACATTAACATCGTAAGAAAGATAAAGCAAGATGTAACTGGTACTTTTTCCAGAACCAAAAAGGAATCGGCTAAGATCGTTTTGATAGTGAACGCGGACAAAACAAAACTTATGCTAGCAACTGCAAGGCAATCTAGCAACGATAGAATGGCGAAATAGTGAAGGCCGGCAGTTGTATCGTCGAGGCAGTGGAAGATTTTATATACCTCGGATCCGACTTTAATAGAAATAATGATGTCAGCATCGAAATAAAGCGAATGATGTTACTTCGAGTTAAGCAAACAATTCAAGAGCAGAGCCCTCTCTCGTCGTACTAAAACAACACAGTACAACGCCCTTATTCTGCCTGTGCTTCTTTATGGCGCTGAAATATGGGTACTTGCGAAAGCAGATGAAGATGTGCTGGCTGTTTTTAAGAGAAAAATCTTTCGCAAAATCTATAGCACGATATGTGTTAACGAATATAGTTGTCGAATGGACCGTGAGCTGTATGAGCTATATCCCGATATAAATGTAGATAAGCGCTACAAAATACAGCGATTGCGCTGGCTGGGCCATGTCGGTACCGAATAAATCCAAAAGTTTCAGCCGAAAAGGTGGTCGTTTGCAACTACCACGGTAGGCGTAGACAGGAAGGACCAAGACTCCGCTGGAATAGGCAAGTGCACAGAGATACCAGATTCGTTGAGACAACCGAATTTGTTGCCAATCGAATTTTGGCAGTTGCATCAACTATCATAGAATTCTTATTAAAAAAGAAGTTATTTCACAATTATAAATAATTGCTAATGCGAATCATTTAATCGGTTAGGCGTATCAATGATAATAAAATTAACCCCTAGTTAGTTGCAACAACCGATATAAAGTAAAGTAAGTTTAGAAAGACAATTTTTTTAGTTGCAAATACCAATAATTGGTACTAAAATCCAATTGACAATATTTTATTCGGTGGTGCTCATCATATTCGTTACTTAGTCATAACAAAAGCATACGATCGGTTGATCTAATCAATTTAAGAATTGTCAGAATCATATCTTTATTAAGGTTATGCTGCTAAGGTAATGAACATGGATTGTTTTTTGGATTCATAGAAAATTGAAATATAGTCTATTCAACTAACATTTTATCGGCCTAATTATTTTCCAACCAAACTTTTTTCTGTGAGTAGGAGAAGACAAGTATAATTTATTAAGCAAGCCAAGGCCAACAGCAGGCTGTAGAGCCAACATAAGTAAGTAAATACCCAGCAAAAAATATAATGTTTCTGGAAGCAGTAAAACCGTTCATGACTTCCACATGCAATCTTTTTAAGCGCTTCCGAGGATGCTCAAAAAGAAGGCAGAGATCTCTCAGTGTTCATAATGTTTAAATTACGAAGTCAGTCAGCATTTTACATTTCTTCAACACGAACTCCAAAACAAACAAATCATATTCAGTAGCATTGTAGCTTTCAACAATGTAGGTTCATTGTCTCAAATAAACACTAACACATTTGAAAACTCAAAACCCATTTAAAGTATGCTCTCTTTCTATATTTCCCACCTATTGCATGGAAGAGAGAAATTTATAATAAGCTGAGACATTATTTTAGAGTATTTTCGATGCTTCGAAAGAAGCGCTATTTTATATAAAAAACAAGAGCTCCAAAGTGGGACGTCGCGAACAATAATCATGCATGTCAAAGCGCTTTTCGAAGCATTAGAAATAACAAAACTAGCTTCTCTCGCTTATAAACCTGCTTCGGCCGAAGCAGTAGTTTTTGCTGGGTAAGAAAGTGGCAGGAAAGCTTTCTACAGGTGGCTTATTCTACATAGGAACTATACGGATAAGAATTAAATTTGCTGTGTAATGTGAGTGCAGTTCATAATATAACGTAAAAAAAAACAGGGGCACTTGAAAGCTTCTTTTCATGCCTAACTTTTGCTTTGACCATAGGATGCCTCACTTCCAGATTTTCTATTTTCTCAATATTTATATCACACATGATTACACATGAAGCAGCATTTTTGGTCGCTCTCTTATGTTATGCTATAAAATCTGGAAACGTTATCTCTCTATACTTAACTAAACATCTGCTGCAGCATGCTGTAAGATTCAAAATAACGGACATGGAAATTTTAGTAGTTTTCTACAAACAGTAAAGCAACTATAAAAGATGCTGCTGGTATAGCTGGAAAGCAGTGTTTGATTAAACAAATAGGCTTTTACAAAGGTTAAACGTAACAATATAGACAGTAGTATGTTTTTGTGATGTCTGAAAGTAAGAGTCACAGTGAATTGGCTGGAGTTCGCCGATTCATAGAGTTTATTAAACGGCCTTGCTTTCTTGTCTTTTAACTAGATTTCCTAAGAACATTGGCCGATCCATTTATTGTCATTGAAAATTATTTTCATTTGCTAGTACTTACCCCGTTTTGGCAAAATTTGCCAGATATCTTAACATTAAACGACTGATTTGTTTTTCCTGAGTTGTATAATTGTGCGGAAAAAGTGGTGATATGGGTAAACCCAACCAAAATGGTACATCTTCACCGCGCACTGAACCCGTTCGCTAAAATTATATTAAATATAAAAATAATATATTTAATTTTAAAACTTTAAGAAATTTATTATTCGACATAATGTCATTAGTTTATTTTAAATGAAATTTATTTGCTGGTGTTTAAGCATTGTCTATATGCAACATTTCATTGGAACAGTTACAAACCCTTTATCTTATGCACAAACTTTTAAAAACCATTTGAGAAATTTACAAATAAATGATTTTCAAAAATAAGCATATCAGGTTTGGAACTTATACAAAACCCAGCAATTAATTTTTTATAGATTCATATCGAATAAAAAATTATTTGCTGGGTTTTTGTATAAGTTCCAAACCTGATATGCTTATTTTTGAAAATCATTTATTTGTAAATTTCTCAAATGGTTTTTAAAAGTTTGTGCATAAGATAAAGGGTTTGTAACTGTTCAAAATTGTGTTTAAAGTCTACTGATGATTTGGTAAAGCACCAATGAAATGTTGCATATAGACAATGCTTAAACACCAGCAAATTAATTTCATTTTTAATTTTAAAATTTTAAAAATTTCTACTTACCTGAGGATATTCCTCCTCCACGGTACGATGTTTAAAATGTAAAAAATAAACTTTGCCTCCCCGTAAACTGTGCATATAACCTAATTTGATAAGAGATGATGCCGTATGGCCATCACTTAAAAATTGTAAAGTGGCATCACGTGAACTTAATGGGCTCCGTATGGCCTTATCCCAATCGGTATATTCATTCTGTATTTTAATAAAAAATTATCATTATCTGTTTGGAGGAGGTTAATGTCAAAACCATTTACCTTTAATACAGCGAATATTTCGTTTAGATGATAGTGAAAATTATTACGTACATAAGTTCTTAAAATACGATCACGACGTGTTTCATTGAAACCAAATTCCAAGTCTTGAGCATTCAAGTCTAAATGGGATTCCACTGATGTGAGACAAAATATGAGATTACGTTTAGGAAAATTTGCAAATTCAATTCCTGATGTACTGTTTGCAAAATAAAATAAAATATATTAATGATGTACATAAATGTGGGTAGTTCCTTTTAAAACTAGTTGGCCAACTTACCTAACTATAGCTGAACCCAAAGGCAGTGATAATTTCGCTACATAATCTGTATTGGGTGATATGACAGTGCCATCGATAAATGGAGCAAATCCGACCAAGAACCTAGTAAAGAGATATGATATGTCAAAACATATATGTACATACATACGTGTCCCACTACCATATGACTTACCTGGGATGATCGATTTTTACGGCTAAGAGTTCGGTCACGGTTTTTGTGCGCAAACATGGAGCCAAGTCATAATACAACATATCACCATGACAACCAGTCTGTTCGGCTACACGACGTTTAACAAACAGGGGATTTTTTTGTATGGCCCAAGGCGACAGGGCCGAACCACTTACCATCACTGTGTGTTGTATGAGATCTTTAAGTTATGAAATTAGATAAAATATTCCTTCTTTAAATTTAATATTCAGTTTGAAGTCTTACCACTTGCTACTGGTGATACCACTAATATATTAGCCAACGCTGCTCCCGTCCCATGGCCCAATATTGTTATTTGCTGAGGATCGCCTCCAAACGCAGGCAGATTTTCTTTGAGCCAGTGCAAGCCAGCCACCAAATCCATGAGTCCAAAATTTCCTTGTGCACTTTCTTTGCCACCAGTTTTAAGAAAACCCAAGATGCCCAAACGAAAGTTTATGGTAACTACGATGACATTGCCATGTGCAGCTAATTCGGAGCCATCATATGGATTACCAGAATTCCACTCATACGATTCGCCGTGTATGAACAATATCGCTGGCAGTTTTGGCGCGTCATTTAATTCACCGCTGTTAGTGGTAAAACCTGAAAGGTAAACAAACACAGTTTCAATCATTTTCTTACATTAAGGAAAATATAGTTTTTCGTGTTCCCAAAGTAATCTTTATTGCTGCTCGTGGTAGATATTTAAGAACCAAATGTAAAATATAACAACCCAGTAACATTTTTTATTGGTTTTCAAAACAGACAACGACCAGAGGCGATTGTATAAGATTTATGTGCTTGCCCTCGCTACCGGTCATTTCCTTCGTGGGACACCCTCGATAACATCACCCGAACGGCTCATCGGACAAGGGCAGATCCAGCCTTCAAATCAGGGGAGGGCAGTCACATTATGGAAATTCAGTCGGGACAGCTTCCAAACGCAATTTTATGACCAAAATAGATACCAGTTCGAATAGCAAAGGGTGGTGCAGTCATGACTACCCTTCCTTGGTTCCCCGCTTGCCACGGTGTCTGTTAACTTACGAACCGATGGGAGAGATTGAAGATGTTACACCATCAATTCGCTCAACGACGGAAGGACTAGTTCATGAAAGAGCTTAAAAAGCGTTATGAATGGCAACACGCCGAAGAAAATATGTCTGTTGGTTAACTTGTGATTGTCAAAGACGCTTCGCTCCCTCCTAGGGAATGGAGGTTAGACGGCGTTAGTAAAATATGTTTCGGTAATGACGGCTTTGCGCATGTCACAGATTTAAAACCACTAATTGGCATGATCACCAAACCAATTAGCGAGCTTTGTGTCCTACCCATAAACACTTAAGAGAGTAATTGAAAAGCACTTGAATTTACTATGGTGCGATGCCTCAACCGTATCGTTCCAGGTACATTCACAGAGAGGGTGTTGTTGGCTGAAGTAGTTTGTGCATTAACTGCAAATTATGATTGAGAACGGATCGATCCCTGTTCAAGGTAAGTTATACGTATCACAAATGCGACAGCTGGCATCATACGTTACTGCATCTCAGTCGTGGGAATAAAAGGGAATTGCGTGGCAAGATAAACCTGAATCGCAACAACAGCAGAAGAACCAATTCTCCGACGCCACACAGGCAAACCAGCAGCAACAGCCGCGGCAACAGCAATCAAGCTACCAACAATGCAACAGCTTCATTGGTAGCCAGCCAACAAATTATATTCGAGGCCATTCGCTCCCTCGCCCAAGTTCACCACTCACAGCCATAGATCGGCACTGCATTACCTAGTGGATCTTTTGTGACATAGATCTATAAATTAAATCAAGCTCTGCATGACTCTCCATATGAAAGTTAGCACAATAGCCTTCTACCATTACATAAGGCAATACATCCACCGAGATTGTATGTCGTTGTCTCATCTTATTCCAAGCTTAAACGACACAAGGGTGACGGAACTTGGTAACTTTTCCATATACGATAGTTCAGTCTAAAGTGACCAGAGAGAAAGCCTGTAACCAGCCGTAAATCATTCCTGTTGAAATTCAGGATGCCACTATATGAAAATGGTGTTCAAGGCACTTTGACGCGCAACATACAGTCTCTCGAAAGCAAATGTCATCCTCAATCTTCTAGCGTCGGACCTTATTTCCACAGATGAGGCTCTGAGGACCGAAATTAAGGCGGAACAACTTTGCAATATAACCTCAAATTCTGAGTTAAATAATCAGAACAAAAGGTAGCAAATGGCAGGTTTGGAGGCCTCTCTGCAATTTCAAATCCACATAAAACAAAAGACGGCAGCCCTGTCGCCAAACTAGGCAACACCAGACTAATCACCTGATGAAGCTGAAAATCATGCGATTACTACAACAAGAAATACAAGACAATTAAACCAAATGAACACTCTGATGACGACCCCGCACGCCCCCGGATAAGATATGCAATATAGAACGTAAATACCCTTTATGAAACAGGCAAATTGGCGCAGCTAGCAGCAGAACGCAACAGGTTATATATATCTGTATATTAATATGATTATTTCGAACGTATTTGCTTCGGTTAACCGGCTAATTACTACCCGATTAACTGACCGGTTAATTTAAAATAGGCTATTTTGATTAACGGTTAAACCGGTAAATTTCAGTCGATTAACCGATTAACCGATTAACCGATTAACCGACGTAACAAATTTTTTCATATTTTGTAGTATTATAACGTATATTTTGTGTGTTTAATTATTTGTTTCGTCTCATATACAAAATGTATGTGTTTAGAAATTATTTTTCGTACAAACAGATAAGTGTGTTCAGTGATTTTAGCTTAAGTAAAACATTAAAATCTTTGGACGTGGCTATAAAAGAGTTTAGTAAAGATTCTGGCTACTCTAATTGAACTTGAAAGAATTATGTATTAAGTTTTTGTTCAATAGTTTTTGTTATAAATCAAGAATAAAATCCAATATTACTGTTGCCAACGATTTAATTAAAAATCTAAGGATTAGATTTAATGAGAGACGAATTCAATTATTTCATACCTCCACTCAGGAATATTTCCTTCTAGCAACAGTGTTTTCAAATATAGTACAAAAACGGAAAGTGAGGAATTCGGAAATAAAATTTTTTGCAGAATATTCGTAGCTGAGAAGAAACTATCTATAGTAATACAAGAAATGTTTTAACAGAATTAACCGAAACAACTAGAAGTGTTAAGAATTTGAAGAAAAAAATTAAAACAGGACTCTAATGGCATAATTGAAAATTTTATAAGCTTAGAGAGATCCAGGAAAAGGACTAAGAAGTCAAGTTTTATTAAAACTAAAGTAGAGAATCTCTTAAATCCTAAGCGTTTAAAGGAAACTGTTTTTCTGAAAGATAGTTTTAGAGCATCTCCTTAAGCTATTGAAAGAATTTATATAATGATTTCACAAAATTGTTCATTTTTTAATGAATACATATTTATGGCTTTTTTTTCATTTAGTTCAAGAATTGTTATGTTTGTTATATGATTGTTTTTCTTACTAATAAATTGAAAATAATAGATAATTTATGCATTTTTATTTGTTGAAATTACTTCATTTGTGAAAAAGACTTTATTAATCGGTTTACCGCTTAATACCGAAATTAATCGATTATTAACCGACTAAGCCAAAACCTCGATTAATTAATCGAGCGACTAACCGATTAAAGCAGAAACCCGATTAAATTAATACCCTAATGTAGACTCAATCATTATTGCAGCGCGAGCCATAAATGAGAGAGCGAACCTCGAATACTACCATTGGCGTAGCTAGACATTTTTTCTAGGGGGGGCAAATTTTTTTTTGGAAATTTTTAATCCGGTTATGGATTTTCCTAACTAACAATACCACTAAAAAATCGATTGCTTTTAATAACACTGCTTTACAAACTTTTATTTTTTGAAGTTTTTAATTTTCTAAAACATATTTTTAGAATAATTATGATGTGCTAAATACAAAAAGGGAATAAAGAATTTCATTTCGGCCATTGTGCATAATATAACGGTTCATTTTCGTTTTTCGGTGTATACTTCTTGTTAAAGCGTCCTTCAGAATCAAAGGCTGGTTCGTTTAAAATGAATTATATATTATTTGAAAGGCTACTAAATTACGCGTCGAATAGTCGCTCTGATAGAATAAAAGGCGACCAAGTTAGAGTGGATAAAAGTTTAAGTTCTATGAAATTTATTGGTTTAGTGTATTTTTATTCGAGAGAGTTAATTTAAAAGTTCTATGAAATTTTTAAAGTTCATCACAAATTGTTGCATTTTCGGAAGCTGTTTTGTACCAAATATAATAAAAAAAATCCATAGATTTATAATTTCATTGAATAGTCCATTCGATTATAAAAATTTTAAGCCATAATGGACCTAAATCTGATGAAAACAAAAAATCTTATATTCTATGTTTTATTATTTATGATGAGATAAAACAGTTTATTCCATTTTTGTTCCCAATGTTTCATCGGCTTTTTTCCGGCGTCTTTAGAAGAATCTTATAATCGACTTTGAATGGTGCTTTAAAGAGAAGTAAATATTTGTACGTACATCGAAAAACACAAATGTACCGTTATAAGAACAATGGCTGAAGTGAACTTTTTTCAGTGTATAGCATATCATTCCTAATTATCCTAAAAAATGCATTAGCAAATGTAAGCCTTTTCATTGTAAATTAACAACCTGTTTGAATGATTTTGTGTATTTTACATAGAATTATATTTCAATTATTTTTTACGTATTTTTTTATGTAGTTATTCTTCAAAAGAAAATTCTCAACATTTTTTTTTGTTATATGTATTTATTTATTGTATCTTCAACAAAATTGAACTAACAATAAGTAATCAAATCTTAACTCTAAAATTTTAATTTTTAAGTCCAGCCAGTGCCAGACAAAAATATTTGTTTCAGCGGTTGGTTGTTTGGTTGGTTTACGTCTCTCGTGTTCGGCTGAGAGCAAGAGTGTCCCTCCTTCTCAGCCGAGTGTGGCCTCTAAAGTTAATGATGTTTCGGGATAGGGGATTTGGGTGCAACTCAAGTCTTTTTATGTAGCTTGTCACGTGTTTAGAAAACACTGTTTTAACCGGCGGCACATCTAGGTCTTTATGAATTCGTAAGGAGTATTTTATTTTGTTGCCTTTGAATTTTTTCTACATTTGATGCCGAGGCAGTGCCCCATAACTGGATTCCGTAGGACCATATTGTTTTTAGAAAGGAGTTGTATAGAAGAAGTTTACAATCTAGGCTTAGAGTAGAGTTCCTTCCAATGAGCCAATTCATTCGAGCTGCTTTTCATTTCATTTGGGTCACCTTTGCATTTATGTGTGACTTCCATGTTAGACGACGATCAAGATGAACACCGAGATATTTTACTTCAGTGTGTTGAGGTATAGTTTGGTTATTTATTTGTATAGGTGGGCAGGTTTCTTTGCACAATGTAAAAGTAATGTGTAGACATTTTTGTTCGTTAATTTTTATCCGCCATTGTTTTAGCCATTGTTCCAACTGGGGTATATAATCTAGCAAATTGCGGGTGGCTTCTTGATAGCTTTTGTGAACACTTACACGGCAGAACAGAACAACGTTGTTTTTGGACATTTTTCCCTGGTTCCTTAGAATAACTATCCTGTCTAATTCTTTCTGAATATCACGTTACGTTGCGCAATAAAATCATGTGGACTCAAAGGCAAATTAGTTCGAAATAATCACACCAAAATATAAAATTCTCTGTTTCAAATAGAGAACTGCAAAATTGAAATTGATGAACACTCGTCGCGAAAATTTTGACTTGTCGCGAAATTAGCCTTGACTAACTTCATTATGAAAAATAGGTGTCATGAAGCAAAAAATCGTATCCAAACAAGCATACGTTATCTTATAAGTAATTCAATAAAACCTAAAGCATTCCATATACATACATCAAAGCAAATAGTATTATTGTGGATTCCGATTCCGTTATAAACTTTTGGATATCATATCGATGGTCATACATTGACAACTTGTAACTGAATTTTTATTATTTTTCGCAAAACGCAGAAAACGTTTCCATTCTCAAAATAAAATAACAGAAATTAGTTGCGAGTATCTACTAAATAAATTTCAGCTATTTTATTTCTATGCTACTAGTAACGCTTTCACCATATTTACAACGTAATTTCTTCTACTGAAAAGTTGTAAAAACCAGTTACGTTTTGTCAACTTATGACCATCGATATGAAAATTTTTTTAAGGTCTAAAACTTTTATAAATCATGTTGCTGATGGTCTATTGGACTAATTTTATGCACAACTGGACCCAATATCAAAAGGTTTTTGATATGTTGTATGTATTACTTTTTATATATTGTTAGAGAAAATACAAAAATATATCATCAGAATAAAATAAACACGCTCGTACGTTTTTGGATAGGGTTTTTACGTAATAAACAAAATTTTTGCAATTATTGGAATCTAAATCTTTATAAAAATTGTAATGATTTCTGTAAGTAAACGGGAGACATTTACGATTTGAATACTAATATGTATGTCTTTCCAAACATAGAGAAGTTTTTAATAATTTTTATTAAATATTTCAGTAATTCTCGGGGGGAGGGGGCAAAATCAAGTCTGGGCCTATCTACGCCAATGAATATTACTGTCCGTATGAACATGGTATTACAAACATTTGTTTTATTGGCTAGATAGCAAAGAAATCTTTATAATATATTATTGAATATTCCTTTTTAGTTACACTAGCTACAATTGAGTGAGCTCAAATTATACATATGTACATAGTAAATCTGTAAGCCTATAATAAACACCTTTTAGTTCATTTACATTTTTATTGATTATTTAAATTTTCACTCTTTAAATATTTTGTTTATTTTTAATACACAAATAGTTCAAAATTTCTGTTGTTCTCTCAACCAGAAAATCATCATTTCCACAATGCTTGCAGTATTTTTTGCAAATAACAAACTGCAATGCACTACGGAATTGAAGATTTCCTGATTATGTCAATTTGAAACTATTGAACACCATAAACACTTTAACTAAATTGATAAAAAAGAAAATGTGTCAATAAATAAACTTACGTCTATGCCTGCGATTTTCAAATGGCACATAAATATTCAAGTACAAACAATCCTCCGATTGATTACTTAAGAGCGGCAATAAACGTCTCAATTGTGCCAAACGTGCTCTTGGTACTTCCAGCAGCGCTTCGGGGCCATTTGGTGGTATGGGTACGTTTTGTGGACAAACAGGTGAAAATCGATCAGAATTACGGACATTTTTCCATGTTGATGGTGTTATAGGTGGCATAAATCTGTGAAAAGCAAAAAAAAAAAATTAAAAATTATTTAGAATTTATATTGAATTGTGGGGTGGATGAAAAGTTATTTTACAAAAGGTATTTTACATGGTAGAGGAGTATTTGAATTGAAGAGCATCCTAGATCACTCAAATGCCCAACGTAGGGCACTTCGCCATATAAATGTTTTTAACGTTTGCACTTTTTGATTTTCATTCTTTAAAAAAATAACTATTGCTTGTCTGAAGTATTTTTGTAAACGAGACAACAGAACGGAATCACTTTCAATTGCTTCTTTATAGCGCATGATTTTTGTTCGCGATGCTTCCAAACGGGCGGTGCCACGCCCATGTATTATTTTTAAAGCAAAAACGGCCGCCACAAACTGGCGAATAAGTTATTTGCTTACAAATACCTCAATATGGATATCAAATGAAAGGGTTTCTTTGACTGACTAGTAGAACTGTAGTCCACAATTCAAAAAACATCCAATTGCTAAATGGCGGCCAGTACAAAATGTGGGATTTTATACATATTGTCAGCCCCCTCACGCTTCTAGACAGTGTTGCCAGAAGCTTTCCGAAGAAAATCATCATTCCGTGAAATAAAAATCATATTTTGATATAAAAAATCATCATGAATATATTATTCCAAAATATTATTCAAAGCAAAGACAATTAATACTTTTTTGGTAACCAAATATATAAAATATTCTTGTACATTTAAAAATTTTATGTAATTTTTTTTTCAATTATACATTTTATATAATAGTAAAAATTCGTGAAAAAGAATTAAGATCAGTAGCAATCCCCATGACGGTAGGAATATATTAGAAAGTGACAAAAATGACTTCCACCGCGAAAATGGTAAAATTCACGCAAAAAATTATAAAGAAGGTCAGAAAACATAACTCTAGTAAATATCTAAAACATGCTAATATCAACAAAAACGCTTTAAATTTATCAATATCACTAAAATGAAAAATTTTTGATATTTTCACAAAAGCTTTTTTAAATCACTTTTGAAAGTCGCAAAAAATTCTACAAATATACATCTACATCTTCACCAGTTTCCCAAAAGTTTTATATGTTAACAAATTTCATCGAAAAAATTAATTTCATAAAATATATAACGAAAAACAAGTTCCGAAAAGTGTCCAAAAATATATGTATGTTTAAAGTATGTAACGGTTTTTTATGTCAAATAAATGTTTTTGATGCTCTGTTTTACTAAAACTGCATCATCACAATGTGATTTGATATTTTTGACGCAGCCAAAAAACTAAAGAAATCAATGAAACATATATTTTTATACATGTGGTAGAAGAAATAATAGGGACACATAAAATTGTCAGTATTTTCTTAAATATTTATATGCTTTTGCATAAATTAAATTAAATATACAAATTAAGTTTAAGGAATTCAATTCGTCCATGTAAAAAATACAAAAAAAAAATTCAATCCTCCTGCATTCGGAAATTCATGTAATTCAAAAATATATACCAGAAAAATATAATAGGAACATTTCATATATTATAGAAAAAATTAGATTTTACTATTTAATCCTAATATTATTTCAATATTTGGTAGAACCTCATCTTTGAATACTTGCTGACACCGTCGCCTCATTAAACTCACAAGATTGGTACAGATATCCGGAGAATTGGAATACTAAGGTTACTGAATTGTGTCCCACATAACCTTTTTAATTGTAAGTTTTTACGTTTTTATTTTTTAAAACTCCAAACAGGTGCTCTATGGGATTCGAGTGTGGTGATTGGGGCTGTCACTCCATAATTTTAGCTCAAAAAAGCTTATGAGACGTATTGTGAAAAAATAAATTGTCCCTATTAATTCCTCCCCCACTGTATATCTTTATAAAAGAAAATTGCGAGGAATAGCTAAGCAGGGTACACACTATCGAACACGAGTGACAGCTCTGCTAAAATTTTTGCTTGCTAGATAGTGTGGGCTCTAATTTCGTCATTCAATAGTCAATTACAAAAAAAAGTTATGCTTGATTGACAATCAGCGGCCATATTGGTTTTTGACTGATAGTACGTATAAAAAAGTGTCAGTCAAAAGTTTTATTTGTAACATAAAAATTACAAATTGCTATAAACAGTGATTTGTTAAAAGAATTTCTCTGGTGCTATGATATGGAATGTTGTCTTGGGATATAACAGGATTAGAGTTGCTAAATATTATGAAAAAATAAAATTATTATCAACGATGTGCATCCATTTGTCTTACTTTCCATGTTTTCTAATAAATTATTTTCTTGAATGACTTTTAACACCCAACATTAATGATAGTTTTGTTAGTCAAAACCGTCATTCAAAGCTGATGAATTTTTGACCATCACTCAAGTTCGATATTTTTTTTAAAGAGAAGTAACACAATCAGGCAATTAATGCCTATCAGTAAATTAGTTAATTTGTAGAGAGAACAGCTGGTGAAGTGGAAGAGAGATAGCTTAATTTATTTACAACCCTGCTATTGCGTGTTCTAGTGCCAAGGTGCGGCATTACTTTGTTTAAGCTGTGTAGCCATTTATTAATTATTTTACTTCACCGACGGTTCTGCTACAATACCGACGAAGGAGGGTGATCTGAATTGTATTAGGATATGTTAGTATTAATCGCTGCCAGTACTGCCAAAGTGATCAGTGCTATGCCTTCATCACTTTAACAGTCCAACAACAACCAACACAATAACACACCAATGCACTTCAGAAAAATTCATAATGTTTTTTGCTTGCCTGAAACTAGTCTTGAACGTAAGACCTCAGGGTTTGTAGTCAAACGCGCTAGCCATTCAGCCAACAACACCCTCGATTTACGCATTAAAAGTCGCTAAAATGGAAAAGTGATTATTTTAGAAGAACTAACTAAATTCGTAGAACAGAGAAATATTATTATCCAAAATTCAAAATACTTTAGTCAGAGAAAGTTCACGCACAGCACAATGAGCTTGTATGTTAAAATTAATTGATCTAAACAATTGGTCTAAACAATTCAAATAACCATTTTAAATATTTCCAAGCAAGTATGAAAAATCACCATTTGGAAGAAAGAAACATCATCATTTAGGCAAGAAAATCATAAAATCATATTTTGCTTTAAAAATCATCAAAAATATGATAAAATCATTATTCTGGCAACGCTGCTTCTAGAGTATTTCTTACATTACATTTGTGTTTTTCGATGTATACTTCCCGTTAAAGCGCTATCTACAGTTAAAAACACTTAATTAAAGTGCTCTTATTTGAAAGGCTACAAAATTACGCGTCGAATAGTGAATAATTGACTTTGATCGGACAAAATATGACTGAGTTGTAGGAGATCAAATTTAAATTTTTCTTAAAATATTTACGACCGTATGGATGACGAAAACTTATCATGGAGTTAGCATCATAAATGACGATATTGAACAGGACTTTAACGAGTTTCAATATAAAATTGTAATTTAATAATCACTGTAGATTATAGCCGAGACTCATGGCTATATTCTCTGATGATTTCTACTATCAAAATATATGGAAAAACTCAGCAAACTCCAGTTCAATTTCGACACTCATGCTAACTTCATGCATGCATATGGCCTTTAACGTTTTTCACCAAGTGTTGTCTATGTGGGAAATGTTTTGTATCGCAAATAATAAAAAAAAAATATCTCTGGCTAAAACATATTATTGATTGAAGAGAAAACACTTGGTGAAAAACGTTAAAAATGTTAGCTTTGATCACCTATAACGCAGTCATTTTTAATCCGATCAAAACCAATTATCCACTATTCTACGCGTTATTTTGAAACCTTTCCAACAAGCTTTTGACTCTGGGAAGTACACATCGAAAAAACACAAATGTACCGTTATCTGAAAATGGCCGAAATGAAAATTTTTCCTTTCAATTTCCGTGTTAGCATATGTAAAGCATTTCAAATTAGGGATGTAACGATACGCCGTTTTGCCGATCCGATACCGATACTTAAAAATAAATATCGCCGATACCGATTCCGATACCGATACGAATATTAAAATTGAGTTAAAGTTTAGATTAACAAAACTCAAGTGCAATTTTTTTATTATACAAAATTACAGTGTAAGAGATTATTAATATTTAAAATTGTTATTAACCCAGTATAAAAAATTTCGAGTATTTTTTAAGAGCTACATTTTCTTTATTTCCAAAAAATCTATATTAAAAATATGCAGATAACACAGTGCAACAGTCCAAAAAGCACACGGACTTGACAGTATAGATTCAATTGTACTACCACGGGGTAGTAAAACCCTATACATACTTAGCTTGGCGAATTTGGTGACCAATTTCGTTTTATGGACCTCCAAAATTTTGGAAAATCAGTGGGCCCTCAAAAAAAGGTGTCATCAACTTTTGGCCAACAGAAAATTCAAACTTGGTGATAACGCTTTACTATATATGGCAATAATGTAGCTAAGAGTTTGTTAAACAGATTTTATTACCATTTTATGCCAAGAATTATTTTTTCGTGCACTTTTTTTTAAATTAAGGAAAAAATTTTTTTTTTTCACTTTTTCCAGAATAACTTACAGGGACTCGTAATTTTTTATTAGCAATATTAGCAATATTCGGTAAAGTTGAACAACTTTTGCGAACATGTCAATACAATCTGAATGTATCTGAGTACCCTAAACAGCACAGAAAAACTAATTTCTACCTTAAAAGTTTTAGTTTTTTACGAGTTAGGCTATATTTTTATTGCATTTTTTTGCTTTCTTTGTTATTGTTCCACTTCTTATGTTGCTGATTTTAGTATTTACTATTTTTTATTGTTTGTTGTTGTTTTGCCAAATAATGGTAATGAAAAATTTGGAGTCCCTATAAGTTATACTGAAAAAATTGAATAAACATGTACAGGAACATATTATTTTTCTGGGCACAAAATGTTAGTGAAACACAAGAGAGAAGTGCACTTGAATATACCATTTAAAAAAAATATTTTTTAGCATAAAAAAATAGTGAAAAACTAAAATTTTTAAGGTAAAAAGTGGTCTGTGTGAGCTATTAGAGCGCCTAGATACGTGTAGATTGTATTGATATGTTCACAAAAGTTGTTCAGCTCTATCGTAACTATAAGTTTGCCAAGTATTGCTAGTTAAAAATTACAAGTCCCTGTAAGTTATTCTGAAAAAAGTAAAAAAAACAAACAATTTTTTCCTTAATTTTGTCAACAAAAAGTTCACGAAAGAAATTTTTGCCATGAAATGTTAAAAAAAATCTCTTAAACAGACTCTTATTGGCATATATAATTAAGCGGTGTTATAAAGTTTGAATTAGCTGTTGGCCAAATACTGATGACACCGTTTTTTTGAGGCCCCACTGATTTTCAGAAACTTTGGAGGTCCATAAAAAAATTGGTCACCAAATTCGCCAAACTGAGTAAGGGGTTTTACTAACCCATTGTAGGACAATCGAACCTCTACTGCCCAGTTCTTGTGTTTTTCCAAAAGTCTTTATTTGTCGCATAGTGTAATTAGTAGAAGAGCAAACAAAAATTTTAATTTGTTTATAATATTAAAAAATACTCGCCATACTCGCATAAAAAAAATTGTGAAAATGGGTAATTTTTTATCCTTTTTTCTTGAGGCAAAATCATTATAGAACACCGAAAAAGAAATTTGTCCGAGCATCGCTTCCAAGTCGGTGATTGGTAATCGAAAAACAGAACTTCTTGCAATGGCAAGGATATGTAAAACTAATTAGAAATGATCCAAATTTGCAATACTTCCGGATCGCGAATTCTACACTTTCATGACTTCCTTGGAGTGTCTTTTTTTGCTGGAATAAGATTTAAAAAACAACGAATTGAATTTGAGTTCATGATAAAATTAACAAAAAATAAATAATTTTTTTACAAAATAATAGTATAAAATATTATAAAATAAATAACTTGTCAGAAAAAAACTCTGAAAAAATGTTTAAAAGTATCGTCGTATCGACAGTGAAATATCGCCGATACCGATGTATCGGAAAATTTGAAGTATCGCCGATATATCGGTATCGGTATTCGTAACATCCCTATTTCAAATATTGATTTTGCAACAAAAAAAAAAAAAAAAAAAAAAACACCACTTAGTTCACCGCGTAAGGAAAATTGTCTCAAGTATCTCTTCATTTAGTAAAAAGTATCAAAAAAGTAGCAAGAATTACAAAAAGTATCACATTTGGATGCATTTTGTAAAAGTAGCAAAATAGTATCCAAGCACTCGAAAAAGTGGCAAATTGCTACTTTAGTAGCACCAACGGTAATGCTGTTTCTATCTCTCTCCAACTTCAACACCTGTTCTCTCTACACTACCCCTTTCCCAAAGAAGGTAACATATTAATTAATTAACTGGTAGGCATTAAATGCCTAATTGTGTTTTACACTATATATTTCCGCTGACAGCACAATTATATAATTACAAAAGTGGTCCGTACCACGGAAAAAAAATTAAAAAAAAGAACACATAGCTGATTTTGTCGGACCAATGATGATACGTATCATAGTTTATAAAAGCAGTGTTTCCTTGTGTTATTTAACAGTTTAAATGTTTTTTTACTTTACCTTTAAAAAATCGCCTTAAACTTAAAATGATACATATTTGCAACCCCTTTTCTGTTAGGACAGCTTCATTCAGGGATTTGTTACTTTTGAACTATGAAGTTTTAACAAATTTTCTTTTTTGTGGTTCAAAAATGCCAAAAGGCTTAGAAATTTATCAGAAAATATATAAACAGTTATTTATATTTCAATTTAAAATAAATTTTAGCATTAACTTTAAGCAAAGTAAGATTAAATTGTGATTTAAAATAAAAGTTGTTTGGTTTTGTTATCCTAAAACTTTGACAAAAACGACGATTGGCTTTGTATTCATCACAAAACAAATGTAAAAATTAATCAAGTAAAAGAAGGTTAACATTTTCTTTTTAAATCAAAATCTTCTTTCACAAGAAACACTATACCTTTCAAGGAGAAGAAAAGAAATCCTTAAAGTCTTCTTTATAATTTATTTCAATTAAATGGCAAAAAAAAGAAACTATCAATTTAGGCATGATTTCAATCAGCCGAATTATATCCTTAATATTTTGACAAGTTAAGAAAGTTAAATATTTCGGTAAAAGAAAAAGAAAACCTTTCAAGTTTGACAATAATGGATTAGCCAACAAGAAAAAAAACAAAAAAAAATTTAATATAAACGCACAGAAAATATTTTACCTTAGCAAAAAAAAAATCATACCACCATTAAGAAATGAATTCTCCTTGAAGCTCGTTAAGATATAAATAAAATCGATTTTTATCATTCAAAAACATCTAATTTGAGAAAGTTCTGTGCTTTCCACGTTATTGTTTTTTTTTTGTGGAATATGGTTATCTTCATCGTTGTTGTTGTTGTTGTTATTGCCTTTGTTATTGTTGTTAAGACATTAACAGTTTTCTTTCAATATTAACTAGGTATAACAAAAAATATTATCCCACCGAACAAGAACAACAAACAACAGCATTAGCAGTGGAAATATCCTTCGGGACACTAACAATGATATAAAATGCATTAAGATTTTAAATATTAAGATAAAATAAACTGCCAAAAAGTATGGAATTTTGTAAAAAGACAAAACACAACTTTAAGAAAAAAAGAGTACAAGCAAATAAAATAAATAAAAACAAAAATATTACAAAGAGAGCGAAATGTAACAAAACTAGCGACATTACGATATTTAATAACATTTGTATTAAATGTAAAAAAAAGAATATAAAATAAATATTGTATGAAAAGTAAATAAGTATGAAAAGAATACTAGTATACAATTAAATAACACACAATAGACCTGAGAATGTGATAAGAAAAGGCGGAATTGTTTATCTGCTTTCAAAGTAAAGTCGACTTGATGACTAACGATTTTACTGTTTAAGTGCACGAAATAGCACGAAATATTTCTATATTATCTTAAAATTTATAAGTATGTACTAATAACACGCAGAGCTTTATATCAAAATAAAGCACATAATTATATTGTAAATAGCCAGTGAAAAGAATGGAATTCAGGAATGACTTATTCCATACTTTAAGAGTAATTAATTATACTGCAATTTTTTTCACTAAATTAAAATCCGTTTTCAGTTTTTTCTATCACGTACAGATATTTTTTTTAAATTCAGTAAAGTACGACTTCGACTCCCACACGAATGAATAACGTGTACATATATACATATATTCCTTTTTCGTTTAAGCGATTTTTGCTTGCTTATTTTTGAGGACATTTTAATTTTGACGTTATTTTTCGTTTTTGGTTTTTTTGTTTTGACGAATTTTTTCGTTTTTTTGCGTCTTTCTTGTTTTCCGTTTTTTCGTTTTGGTGCTTTTTTGCGTTTTAGCGCTTTTTTATTTTGGCAATTATTTTCATTGTGGCTATTTTCTTTAGCTTTGGCTTTTTTTTAATATGACGATTTTTTTCGTTTTGGCGATGTTTTGGTTTTGTGCGATTTTTTAGTTTTGGCGATTTCTTTCGTTATTGTGCCTTTTGTCATCTTAAAATTTTTTTTTCATTTTGGTGATTTTTTTCGTTTTGGTTAGTTTTTTTAATTTTAAGTTTTTCTATGCTATGTCGTTTTTTTGTGATTCTGTGATTTTGTCGCTTTGGTGCTTTTTTTCTTTTTATCGCTTTTTTCATTCTGGCGATTTCTTGTTTAAATTCTGGCAATTTTTTTCATTTTGGTTTTTTAGTTTTGTCGTTTTTGTTTCGTTTTAGTGTTGTTTTTTGGTTTTGGTGCTTTTTTGCGTTTTAGCGCTTTTTTATTTTGGTAATTTTGTCGTTTTGGCTATTTTCTAAAGATTTTTTTTAGATTTTTGGCAATTTTTTTAGTTTGGGCGATTTTTTCATGTTGATGCTTTTTTCTTTACTGCGCTTTTTTCATTTTGTCGATTTTTTCGCTTTGGCTACTTTTTTTAATATATTAATTTTTTTGTTTGGCGTATTTTTTAAATCCAAATTGATTATTATGCTAAGGCTCGTAACGTTATATTCAGAAAGAGTCGGACATGATTATTGTTCCAAGGAACAAAGGAAAAATTAGCATCAACTTAATTTTTCAACGTACACAGCAGAACTTAGCAGTCCTACATTCGGAAGACGCTACACTTCCATCATTAGTGCTCATGTGTATTTTGCTTATCACCATTTGTCAGGTGGCTCTGTTGAATGTAACTACAATTCTTATATATACATACAACTTTTTCGTAAAAATCGAATCCGAGAATTAAACTACTCAAGTTGATGTTAAGTGCACCGTTTTATTGGCAATTCCCAGTACCAGTACACCTCAAACAGACTATTCGCTATGGAGAGCAGCCCGAGGCCTCAAAAGACCAGTGATATATAAGCCTCCATTGCGAGCTTCGAATGGAGAAAAAGGTACTCTGTTTGTAAACCACTTGCAGAAAGTATTTACTCCAAATACGTCTGATACTATAGTTGAGCTGCCACCAGTCCTCGCTATACCAGATGTTACTTTGACGTTCAACATTCGTGAGATTGAACACTATATTGCGGGCTTAAACTCGAAAAAAGCCCCAGGCGCTGATAAAATAAGCAATAAAATGCTCTTAGAGCTACCCTATACTGCAAAACGGATAATTCTATTTATTTTTAACAGTATTTTGCGCCTCAAATGCTATCCCGCAGAATGGAAGGGTTCGCTGATTACCATGATACCTAAACCAGGCAAAGATCATACGAAGGTGGAGTCCTATAGGCCTACAAGCCTGTTGTCTAACATGTCAAAACTATTTGAAAAGCTACTTATGAGTAAGCTAACTCCCATACTGAATCGTACTGGATGCATTCCAGACCACCAATTCGGTTTTAGGAGACAACATAGTACGATTGAACAAACACATAGACTCGTGAACGTGGTTAGAAAAACCTTCGAAGAAAAGAAATATTGTTCTGCGCTCTTCATCGATGTTTCTCAGGCATTTGATAAAGTATGGCACGCAGGTTTAATACATAAACTAAAGCAAAACCTACCCGAAAACATCCTTAAACTTTTAGAAAGCTACTTAACTGAGCGAAAATTTGTTGTTGAAGAAGGTAATTTTCAAAGCCCTCCGCAACCCATTGAAGCCGGAGTTCCTAAAGGCAGCATCCTCGGTCCTGTATTATATCTGATATATGCCTCTGACTTGCCGGTAAGCAGTAACATACACATATCAACATTCGCTGATGATACAGCTTTTCTAAGTGTTCACAAAAGCCATCAAGAAGCCACCCGCAATTTGCTAGATTATATACCCCAGTTGGAACAATGGCTAAAACAATGGCGGATAAAAATTAACGAACAAAAATGTCTACACATTACTTTTACATTGTGCAAAGAAACCTGTCCACCTATACAAATAAATAACCAAACTATACCTCAACACACTGAAGTAAAATATCTCAGTGTTCATCTTGATCGTCGTCTAACATGGAAGTCACACATAAATGCAAAGGTGACCCAAATGAAATTAAAAGCAGCTCAAATGAATTGGCTCATTGGAAGGAACTCTACTCTAAGCCTAGATTGTAAACTTCTTCTATACAACTCCATTCTAAAACCAATATCGTCGTACGGAATCCAGTAATGGGGCACTGCCTCGGCATCAAATGTAGAAAAAATTCAAAGGCAACAAAATAAAATACTCCGTACGATTACAGCAGCCCCATGGTATGTCAGAAACAAGCGAATTCATAAAGACCTAGATGTGCCGCCGGTTAAGACAGTGTTTTCTAAACACGTGACAAGCTACATAAAAAGACTTGAATTGCACCCAAATCCCCTAGCCCGAAACATCATTAACTTTAGAGGCCACACTCGGCTGAGAAGGAGGGACACTCTTGCTCTCAGCCGAACACGAGAGACGTAAACAACCAAACAACCAACCGCTGAAACAAATATTTTTTTCTGGCACTGGCTGGACTTAAAAATTAAAATTTTAGAGTTAAGATTTGATTACTTATTATTAGTTCAATCTTATTGAAGATACAATAAATAAATACATATAGCCAAAAAAAAAATTATTTTATTTATGTATTCTATTGGAAACTATATTGCACCACAATTTACTTTTATTAAATACTTTTTGTTCACGTATTGGATCTGGAATCGATCCCACGATTTCCGCAAGGTAGGCTAGAACACTAACCACTAAAGCCCTTATGACACTACATTTTTCTTGCATTGTTTTGCTATAGGATTGAAAGAAAGAAATAGCATATGATAGAAGGAAACAACTATACAAAATGTAAACAAAACGTAATGGCTTCTTTAAGTGCTGCCTACTTTTTATTTATAATAAAACGGCAAAAGAAAAAAAAGTTGAAAAAAACGAGGCGCTAAGTCGCTGAATTCGTGAATAAAGCGATAACTTGGCAACACTTTAATGTTTTAAGCATGAAACGTCAATTTTAAGTTGAACATTTTTAAATTTTTTTTGACAGGGCCCCCTTTTTTATCGATAACACTAGTAAAAGCTTTGACAATTTGGAATTTATCTTAATATAGCTGAACTCTTTGCACCTGGTAAAATTTCCTATTATATTATATTTGCACTGTTCTCCAAAACTTGAAAAATGAAGAAAAAATGTAGTGTCATAAGGGCTTAATCCACCGAGGCACATTTATTTTTGTACACAAATCAATGAAACAATAAAAAATCAAATTACGAAGTAAAAATAACACACGCATCTATATTTGTATCCACGTAAGCGAGAGAGGATGCACTATAAAAAAGTTTGAGTTGAATAACAAAAATTCGGGCTTATAAAGCATGAAAAAAAAAAATAAATAGCCGACCGCCTTCCTCGTGTGTGCGATAAATTTCTACATTCGCTTACATTATTGCTAACTCATAAGGCAGAGGAGATGCACTGTGTGCTTTTGCGCATCTCCTAAGCCCTTCTATTTAATCTTACTGCTTCCTTGTACCAAATTTATTTTTGCTGGGTATTAAGTGATGAAGGCATAGCACTAATCACTTCAGCAGTACCGGCAGCGATAATACTAACATATCGGTATTGTGGCCCTGCTTGACATCAGAGGGACTGCAACACTGCTCTACACAATTTAATAAAAAAAACTCGCACTGGCAGAGTTTTAAATAAATTATGGTATAAACACAATTGGGACGAACGACGAACTTCGCATAGTTCAACGAACATGTCGCCAAGAATTCGTTGCGTAAATTCGTCTTTTCGAACACAATTAAACTAGACGAACTAACAGTTCTGCTCCAATTCTCTGTCTTGCTATGTTGTCCATGGATACCAAGTTACGCAAATGTTCACTGTGGCAAAAATTATGATTATTTGCAAAAAATAAATGCAAAATGTCTTGAAATTGATTAAAAGTCGCCTAATCTCCCAAAAGGCCAGAAATTTGGAATAAAACACACCCATACCGAACATTTTTTAAATAATACCTAAACTAAAATTGCTTTAAACTTGCTAAAACTAAACTATAAGCTAAGTCAATAACTCGGAAGAAAGCGTAAAACATTATAAGAATTCGCAAAAGCTAACTAAAATTTTAAATTTAAAGGCCCTAAATAAAAAGAAATAAAGAAAGCCAAAAACTTTGGGAAAATTACATCTTTCGCAAAAATAATAGAAATTCGCGAAAAACTGCAAAATTTTAAACACACCATAATTTTTATTAAAAATCCCCAAAAATCTAAGGAATGCTGAAAATTTGGTAAAAAACGCGAAAATTGTGAAAATTCGCAAAAACTTGCTAACAGCGGCATAATAGCAAAGGCTAATATTGTTTAAAATTGGCGAAAACTCCTAAAAAGCAGAATACTTGCACAAATTCGCTTTTATCGCGAACATTGAAAAAATTCGCGAGAAGTTGTAAAATCGGTAACAGTCCCTAAAATTTATTAGAAATTGCCAAACTCTGTTAAAAATAAAATAAACTCGGAAAGAACTCAAAAAAGAAATTCTAAATGAAAATGAAGAAACCACTAATACTGCAAAGGATAATAAAATCTCAGAAAATTAGATAAATAGGGAAAATTCACAACAAATTGCTAACATCGCAGAAATTGCAATGTTTTTGTTTAATTTTGATGTAATAAAATCACACCACTACAATGAAAGTTTTTAATATTTTCGAACTAAAAAGAAAAAATTCAAATAGTGTGTCGTCATTCGACGACATAAGAAATAGAAATAAACATATCGCAAGTTCGTCACGCATGGCAACTTTCGTCCAACGTACTGATTGGGTGTATTTTCATATACACAAATGTGTTTTTTTTCCCACGATGACTATTCGTAAGCTTCATTAAGCTTTCTATCTCTCTCACGCTTTACTATCTGTTCTCTCTACACTATGCCTTTCCCTAAAAGTTAACACATTAATTAATTAACTGGTAAACAGAAAAAACTAAATTTCATTTTCTGTAAAGGAACTCAATGAAATAGTAAATATTTTTTCTAGGAACGGACCTACAAACAAATTTGTAAATATATACAAAAATATCTCAAAAATTTCATTGAAAAAATCGTGTTTTTTTCAGTGAACAAATTGTTTATATCTATAAAATAGTTCGTCTAAAAATATTTACAAACTCTAAACAAAACCATATACTAAATCACACAAAAAGATTTATTGGATTTTCTGAAAAATATATAAAAGAATTAGTCTAAAAATACAAACAAATATTAAATAAAATATTTATTGGATTTTTTGTAATATCCTTGCGGAAAATTTGTGACAATTGTTCCAAATGTACCTGTCCCATAACATGTGAATATAGTACTAGTGAAGAAAAGAAGGTACTGTGACCGGTTAAAACAGAAACTAGTTATTACTTAATCGGCATAAATGTTCCAAAAATGTCTAAAAATTTATAAAAATATTTTGTTTTTATTTACAAAATTTTTTTATTGGATCCTAGGACCAGTTATATATATATAAACTCCTGTTGTTCCTATAAGGAGCATAGGGCCGTGAATTCGAAAAATATTTTCATAGGAACTAGGATGTAGACCGGTGTTGTAGAAACTGTAATCGGCAGTATTCTTTCGATCAGCTTAGTGACACATCACAAAGTGTCGAAAAGGTATTAATTGCTCCCTCCTATGACAAAGCCATGTTAAAGTGATAGGTTCCCATCATGCAAAGTGTTAGAACTCAAACCGGTCCCTATCCCCAAAGAACTAGTCACGTGGCATATTCTGTGTTAGTTCCTTTCTCCCTAGGGATATGAAACAAAAATTTTGTCTGGGTAGTCTTCATGCATTAAGCATTTATGAAATTTCTCTTTGTTAAATCTGTTCAAGTCGGACTGTTTATCTAAAGACTTAAAAAGAAATGAATGAGAATTAACGCAACAACATTAACGAATTGATTCACTCAAAAATCTTCAGTAAACAAACTTGGTACAATCGCATTCCTTTTAATATCATTGTTGTTGTTGTTGTTATTTGTGTGTATGTCGTCATCGGGGTTGATTTTTTAACACATAGTTTTTCTTGTTGTTTTTGGTATTTGTGTTCTAAATAAGAGTCAAACAAACAATTCATTGATTATGTAAAGAACATATACTGAAAACTAAATTTATTTTTAGACAAACTTTTGTTTGAAAATTTTTTGCTGATAATTTTTTCTATGTAGGCATTATTAATGGCCTGATTAAGTTTCTTCTCTTTTAAAATAATGTGAATAAAATCAAAAGTTGTGTACCAATTTCAACAAAAAAGGTCTCATTTCCTTTGAAATACATTAAGCTACATGATACTGAACAAAAACTGGATAAGGATTGAACTTTTACAATATCTCTGAACCTAATGACAAGATTCAGAAGATAATTTTGTTTTCGAGTTTTGAGGGCAAACCCACCTGCAGTTATGCAATTACGCCGTGCAAGTACCTGAATTTTTTACATAACGTTATATCTCGAAAACTAGAGCTGATAAAAAAAAATTGGAAGACAGATTCTCGTTCAGCGGCCCAAATAACTAAAGAAACAAGTTCAAGTTGTAGGGAACGAAAACTTTTACGTAAATTTGTAAATTTATAAAAGCTCTTAATTATTTTAATAGTTATGGACAATTCGATATTTTGCTGTTTGTTTTGTAAAATATGCGACATATATAAAAGTCGCCAAGACAAAAACTGTTGGAAACTTCAGAGACAATAACTTTTTAGAAGATTCTTTCTGTTTTTGTAAATACTAAATTTATTTAGTTATGAGACATAAAAGCAGAAAAAGAGCATTTGATGAAACTTTGGTGGGCGTGCGGTGCGACACGCCTTAATCTCAACTGATTGACCTGAATTTTTTTAGAGCAGTTTTTTATAAATACATATCGACTTGTGGTAGGAAACTTAAAGAATTCCAAATTTTAATTTTTTACATTCAAACTAGTCTGTGTCTAGCCCTAATGTGACAGGATTTCAACATGTTTCGTTGTTCGCTTTAGAACATCATTGACTTTTAAACTTTCATTAACTTTTAGTATTTCTTGTTGTAGCGGCCATAGTTGCACATATTCTGTGAACATTTCAGTTCCGTACCTCTTAAGGTTCTCGAGGGTCTCGGAAGGACAGACGGACAGACGGACAGCGTCGCGAAAACAGTATTGTTCCTTTTAACCTTTGGTGTATAGAACCCTAAAAAGACGAAAAGTATACATCAATCCCTTACGCATAATGCCTCTTATAGCGTACACTAAGCACTTAAAGACAAGGATGTGCCATAAAAATAACCATAGATAATACAAAAAGGAAGTTGAATAGCAAAAAAAAAAAATAAGGACTTAAAAGAAAACGAAATGGTATAAGAAAAATGTTATAAATGTTATAAATGTTATAGTGTGACAGGATTTCAACATGTTTCGTTGTTCGCTTTAGAACATCATTGAATTTTAAACTTTCATTAACTTTTAGTATTTGTTGTTGTAGCGGCCATAGTTGCACATATTCTGTGAACATTTCAGTTCCGTACCTCTTAAGGTTCTCGAGGGTCTCGGAAGGACAGACGGACAGCGTCGCGAAAACAGTATTGTTCCTTTTAACCTTTGGTGTATAGAACCCTAAAAAGACGAAAAGTATACATCAATCTCTTACGCATAATGCCTCTTATAGCGTACACTAAGCACTTAAAGACAAGGATGTGCCATAAAAATAACCATAGATAAGACAAAAAGGAAGTTGAATAGCAAAAAAAAAAGGACTTAAAAGAAAACGAAATGGTATAAGAAAAATGTTATAAAAATCTAAAAATAATTACCTTAAACTTCCGACAGGTGGTGATGCATAAGGTATGCCCAGATAAGCTTCCACTAATGAGGGCGATGAGCGTACAACAATGCCACGCAACAGACCATACTTTGTTCTAACCGTATTTGTGCTCAATTTTACACCACTGCCATGAAAACCTTCCGATGTGTGCCACAATGATGACAACAGCATGAGGATAATCAATGTGCGTGAAAATACCAACAATGATGGCAGTTGTAAGTGAATGGTTGCAATGAATTTATATTGCTGCGGCAGCTGCGACATATGCTGCTGCTGCTGATGCTGCTGTTGGCTTTGCTGTTTTAGTTGTTTTTGTCGATTGCATTGATAATAATGATGTTGGTGAGGCCGATGCTGATGCTGATGATGATAATGATGATTGCGCTGACAACAGTGTGATGTGTATGGCTGCTGGGCTTGCTTGGGTAGTAATATTAAATTCTTTAGAGACTTACAATATGATGAAGAAGTTGTTAACGATGTTGTTGAACAATAAGACGATGAATAGGCATCCGAAGAAGAAAACGTTGTTATGTGTGTCGTCTGCCTTTTAAAAACATTTTGTTCGTTGGCCTTATAGTCTGCCATTTTTGTCGGTTTATTCAATTTTCCATCACATGCTGCTTTAATGTTGCCATCACTATAACAGCACATTGATGTTGCAATTGTTGGTGTTGTTATTGTTGTTGTTATTTTAAGTCGCTGTGTTAACACATTCACTGTTGCATCTTTCAGATATTTGAAAATTTTTACTAACACCAATGGAAATCCGTAAATATGCCAATAGCAAGAACAACAAATATAACAAAGCAAAATGGGATATAGAATTTGTTGGCATTTCTTTAGTATTTTTTGTTGTTTACTTTCTACTTGATAGGAATTATTGTTGTCATCTAACTGAAGAAATTGTCTCGCAATATTTGTTTTATATGCCAATTTCATCATTTCTTCTTTTTCATTGATAGAACTGAGTGAAGCTTGCCTTCGTAGGCCAGTTTCTAGGCAGAATTTCTGATGAATTTCTAATTGTTTTTCTGAAGTATTGTCGAATTTTTTCTTGTTTTTATGAGCTATAGAAATGAAGCCAATGTTCTCAGTTGCATTTTGAATCTTACTTTCTTGTAGTTTGATATTTTTATTAAACTGTCCAGTTTTTTGTAGAAGACATTGGGGAATATTAAGACTTTTTTGATTGTATGCTATAGCAAAAAGGGTAGATTTCTTTTGGAGATTTCTTCTACTTTCGGTTTCAATGTATATTGATTTTTCTAGCACAATGAATGCAACTCTGTGTTTCCAGATAAGCCTAAGATTTTCCTTAGAAATTTCTACTATCTTTTCAAACTTTATAATGGTTTTTAAGTCATGAGTAAACATATAGAAACTTAATCTGTTTTTCTGTTTGTTTAGTAGACCACACTTGAGAAGTGAATTGGTGGAAAATTCTTTTATTTCAACATCTTTGAGTATCGTTAGTTGATTATAACTTCTCTTTGTAGTCTCTTTTCGTTTTGTTTTAGTATTATTTCCGATTTGATTTGTGTTTTTAAGGACTGGTGTCTTTAGAACTCTGTTTGTTTGTAGTTGGTCATACTTTTGTGGTGAATTTGGTGAAAAATCTTGCTTTTCACTTGCGTTGAGTTTCGCCCATTCGTCATATTGTATTGTAAAAGCTTTTTGAAATTTTGCTCGTAAATAAGCTTTAATTTGTTCATCGCTCTCAAATACAAATCTGCAGTTTTCCATTTGGCCACACCTTTGAGAATAATCATTTATAATTTTTAATAATTTAAAAACTTGGAATTTTTTCACCAGTCTGCAATTTTCCTCTCGATTCTCTAAAGAAGCTTCAATTTGATTTTCCTTATTGTAGGAATGTTCAAATGCAACTCTGTGCTGACATTGTTGGCAACACTTGTGATAAGAAGAAAACAATTTTGGCAAATTAAACTTTTTTAATTTTGCAGCCTGCCCACTCGGTTCTTTACTGTACTTCAGATGCGGAATTTGATGAATTTTAAATTTACTGTACTTTAAAATAACGAAAAATTGGCCACACTTTTGAAGATATTGGCAAACAGGTTCTTGTGATTCCGTTTTAATTAAGGTTATATTATTTTGAAGTTGCAGACCTATGGAAGCTTTTAATTCAAGCTTATTATCAATAATAAGCTCTAAATTTATTTTGGTAATGGCAAGTTGGCCACACTTAAGGAAAAATTGTTGTAATATAAAGTTTAAACAGCCAGTAGAAATGTTCGCTTTTATTTGATTTATACATTCTCTAATCGGAATTTGATTTTCACTTAAAACTGCCTTTTCTGTCAATTCTGTGGGATCTTTGAAACTGCGTTGGCCACACTTTTTATTAAATGTTTGATTTTCATATATCAAGAGCTTTTCTTTCCAGCTTTTTCTGCCACCATGTTGGCAATATCTATAGTGTAGAAAGCCTCCAATTTGTTCCTCTCTTAAGCTTAAGCTTAAAGCTTTAAAGCTTTCCATAAACTTTTTATGCTTTAAGCTTATTATATATCCCTTACTTAATTGAAAATCCTTATCATTCCAAGGTTTTGAATTTTCTTTAAAGTTTTCATAATTGCAAATTTCAAAACTGTCTTGTCTTGAGTGTTGTAATGATGATTCATCTATTTGGTTATGATTTTCAGGAATTTGTTGTATTCTCTTTAATGATATCAGTCTTTTAAGGCAAATTCCTACAAAATGTCTTCTTATTGTTAATGTAACATAATTTCTTCGATTTTTTCGTTTAGAATAGTGAAATCTTGTTAAAAAGTCTAGAACAAGTTTAAATTTAAATGAAAAAGTTTTGAAACAGTGAGCTTTTTCTAGCAGCTTTTGTTGTAAGTTTATTATACATTTTGGGGCATGATTACTTGTATGACTAAAATTAGTTTTTGTTTTAGTTTTACATATCTTTAATATAGCTTTTTTTATGTGACTAATGCATAAAATTAATTTTAAATATAAATTCATTAAAAATTTTAGGTGAATTATTTTTCTTTTATATTGTGAAATTTTGATTTTCGTTTTATTGTTTTGTATTTCAGCAAGTTTTGCTGCTGAACTCTCTTTGTAGCACACAATGCTGCCAACTTTTTTGTGCTCTTTAACTGTGCTAATATTTTGAGTGTATAAATTTCCGTTTCCTGTTGCTGCTCTAACTGTAGCTTGAACTCTTGTTGTTTTTGTTTTTGTTTTTGTTTTTGTTCTTGCTTTTGTTTTTGCTTTTGTTTGTTTTGCCATTTCCATTTGATTCTTTTCATTTTCACTGCTGTCGTTTGGGTTTTTAATCTTCTCCTTGTTGTTGCTATTTTGATGAACATTTTGTTGGCTTAGTGTATTGATGGCAAATATTATACAATTGGTAATGCACTTTTTTTGTTAGCTGTTGTACTTGTTTTAAATTTTTTGTTTGTTTGTTGTTGTGGTTGTTACTTTAGGTTTATTTTTGATTTTATTGTTCTAAGTTACTTGTGTTGGAATTTATTATTTTTTATTTTCTTGTTTAAATTTGTTCTTTTAGTTGTTGAGGCAGGAGGTAGAGCTTTAGTTTTAGTTTCTTTCGTTTGTTTTTTGGCAAAGTTTTTTGTTTTTATATTTTTAGGTCACACAGTAGGTAAGTAAGTAAGGAATTTTTGTATCTGTAAAAATAAGCAGAAAATAAAAGAAATCATTGTACTATAAAATAATACATATTGCAAATGGTTAAAGTTTAATACAATTGTTACATTGTCAATTCCGGTAATCTACTTAGATGGCATATTGGTTTAATATACATAAACTTTTTATATAGCAAGTATTTTATTTAAGTAGAAATCAAAAAGAAGAAAGATTTTTTTTTTTAATATAATTTCCCATTTTCTTAATAATCCTATTAAATCTACTCAAAGCCGAAAGTTTAAAGTTGTATCTAGTTTATAAGAACGTCAGAGTCAAATATTATTTTGAACTCCAGGGCATAAATAACAGCGGAAAATTGAAAACTCATTTCAAATTCCATTTAATATTGAAGTGCTTATTTTCGTGGAAGATTAATAAATATTTTATTACTCGTACTAAAAGCTCTGACGTGTTTGTTTATTTTAAGGGCATTAATTTAAAGGTTGACTTAAATTAGTTAAAGTATTTAAATGTCAGCAAAATTTAATGAAGTTAAGTATGTTGAATTTGTAAACATTTAAGCATTAACATCAACAATAAACTATTGAAGCGATCTAAAAACTGCTGTGTTGCGTTAAAGCAAACTCTTAATGGAAAAATGTTAAAATAATTTTGTTTTCAGGTGAACGTCAGTTTTTTAAGTGATAATTTACTTAAGTGAAAATGCAAAAAAGCATAAATATCTCGCAAAACCTTTTGAAAATTTGGTACTTCCATGATGGGATACGACTGAAAACATTAATTTCTTAAGTTTCTTTAATTATATACTACGGCTTCGTATGCCTAAAGTTCAGTTTATGATAGTAAGGCACATGTAAAAAATAATATAAAGTTCGTTATATATTGTAAAAAAGACCAGCGCTATCAACATTAAAAAATAATAAAAGATGCCTCCTAATTTCCAGCATCATTTATATCAATAACTTGTACTTAAGTAGAACAAAAAATCGGTAAAATGGTTATGAAGCGAAAAAAACCAACCGTGCCACTAGCATTTGTTGTGTTGAACTTGAGATAAACATCAATTTAATAGCGATGTAATTCTTGTATGCAAATTTCTCAAAAAGTTTGTATAGATAAGAATAGAATAGCGATCACATTAACCCATCCGCATAACAAGCGATAACACTGTGATAGACGAAAATTCGGCGAAAAGTTCTTATAGTTGTTGACTTATATAATTTGGGGCATTCATCATTTTGTCAGATTGGCTCAATATTTTTCTTTAGATACCCTATTATTCATTAAGGATCGATCTTATATGTAAATTATGTAAACAGAATATATATCCCTCTGTTTACATAATACGAAATACAACAAAGAAATATACCAACCAATTTATTAATTTTTCAAGCCATTTAAATTTTTTTTCTTAATTCTGACAATTTTCTTTTATTTTCTTACTGTTACAATATTTATTACAGAAATTATTACTCAAAATCAAATTAATGGCAAAACATATCGTCATTGCTTGCTATATATAAAATATTCGATCCTGATATTCGAATATAAAATATTAGAATATGGAATATTCGATATTCGATAATAAAATATTTGAATAAAAATCAGGAAAGAAATCACGTCGAAAATAGTTGAAAAGATATAAAAAAATTAATAAAAAATTGTTTTATTATATCTTATATAATGTAAACATAAATATATAACCATTTTCTGTTCACATAATTTGCATTTAAGATAGATTTTTAACGAATAATAGGGTATCAAAATAAAAAATATTAAAAACTACAATATCTCGAAATCTGGAGCCAATCAGAAATAAATTCAGTACAGTGCGACTTTGACTCGCACATGAAGGGATCCCTTTTTTCGTTTTTGGCGATTTTTATTTTATTTTGGGAACTTGAATTTTGCGTATTTTTCGTTTTGGCGAACTTTATTGTTATTTGCGATTTATGTTAGTTATGGCTTTTTTTATCGTTCTGCCATTTTTGTTTTGTTTTTAACGATATTTTTAGTTATGGCAATCTTTTATCGTTGGTGCTTTTTTCGTTTTGGCGACTTTTTTGTTTTGGCGATTTTTTCTGTTTTAAGCGATTTTTGCTAGTTTTTACAACCTTTTTCATTTTGGCGATTTTTTCGGCGTTTGGCTATTTTTTTAGTTTTGGGCTTTTTTGCGGCTTTTGACGATAATTTTGGTTTTAGAATATATTTTTTGTTTTCGACGATTTTTTAGTTTTAGCAATTTTTTAAGTTATAACGTTTTTTCCGTTTTGACGATTTTTTTTCAGTTTTTGGCGATTTTTTTCGGTTTTCGGCGATATTTTTTTAGGCTCTTTTTTTTATTTCGCACTTTTTTTGTTTTGGCGATTTTTCGGCTTTTTTGCGTTTTTGCGTTTTTTTGGCGATATTTTTCGTTTAAGCGATTTTTTTATTTCAGCGCTTTTTATCGTTTTGATGATTTTTTTCAGTTTTTGTTGATTTTTTTAGTTTTAGTGATTTTTTTTAGTTTCGGGGATTTTCCGGTTTTTAACAATTGCTTTTAGTTTTGGCGCTCTTTTGGCGATTTTTTCGCTTATTTGCGATTTATTTAGTTTTAGTTATTTTTTTTTTAATTTGGCGATTTTTTCGGTTTTGGCAAATTTTTTTTTAGTTTTGGCACTTTTTTAGTTTTGGCCCTTTTTTCTTTTCGGGGATTTTTTCGGTTTTTGATGATTTTTGTTAATTTTTTTACTTTTTTTAGTTCTGTTTATTTTTTGTTCCTTTAAGTGGTTTTTTCATTTTGGAGATTATTCGTTTTGCAGGAAGAAGAGACAACACAAGAAATATCAACGTTGTGGTATGTGATGGAAAACGTTCGATTTGAAATCGGCGTCGATTTCCAAAACAAATTCTACTGAAAGATGATTATTTACCCCTTTAAATGTTTTCAAGGCTTAGAATATTTTAATCGAATATTTTTTTCGATACAAACCCATAAACAACGTAAATAAGTCATCTTGTAGCAGAATTGGTTTTTGAAATCGGCGCCGATTTGAATCGATCGATTTCCATCACATACCAGATTATTTATTTATTGTTAATGTATGCAAAAAAAAACGTTATTACCCACACAAACAGTGAAATATCATAAAATTGTGTATGTAACAAATAGAAAAGAACGACTTTGCAAGTAGCAGTTACTTAAGAAATTTAGTCACAACTGTGACTCGTGATTTTTCAGTAACAGTGATTAAATCACAGGTATAATAATATCGCTCATCTCTAGTTAGTATGGGCCACAAAAATATTTGACCTACTATTTTCTATACCTCAGATGTAAAGAATACATAGTTCCTTGTACCGATATGCTGCTCGAACAGGCCAAAAGCGGGATATTTGGTGTGGGTTACTCTTAGAACAAATAGCCATTTCTAGCGAAATTTTAAGGGTATCAGTGAGGGCGGGGGGTAATTATTTATTTTTCTATATCTATAAAACCATACGACTGAGGCTCTCTACATTTTATTTGTGTTGATCTTAGAATGGCTTGCAATTTTCTGCAAAATCCTGGTGGCATAGAAGCCCGGAAAAGGGTACCGCCCATAAAAAGTAGTTATTAGTATTTCTATATAAGCACATCTACAATCATGGAGCTCTCAAAATTTGGTGTGGGTTGCTCTTGGAAGAAATTTCAGTTTCAGCCCCCATACAAAGTAATTATTAATATTTCAGCGAAGTGCTCACAATTTGACGTGGGTTACTCTTAGAATAAAGTACGATTTCCAGTAAAATTTTGAGGGTATCAGAGGACAGAGACGGGTACCCCCATATAAGGTAATTCTAAATTTTCCTATATCTGCACAACAATGGGGTAGAGAAACACACCGGGTGGGGCTGGTCTTTAATAAAACTGGTATCATTTAAATAGAACTGGTATCATTTGACAGTGCATTAAATCCACCCAAATGAAATTTTTGAAATGATGCTGCGCAGTTATTGGAAAAAAGTTATTCAATAATATGATGTATCAGATTTTAAAACTGTTTGTAATTAATTTCCTAATTGAGTCCATTACTCATGTGTTCAACAATAAAAATGTTAAAGTTTTTTGCGGTTTTTAGGTAACTGATAATATTAGTTTTAGTAATTGCTTGGTAATACTTCTTTCGTCTAACTATGGTGTGTAATACTTTACACTAATTGAAGCAGATATCTAACTCTGAATATACAATGCACTCCATACTTTTAGAAGCGAAAAATAAACTTTTGTTCTGTAAGATTTGCATGTTAATAAAAACCTACACTCTAAAGCACTTTTGTTGAAAACTAGGTCGATAATAGTCGGCAACACTTTACAGATTATTATCGACCTAAAATTACACACGCATTATTTTTGAACAAAATGTTTTTACTAAAAAAAGCGATTGGCTGCGTGCAGGTTTGAACCGCGACCTTCCGATTGATAGTCTGACGTATCTACCATTCAGCCATAGCCGTATTATGCATTATGTTACATTTTTTCCACCTGGACTAAATATGTTTAATTTGAAAGGTTTTTTCTTTAATAAAATAACTACAAAATCGATGTAAATTTAGACGAGGAGAAATTTTCAACACAAAGTTAGACAATATATGATCGTAAATTTGAACTAATGTCTTAGAGTGTACAGTTAAGCTTTGCGTGTTAAAAAGAAATTAAAATGATTCCTAAATATATAGGAATTTTAATAGTGCACAATAGAACTACAAAATAATAAGAATATGACGATTGTAAATAAAAACGATTGGTATGAGAAGTACGGAATTAAAAATATTCCAACAGGAACGTGTGAAAGGTCGAATATGTAGTACTGAAAATATCATAAAAAATTTAGCTTTATTTATACAAATATAAAAAATACACAGAAAAAGTTATCACCAAAAAATGTTCAAACAAAAGTTTGTCTCAAAATAAATTTAATTTTCAGTAAATATTCTTTACACAATCAATTCATTCTTTGTTTGACTCTCATTTAGGACGCAAATACCAAAAACAACAAGAAAAACTGTGTCTTAAAGAAATCAACCCCGATGACGACATAGCACAAATAACAACAACAAAGATTATAGCAAAAGGAATGCGATTATACCAAGTTTGTTTACTGAAGATTTTTGAGTGAATCAATTCGTTAATGTCGTTGCGTTAATTCTTATTCATTTCTTGAAAGTCGTTTTGATAAACAGTCAGACTTGAACACATTTAACAAAGTGAAACTTCATAAATGCTTAATGGTTGAAGATAACCCAGACAAAAATTTTGTTTGATATATTACAAAAATCCAGTAAATATATTCTTTAATATATGTTAATATTTTTAAACTAATTCTTTTGTAAATTCATACAAAAATATTGTTTGATATTTTTCAGAAAATCCAGTAAATATTTTTGTTTGATTTAGTAAATTGTTTTATTTACAATTCGTAAATATTTTTAGACAAATTGTTTTATAGATTTAAACAATTTCTTTACTGAAAAAACACGATTTTTTTTCAATGATTTTGTTGAGATATTTTTGTCTATATTTACAAATTTATTTGTAAATATAGACAAACTATTTACTAGACAAAATATTTACTATTTCATTGAATTCCTTTACAGAAAATCAAATTTAGTTTTTTTTCTGTGTAGTTTTTGTAGCTAAAACAGGTGTAGCTCCCGAGGCTAAAATTAAGAATTCTAATTTTACTTTTTAATATGTTAAACGAGCAATCGTTCTTGTTTATCAACTAAAACAAAATTTGTTTTATATATACATATTTTGCATTTTGTTAATCTTTTACACTAAATTGGCTTAATTTAATGCTTTAAAGCTAGTAACTATTATTGTGTTTAATTTCTTTTACTAGTTTTATATTTTAACGTTTCTTCTTTTATGCGTCCGCAGTCAATATCATTTTTATAATCGTCTTTCCTAAATTGTTAACATATTTTATTATTTATGTCTACATGTGTCAGACACAATTATTTATACATGAGTTCACCAGCAAATAACATTTTTCAGTCTAAAAAGCATGACAGCCAATCAAAGGAATAAAAAATGAAATTTTAAATATGTGTGTGTGTGTGTATGTTGCATGTCTATTTGGAGATAAAAGCAAATATATTTTTAGAGGAAAATTTTAAAGCTTTATATATATACAATAACTACTTGCAGAGTATCTAAGACTCTTTGGCTCTCACTAAGTAGTGAAAAAAGTTCGCTTGCACTCCTGGTTGAATTCATCACGGGTCACTGTTCGACTGGACATATGTCTAGGCTTTCTCTATGATGGCCAGTGTAGGAGCTTCTATTATACTGACTCTGTTGTACTGACTCTTCTTCGTCGAAGTAGAGTCACTACAACATCTCTGTGACTGCCCGTCCCTGCAGGGGTGGAGGCTTAGACCTCTAGGCTATCGTCTCCTGCGAGACCTGGATTATCTCAGGGATGCACCACTTGCTGGTCTCTTGGGCTTTGTGGAAAATTCCGGGTGGGTTTCAGGCTGCTGAAGGGAAGTTTTTGTAAAATACTTGGGCGTAATCCCAGATAGCAAACTATCTTGGAATCTAAACACCCAGTACAGAGCGGATGAGGCCCTCGTGGCTGTCTATACGTGTAAAAGAGCCATTGGTTGCAGCTGGGGCATAGAGCCCAGAGGGATAAACTGGATCTTTGAAGCGGTAGTTAAGCCCATTTTATTTTATGGTATATTAGTTTGGTAGGAAGCGGTAGAGAAAGACTCTCATCGCAGAACACTTAATAAACGAATTAATACAGGTGCACTCAGGTCGACTCCAACGAAAGCACTCTTCACGATGATGAACTGGCTTCCGGTGGAGGGTACGGCCAAGCAGCTAGCTTTATTCTCGGCGATCAGGCTGAACGCTACATGCCCATGGTAACGAACTGATTATGGTTACTCTAGGATTCTGCGACAACATCAAGGAATTCACAGCAACATTGATTATTGCGCACCGAAGCCTTACTTTAATGGGCTATTCCTCTCACTTGTTCCCAGCAGGAAACAGTACCTCTCATCCCTCAACCCGACGGAGCGATCAAAGTCGCAGAAGGTCGCAGGTTCGATGTTTGTTAAAAAATATTTCTTTTGTTTGTTTGTTTTTTGTTTGTTTGTAATTTTTTGGGCTTGAACTTAGGTTCTCATGTTTATAAACCGGGCGCCTTTACCATCTCAGCTAAGTCATCTTGTTAAGTAAGGATAGCACAAAGTATACATAGACATGTGGTGACTTCTTTTACTTAAATACAGTAATTTTTGTGAAATAACTATTTTCGCTGTTATTATTTTAAATTGGTAATTTTAACCATTAAAATTGGTAATTTTAGCTACAAAAGTTGTTAAAAATTAAATTAATAATTTTAACCATCAAAAATATTTTTTTTTATAAAAACTCATTTTTCCCAAATTTATATTTTACAATTCAGTAAAATGTAATATTTTGGTCTCGAACTTAGGTTCTTATGTCTATGAATCGGATGCCCTTACCATCTCAGCTAAGTCATCTTGTTGAATAACGATAGCATAAAGTAACCATAGACATGAAATGACTTACAACTTTGAAGAGTTATTTTAACCAATTTGTTATTTAAAAAAAAATTGCATAAATGTGCTGAATTTTTGTTCCATAGAAAATACTTAGTAATTCCACGATATTTTTAAAATACTTATGTCGCTTTATACTAAAAAATTTATAAGCTTTTGTTTGTGTTAAAATTAAAAAAAAAATGCAGAAATCTTTTAAATCGTTCAAAATTACAAGGCACATTTACCCAGAAAATATTCTGAGTTTCATTTACATCTGTATAGTAATTTTGAATAAAATATTTAAAGTGAACTCCACCTCATTGTGCGAAAGCTGTATCATTTAAATGTTTGACATCTGTCAAACCACTTAATATATTTTAAATCAAATCATGCTAAATCTTTTGCCATAAGCACATATATATTTTTTTAGCTTTGTTTTAAGTCAGTATGTGTTTTAAATCATTTATATTGTTCAAAGTTTTTCTTTAAATTGGGTGTTTTTTGCTTTGTTTTCAATTTTTTTGTTGCTAAAAACAATAATCAAATTCAGCACAATATTTTTCATTTTCTACAGTTTTTTTTACAAGCACAAACATTTACAGACACGTTTATTTTGAAATATATAAGAAAACATTTAATATTAATAGAAATAAAATGCTGTTTTTGAGCGTCATACAAACGAATAAGAGCATAAAAAATATTAACAGAATAAAATAAAAATTCCCTGCCGCCTTAAGCTTGTGTGAGCTTAAAGTCGTAAAAAATTTTCGAATCATAAAAACAACTTTCACAACTTGAGCATTTATATTGTTTAGCAGTCTTTTTTTTTCGTTGCCATTTTTATATATTTTCTTTGTTGTAATTTTGTATTTTAATAAATCACTTATTTCCGTTTTCAACATTTGACTACTTTTTTTCTCTTTCATCTTGTCTAGATTTTTGTAAATATGTGCTCGTACAATATAAGAATTTGCAGTAATATTTGAGCTGTATTAAGAAGTACTTTAGTTTATATGTAGTGTATATGTTGCTATATTCTGCAGCTGTATTTTAAAGTATTTATGCTTATTTTTTTTTCTGTAAGATTTTTACTTCCATACCACTTGAGTTTCCGTTTCAAAAGTTGCGCTTCAACTGTTAACACTGTGATTAGTTACACAATC
This sequence comes from Panzeria rudis, assembly GCA_956483635.1. Taxonomy (NCBI): domain Eukaryota; kingdom Metazoa; phylum Arthropoda; class Insecta; order Diptera; family Tachinidae; genus Panzeria; species Panzeria rudis. Next base: position 34,971,624 of record OY101449.1, on the reverse strand, counting down.
TTAAATAGCCTTCTTAACGGTATCAAGTATCTTCCACTATGATTTTACCTTCTTTTTTTTGCCATATATTTTTCTTTTTGCATTCAAAATTGTTTAGGGGAGAAAAAAAAGTAAGCATAAAACAATATTTTTTTCATACCTACTGGTAGTTGTTATTTCATCTTCTTTCAACTGAATATGAAATTTTTTTTGCTCGATATTCTGCATCATACTGTGTTAAATGCAGGTGTTGTAGGTTGCTTTGGACTTTTGTAACGTTTACAAAAGAATTTTGCAAAAAGTTAATATAAAAATATGATTAATCGTTTAAAGTTTGCTAATTGTGTATTTTTTGGGGTTTTTTTTGGGAGGTATAAAAAGAGCCTGCTGTTTTTTTGTTAAGTTATTGTTAAAAAGCCTTTTTAAGCGCTTAAATATGAAATGGTTGATTTTAAACCGTTTAGTTGGCTGTCACTTGGTAGATAGTCGGAGAAGTAACTGCACTGTAAAACAATACTTCAAATTTAGGATCATATATTATCTAAATTTGTGTTGAAAATTTCTCCTTAGCTAAAATTACATCGATTTTGTAGTTATTTTATTAAAGAAAAAAAATTAAACATATTTAGTCCAAGTGGAAAAAATTTAACATAAAATATAATACGGCTATGGCTGAATGGTAGGTAGATATGTCAGATTATCAGGCAGGAGGTCGTGGCTCAAACCTGCACGCAGCCAATCGCTTTTTTTTAATAGAAACATTTTGTTAAAAAATAATGCGTGTGTAATTTTAGGTCGACTATAATCGGTAAAGTGTTGCCGACTATTATCGACCTAATTTTCAACAAAAGTGTTTTAGAGTGTAAAGGCGCAACGATGCTCAGTAATAGCACTGCACATTGGGAAAGAATCAAAATATTTGGAACATAAATCAAGCATTTCTAATGGAGGATTACGTCCATTTATATTTTATGTATCAGCTCCTTAAATTGCTCGGGAGCGGAACTATGAAGTCTCAAAGTAGGGCACTTCAGCCATGTAAAGCTTTTTACTGCTTGAAAATTTTTTCTTTCTCATGCAATTTCGTAGAGCCGAATTATAGCCCTTGATAAGATCTAAAAGACACCTGTTCGGTTGTACACTTGAGTATTTCCATTTAGCAGGGTGTGACCATTTTACACATATTTTTTGTTATAAATCAAGAATATAAAATTTTTTACTTAAAAAAACGTTGCGGCTCGCAAGGACATTAAGCCTAAAGTCGTTGAACAACAGATAGACACTCATAAAACACGATTTCTGCTCCGAATGGTTGCCAAAAGGCAGCGACAGGTGTCACCTTTACAAATCTTAGTTTTAAAGAATTATGACTTTCAGTATAAAATCTGTAAAATTTTGACTATAAGGTACACAATAATTTTGGTATAGATATCTGCTCAGAGTGTTTTTAATTGTATTATGTATTTACTGTTTCACACACAATTATTTTTCTAAATATTTTTAAAATGAGACGGGCTTGACCGACAGGTGTGACATAGTAAGAAAATTTAAAAAATTCGAAGAAATAAAACTTTTTATTGATTGAATTAATATTTTTTATTTTTTTTAAGGAGAAGTAACACAATCAGGAAATTAATGCCTACCAGTTGTGTTACCTTCTTTGGGAAAGGGATAGGAGAGAGATAGAAAGCTTAATTCATTTACAACCCTGCTATTGCGCGTTTTTTTTTGTACAGTAGTGTTGCAAGCCTCTCTGATGTCAAGTAGAGGCATCGATATGTATTTAAGCTGTGTAGCCATTTTATTAGTTCCTCTACTTCGCCGACGGTTCTGCTACAATACCGACAAAGGAGGGTGCTGTGAAGTGCATTAGGATATGTTAGCATTAATAGCTGCCGGTAGTGACAAAGTGATCAGTTCTATGCCTTCATCACTTTAACAGTCCAACAACAACCAACACAATAACACACCAATGCACATGAGAAAAATGCATGATATTGTTGGCTTGCCTGGAACTAGTCTTGAGCTCAAGACCTCAGGGTTTGTAGTCCAATGCGCTAACTACTCAGCCAACAGCACTCATTTCGAAATTGAAGTTTCACAATTTTTCAAAGCTTTGGTCCAGTATTTTCCTGACATCGAATCAAAATAAAATCTGATTTATAAAATTTTTTCTTCGTTAGTTAAAGAGCAAAGAAAAGCACCATCTCTCTTTTATATACGCAAAAAAATTTTTTGTTTGAACTTATAGCAAATGTATATTTATCTGGAAGGTATCTGCACTGACGTGAATTAAGGCTAAAAAAAATAATTTAATTTCCTATTTTAAATTGAAATTTTGATTTTAGTCCACATGCTCAAAACTTCCAAAGCGGGGACTCAAAAACAATTGCCAATTCTGAAAGCCCTTATGTGTACGTATGAACGTTATGTGCAAAATTTTTTAAAAATTGTTTTTTTTTTGGATTTCTGGGAACTGTCTTAAGAGTTCTGAAATTTCAAGAAACAAATCATAGTTTATTTTTTTGCATGGTATTTAGCACATAAATTGAAATATAACTGCAAAATTTCATTCCAAAATATCAATAACACCGCGCGGCAAATTTTAATTTTTTGTATTTGACAAAAACATCACTACATATCCATTAATCTAGAGACAAAATATAGTCAAACTGCGTACTTGGTTTTTCATTTCCATATCTTTTGTCCTTTTTAAAAACTTAACATTTTACAAGAATGCTTTTTTAAATAATTTTTTTTTCAATATTAGCATCTAATAATTTTTAGCGACCTCGGTACCAAATAAAAGGCCAGGCTCTGTAGAATTTTATAAAACTATTTACTTCAGTTCCCGTGAACAAAAATATGAAAAAAAAATATTTTCTTAAAAATATATGCTTCCATATCCTGAAAAGTTTTCACAAAAAAATTTTTTAAATTTATATGTTGTTGCCTTAAATTAACTCTATACGATTTCAAAATCTTATGAATTTATCTCTCTTAGTAAAAAAATGTGATTGCATTCTCAAAACATGTAAAGTCCCTCAAAACGGACAAGAAATGAGGAAAAGAAAAATCAAGTACGCAGTTGAACTATATTTAGTCTCTAGATTAATTGATGTATAGTGGTTTTCCTGCAAAGGATATGGACGAATACATAGTTGTAGATCAACTGAACAAAAATTTAAATTATGTCCTTGGAAACAATTTTTCTAGTATTTCCTTCAACATCTTTATTTGATTGTTTTCCAAAATATATAAAAATATATGTATATTTACTTAAAATAAACTTTAAAATGCACACACATTTTAAGATTTTATTGCTCTCGTCTCAAAATTATTCGTTGTTTTTTCTAAACAATTTTTCTACATGCAATTTTATAGAAATTAATTTTGTGCCGCGAAGAAAACAGTCGCAGCTTTTGAACTAACAGACATATAATCATAAAATTTTAAAGTTTTATAGGATTAATATAAGGCTAGAACATATAATTAAAATAAATTTAATAAAAACTTTTAAGGATATGGAAGGATAAATTTTTATAAAGACATTTTTTAATATTTTTGTTCAGGGTAACTGAAGCAAATATTTGTATAAAATTGTACATAGACTTCTCTTTTTATTGGTACCAGGTTTGCTAAAATATATTAGATACTATCATAAAAAAAATTATTTAAAACAAGCATTCATGAAAAATGTTGAGTCCTTTAAAAAAGGCAAAAGATGAGGAAATGAAAAACTAAGTACGCAGTTTGACTATGTTTTGTCTCTAGATTAATGGATTTATAGTGGCGTTTCTGCCAAAAAAAAAACGCTGTTACGTAGTGTAATCAATGATTTAATGGTATTAAGAAATAATTTAATATGAACAAGACACTTTTCCCCTTGTGTTACAAAAAGTCTTTCAAAAACTTTTAAATTGTTAAAATCTGAATACACTATAGAAAAGTACACATAATTTTGTAAATTTTGATATGTGATATATTTACCTTTCTCTCTTATACGTGTAAAATTAATGGACTTATAAGTAAAAACTCGTACTGAAAAAGCTTTACTTGCCCTGACAGTAATAATGGCCACTCTAGCGTATACTTAATATTTAGTATTAAATGTATGTCATTCTGGAACAAAATTAGGACATCTTACTAGGTTTTCCATATGTATTTTTTTTAATTCTGTAAAATAGTTGATTACACTACGCAACAAAATGAAAAAACTTGTGCCATGACCTTTGTTCACCAGTATATTTTTTTTGATGTGTTATGGTCTCCTGACTACAAAAACAGTAGAAATTTTAAATTCTTTAGATACGTTTTCTTTTAATTTCTTTTTCCAATTTGGGGGTTTTCAAGAGGCTGCTACACCAATTTCATCATAACTTGGAAAGAGGTTATCCAATGACCTTACAAAATACACTAAGAAACTTGGAATAAAACATTATTTTTTTACATACTCGATGGTTTCGGAATTATTCAGACCGCATTGATGAAAAATATATTTTTTTTATACAAAATTAGAAATTTTTTTTATATAAAAATTTAAAAAAATCTAAAATGGCAAAAACTTACCATTTTTTATTAACTGATCATAAGGCCATAATTATATATTACAAATAAAAATAAGTGCATTTCATGATAATCGAAGGATAACTATTGATTTTATTCATAATAAATTCAAGTCGCCTAATTTTTGCAAAAGTTGCAAATATATACACTGTACAACAAAATCAATTTTTTTTAAATAACTAGGTTTTTACAACTAGTTATGGGCATACATTTAAGGTGTTGGATGTTATCGACAATTTTATGTAAAACACCACGAGAAAAAATTTTTGTGAAACAATTCGTTCCGCTATATCTCCTCTGAATGGGAGTTTTTTTGTCGCTTATTTATTAAGGGGTCAAAAAGACTCACACCTCGAAGAGCTAGAGGGCTAAAATGTTCTACAAAAATGTTAGCCGTGTTATATCACATAGAAGCTATGAATACATCTTATACCTTAAAAGTAAGGCCTATAAGATATACAATGCCGAATCTGTATAAATTATGTGCAAAAGGGGAGAAAATTTAATTTTCCCTAATATAAATCCCAGATCTATACACATATGTATTTTTTTTGGTGACTTCTACTAGAATCAGTTGTAAAAAGCATGTTATTAAAAAAAACATTTATTTTGTTGTACAGTGTAAATATTCACACTTCTTGCAAAAATCTGGTGATATCACTTTATTGTAAATAAAATCAATATTTATCCATCGATCATCAAATAAAGCTTATTTTATTTGTAATTTAAGTGGCTTTATGATTTGTTAATAAAAACGGAAAGTTTTTTCTATGTTAGATTTTTCATATATTTTAAAAAAATTTAACATTTATAAGACCATTGAGTAAAGAAATAATATTCCAAACTCTTTCTTGTTTTTTGTAAAGAAATTGGATGAACCTCTTTCAAGTTATATTAAAATCGGTGGAGCAACGTCAGGTGGAGCAAAATCAGGCAATTTCACTATATTGTGAATAAAATCAATATTTAACCATCGATTTTCCCTGTAATAAAGCTTATTTTATTTGTGGTATATATGTCTTTATGGTTACTGAATAAAAATGGTAACATTTTGTAATATTCGTTTTTTTTTAATATTCAAAATATAAAAATATTTCAATTTTGCATTTAAAAATATATATTTCATCATTACGGTCTGAATAATTCTTAGACCATTGATTATATAAAAAAGTAATGTTAGAAAGGCTTAAAGGCAATTTTATTTAAAGTTTTTTAGTGTATTTTTTATAAAGTTGGACAAGCTTTTTATAAGCTATGATAATGGATCAGCCTATTCAAAAATCCCAGATTAAAAAAAAATTATCGATTGTTTTTGTAGTTAGGAGACTATAACACATCAAAAAATTATGGTGATACTTTCCGGCATTTTTCTTTTTGCATACTGTAATTAAATCTAATGACTGTAAATTTGGACCGTAATTATATTGTTTTCCAAAGGTAGAAAACAGTGCGTATGCGTTATATTCATTTAATTTGACGATTATATATTAGTCATACGTGAGGCTGGACTGAAAAAACAGACGTCTAAAAATATGCTACATTTATTTCAGCTTTAAACTAAGTATACGTAACATTAAAAAATAGTTGTATATTAGACATACGCACAAGTGTATATTATTTTTAATAAATCTGTATTGTTGCAACTACTTAAATGGTCCACCCACTTGCAATATAATTGTGCAATTTTTCGTATTGTACAATAATATCGCCAATGTGTATGTTATATTCGAAGGTGGCACAATATATTGGGAAAAATTAAAAGACTTATGATTTTTATTGTACAATAATGAAAATTCTCTTATGTGGGGGCAACATTGTTTAGTCTTATACCCTGTTCAGGCATGGATTTTTGATTTGAGACAATCATTTTAATTGAGCAATTAAATTTAGTGTCCACACATACTAAATTAAGCTTACTTAATTAGCATTTAACTTGCCCATGGTGTGATAAGGATACAGGTGGCCGCATAAAGGCAACGAAGACAACAATACAACAAAACCAAATAATGGTTGTCAAAAAATACACGTGTTTGACGCAGCTTATGCACAAAATTACCAGAGCAAAAACTAATCATCTGACGTTATACTGCCATCTGTATACTTATTACACCACGGGCTTGCCACTGTATACATCTTTTGATTTTCATTGAACATACTTCGCACTAAACATACTTCTCACAAAGGTTTGCATTTAGAACTTTACTCAATTTATGAAACAATTAAGTTCTAATTGCTCAATTTATTAATTGAATCCTTGTATGGTAAACTGAGCTCAATTAAGGCCTTAATTGCGTAAATTTCCTAAATTGTGCAATTAAGGCGTATGTCTGAACAGGATATTATGTTTACTTTTTCACTGTCAGGAAAATTGGGGATTATTTTCTTTAAAAATATTCTGCCATTTATTGCATAGTATAGATCAAAATGACAATAATATATACAATAACATCTGCAATAATATTGTACAGTGGATGAGCCGCTTTACTTGTTCCTTTACAAAATGATGCAAAGTGGTGTAAATTAAAAAAAAAGTGATAAGAAGTATGGAACTTCTAAACTACTAAATGGCTTTGCATAAAAATTAAACTGGTTGCTGAGAAGGAGCCAGGCTTTCAGAATCGTGTCTATTTAGGTCTTTAGCTGCAACGGCTGAAAGTTGGCTACCTACGACGTGAAAAACATTGATCGGCTTGTAACTCTCGTAAATATTAACCGCTTTGTAAAATTTGAGGAGCGTTGGATTTAGCTAGACAAAATAAAAACAATGTGTTAGCAATTATTTTCGTACCTTTTATAGCTTAAGAGATATTTCACTTCCGAATTAAAATTTTAGATTTTTGCTTCGATTTTTTTTTTGGTTTTTTTGTTGCAATTTTCTTATTAAACATCTGACTTTAACTTGTAGCACATCTTTAAATTGCTGATAAAGTTTTAAGTAAGCTCACGGAACAAAGCTTTGAAATATCTTGAGCCATTAAGTCATAATAAAGGTCTAAACTCAAAACTTTGAAATTTGGCGAAAAAATCATAGATTTTTCCAAAAAAAGTGCTGTGTGAAAGGCCACGCTTTAAATATGAATTTACTGGACATTTTTGTTCATTTTGGACATGTATCCTACATTTGGCAGTGGTCAAAAATGATCAATTTTCAAAATGGCATATTTCTTTATCGAAATTTGCTTTAAATAATAGAATAAATAGCTTTTTGTAGCTACTGAACATTTTTAATTGTGACAAAATAATACTTTATGATGATATTTTAACTATTGTTAAACAAGTGCAATATAAGTTAACTCAACTTTTTTTTAATTTAAAAATAATGACGTAATTTCTCCACAATCAGATCAGCTAGAGACGCAAAATTTTTGTGCCCTATATGTTACTACAAACAGAAACAGCTGTGCGAAATTTTATTATTGTCCGAGATGGGTAGTATTTAGTTTAGTATTTACTCTAGGCTACTCAGCCTTCAAAGTCAAGCGGTAAATATCTGCCATTAAACCAAATTGCATTAAAGCTCTATGTTTCCTGGCCTTAAGCTTATTTTATGGTGGCTTAGAAATTTACCATACTTGGAACTTATCCTAATCAACAACCACACTTGTACTTTTTGTTTATATTTCTCACCCAAAATTGAACGAACTAAAGCCTGAATAATAAATTTCTTTGGACAAAACCCATATAGTTCGACTAAATACACACAACTTCAATTCTTAATACTAGAGGCACATAGTAAAAAATATGTTAGATAATTTCCCGTGTAATACGGATAAAACAAAAACATATGTAAGCCCTAAGAGCTAGATAAAGGAGCTTTCTCAATCTTGGGTGAGAAATATAAACAAAAAGCACAAGTGTGGTTGTTGATTAGGATTAGTGCCAAGTATGGTAAATTTCTAAGCCACCATAAAATAAGCTTAAAGCCACGAAACATAGAGCTTTAATGCAATTTGGTTTAATGCCAGATATTTACAGCTTCACTTTGAAGGCTGAGTAGACTAGAGTATAGAGAGCTCTGACGATGGGATTGTGGTTAATCCCGAAAATATCGATGTTCAGTTCGACCCTTACAAAAGTCAAGAAATTGGTCTTTGTACTTTTCAATTGCCACATGCTTTGAAAAATTATTTCGCCATAAAAAATTATTTAATTGTAAAAAATTATATTGAACGAACTAAAGCCTGAATAATAAATTTCTTTGGATAATTTTTTTTTACTCATCCTATTTTTCACAGAATGATAATAAATTTTTCGATGCGAGAAACTCTCATATTAGTTAAAGAAACCAGTCATAGGTAACAAACGTGATGATATATCTCGCTTACAGCGATTCGGTAAAATTTTTTTAAGACTAGTGGGAATATGTGGGACTTCTGCCTTTTCAAGCAGGTGTGTAAGTGGAAGTACTGCTCCATAAGTTCACGTGTATACTCTCTAGGCATAAGAGGTATGCATAAAAAAGCTTTATCTACCCTGATCTAATCATTCTCCTGTGTACTCTCTGTAAGGCATTACAAATTTCAATACTGCTGAAAAATATGTTAATGATTAAAAAAAAAGTCATCATAAAATATTATTTTGTACAAAACTGTAGTTAACGTTTCATAATTCATTGACGATCATAACTTTGTGTAGCTCAGTTGGTGTCTTTTTTGTTATTGCTTGCACATGGTTAATACAGGATGTGACCATGCACGTGTGTATAAAGCTAATAAATAGAGATGAAAAATCTTTCTTTTATTATTCAGCTTTATGATTTCATTGCTTGTTTGTCGATATTTTCTTCTACTTTATTTTTGTATATTTTCCATTTATTGACAGTATGTTTTAGCCATTGAATGACATGTATTCTACGTATTTAAGTAAATATTGTAACTCTTCTATTTTTAACTGCTGCATTTTCATTTTTTTTTTAAATTTTCTTTCATTTGGCTCAGTTTTTTGTAAACTAAATGAATAGGAAAAGATGTGAAAAACACAAGATAAATATAATATGTATGAGTTGTTGTGTTTGTTGTTGTCATTTGCACGTACTTCCTTACTGATGTATGTATGTAAATGAATAATATGTACATACATTAGGGGAGGTTACTCTTTTATTACCACAAATAACTTACCATAATTCTGACAACTAAAATGTCATAACTTAACTGTAATCAACTCTAATGGCATATAGCTAATAGGCGGAAAACAGGTGAACTGGTCGACTGACGGTCTGCGTGTAAGGCTAGACATTTTTTTGTTACGATTTTTATCACACTAAGTACGGTAACCATAGGCTGGCAGGTATCCGTCAGTCGCTTCATTGCACCAGATGCATTTTAAAGTGCCAAAAATGATTTTTTTAAAAATAGTTTATTACATTCACAGAGAAGTTGCAATCAACAAATGCCAGAATTTTTCAGCAGTCACTAAGAGCCGCCAGACTGCCCGAAATGTACACAATATGTGAGTAAAATTAGGTTTTGCTCTGTAAAGCTCAAGTTTTGTGGAGTTTTAATGGAATTTCGGTAAAGTAGGCAGCTCAAAAAACTTAATTTGGGTCTGCTGAGCACGAAAATGGAACTATTTTTTTTATTACGTGAAATCGTTTTTGAGATATCCGCGAAAAACTTATTTTTTGCAATTTTATTCACTAAAAACATTTTAGCCTTAAACACAGACCGTTAGTCGAAGGGTTCACTAACTCTTGGACTATAACCACCATATTCATAAAAAAATATTGTGTGCTTGAAGTGTACATTAAAATAAAATTTCTAGGCTGATAACTCAAAAACGGTGGGACCGACAGATTAGAGGACTTTAGATCAAGACACCTTTAAAAAACTAAATTAAAATCAATCCAGCCGTTTGGGAGCTACAAACCGCTACAAACTCGTAACTTAGTTGTACAATAGGCTAAAAATTCATAAGTTAATTGTAATAAACCATTGTTCAATTAAATACCTGTTGTAGGTGCTACAATAGGCTGTGAATAGGCCATATATGGTTAAAAAATTTTATTTCTTTCTTTTCGCTGGGGATGGTGCTCTTTGATTCACGCACGGAAGAGGAACAGCACACGATGGTTCAGAATCAATTTTCATTGGCTAAAACCTATATATTTTCTTAACATAGATTCTTAAAATTTTTACGCCATCAGAAAGGAAACATATCAAAACTAAGGTAGCCAAAAAATTTGGTCAAAATATTCCCAGTAATGGTCGTGGCATGCTGCTGAAAACAAAGAACTTATTTTAATTAAAAAAATAAACAAAAATTTGTCATATTTGATCTGAAATAAATTATGATTCCTCGAAAACTATTATCGATAAGGGGTTGCGGTACACTGTTGTTTTTAAGAAATGGTATGTGAATACCCTGTGCAATTTGTAGTTAGGGATAAAAAAACCGAAACCCTCCAGAGAAAGATTAAAGTGTCTTCTTTAAGTCTATGTATACTTTTTTCTAGTGCTTTGCTTCTTTGCATAGATGTTCGAGCCTTATGGAGTCTGATCCAAGCGTTCGAACGTTCCGAGTTCCAAATCTTGTCCGGTGTTTAAAGCCAAAGGTCGTCATCATAGAAATCAGTTGGTTTTTATTTTTATTTGAAGTTGCGTTAATCTTCGCTTAATTTAAGATGACTAGCTGATTGGGCTTTCGCAATCGATCTTGGTGCTGGGGCTGCCTACAGACCCTCAAGACGGGCTGCGTGCAAAGTAATTAATAATTACCTGCTAACTGGAAAGATAGAACAGTACTGGAAAGATAAAACAGTAAGAGTCTTCAAATTTGGTATGAATTAATTTGAATAGGAGATACAAACCTGAAAAAAAACGTACGCGGTGGGTGAGGAGAAGGGGTACTCCGCACGCCCTATATTTCTGTGATTGAATGATCTATTGTACTACATTTTTTAGAAATAAATTATCCTAGGTATTATTAAAATGGTATGTGTGACATATGACCTTGTTTTTAGATAAATAACTGAATTAAAAAATTAAAAAAAACCAAACATTTTATGGAAAATGTAAAAAAATTTTAAAGTTCAACTTTGGCCCTGAATTTCTCAATAACTGCTGAGCCAATTTTTACGAAAAGAAAAAATGATAAGAGATCTGTCCGTAAAAAAAAAATATTAGAACGTCTCAACTGGTTAAAAAGTTACAAAACTTCGGCCAACGATTATGAGCCACTGTGTGACGCACAATAAACGACGGGCATCATCTTTCTTAGCAAAGTTGTACAGCTCGTAGATCTTGTTGGCTCTCTTCAGACCCAAACGAAGGGGAACTGTTGAACCAATAAGACTTTCGATTTCTCCCTAGCCCCTCTTGATAATTACTAAAGCCAAGACAGACATGTTGGCATCAACAATTCAACCACGGACTGATTTACTTTTATGTAAGCCACACACTTTGCGACCGTTGGTACAACTCAGCTAGTAATCAAGTTGAATGCTTGTTGTACAAACGATACAATTTAGTGTGCGATCTCATACACAACTTCATTTTGCAATCAACTTGTGAGCAACTAAAGATCTTTCATTTTATATTGTGCGCAAATCATACTCACATTCAGTGTTGCCAGAAAAGTTTTGCCTTATGTCCCCAATTTTAAAAATGTTGTCCCCAAAAATCCCCATTTCAAAAATAAAAATCCCCAATTTTGTCCCCTAAAATATTTTTTATAATAAGCACTATCATTCAACATAAATACAATTTTTAAGTCCCCTGCGTATTTTATTTCGTCTAAATAATAGTATTATTTTGATTTACACATATATCAACCTAATGTTTACATGACATGTAATATACATATTATGCATTTTCCACTTCTAATTAAAAGCAAATTGTCAGTATTTTTTTCCACTGAATAGTAAGACTAACAACTTTTAAACGAGAAGTTTTGTATGCCGAACTTGAATTACAGTACACGTTAACTTTTAATCATACTTTGTGAAAAGGGCCGTTAATTCACTTTCTCTCTAGGATAAGGAAACATTTTTTTCTAAAAGTAATAATAAAATTTCAGAGAAGTAAAATAAAATATATGCTTTCGTTTTTTCTGCCACAAAGTTTTAAGAAACCGTTACAGTTCTGCGATTCTGGAAAACCCAGCCCAGATGTGTGCTGAAGCAGATTAAGGCTACGCTAAGCCAATTATTCCGCTCGATGATAGGTTACATACTTCACTTGGAGTCATCACACAGAAAAAAATAAGTTTCGTTTTTGATAACAAAAATCCCGGTATTCAATAATTTTTTTGTCAAATTTCCTGTGATAAAGAATTCCCCTATATTGATAACAAAATTATTTCAAAATAAAAATATATATATAAATTAAAAAAATGTTGACATGCCTGGAATACGAACCCGGGCTTTCCGGACGTAAAGCATACACTCTCTAGCTGAGCCATATCCAATTTATTTTTTTATGGGATACAACTTGTTTTAAGTACTTATGTATAAAAAGAAAAGAAATAACCGGCATGGAAAAGAAATACTTACAACGAAGTATTTTATTATGTTAAAGATAAATGTTATTGAAATTCATATTTTTTTTTAATAACATGGTTTTATTGAATATAATTCTTGTCTATTTTTTTCTGTGCAGTATTACTCCAAGAAACTTCATTCTGTGAGCAATTACAGATGGGAAATTGCGCAGGTTCCGGTATCGCTTCTTGAGTTTCATGGAGTCTCAGAGTTAGCAATAACAAATTGCTGTCGTCTGAGACCACTGTTTCCCGATTAATGGTCTGAGATCATTTTTGTTCGTTAACAATAAATGGCGAGTAAGCACCAACTAATCTCAGGAACTATTCTTCTCTTTGACGTATCCACGTGAGATGCCAAAGAACGGTTCCGGCCCTATTAATCTATTTTGGGTTCCTCTGCTGGTTAGACAGTCAGCCCACTCCTTCCGGCATTGCCAGGCACGCAGAATAACGTCAGTTTATATATCGTAGGTCATACGTTGACAACACGAAACTGATTTCTACAACTTTTCAGTTGAAGATATTACATTATAATTGAAAAGCTGAGTGGCAAAGGGGTACAAGTGCAAAACTAAAAAAATGAGTTAGATGCAGGAATCAGCACTTAATATTGATATTTATGTCTCTAAGAAAATTCAGACCTGTATTATAATCTTAAAAAACTATATGTATTACAAAGCTAAAAATTAAGTATGAAATGCATATTAACAAAAAAAATTTTTTAAGCTTAATTACTCTTTTTTGCACTTGCACCCCTTTGATTCTCAGCCCCTTAGTTAGACTGAAAGCATTACCAACCATGAAATAAAATAACTGAAAATTAATTAGTATATAATCAGGTATGTGATGAAAAACGATTTAGACACAAAAACGATTTGAAAACGATAAAAGATATGAATATATTTGCTATAGTCCTTTTGTCAATAATTTCCAAATTTAGTTTTTAATAGTTTTCTGCATGTTTTCTGTTAAATTTCTTCTCACAGTTCTATTATATTGGCTATATTTTATCTTCTCGTGCACTTTTGAAAAGTCAGTAGTTTGAGTTTGGCTCGAAACTAATTGTCAAAAACGGTCGGAATTCGAAATTCATCACACCTTTTTAAAACAATCGTATTGAAATCATTTTGAAAAGGATCGTTTTCCATGACCTACCTAAATGTTAATTAATTTCAGTTTGTTTATTTTTAGGATAGGAATTTTTTGAACGATTTAGTTACGAATTAGTTACGTGATGTTAATATATCATTCGTACCATGTCTACTTAATTCAATCCTCTATGAAAAATTCAGCATTTTGCAGCGAAGGGTATCGTACAAATTGAACGACCATTGATACGAATCTAAAACGCGATTTATGTACATTCAATAGTTGGACATTTTAGGGACAATATGACTATCGATATGTAAACAATTTTCATCGAATCTTTTAAGCATTTTTTTTGCTAGTATAGCTAAATACATATTGTAAGCAAATTCCTGTAATTTCTTTTGATCCGAAAGTGATAACAGCTACCATTCCTCTGAACATCCTATACCAACATTAATTTCAGCCTATTATCTGCTCACACGTTTGCATTCAATCAAATGATATTCATCAATTGAAACATTATTTTAAAATAATGAAAATATATGTAAGTGGAAAAAATTAATGTTTATTAAAAGTGCTTATAATGAAAAATCCCCAAATCCCTCCCCACAAAAATCTGTCCACAAATAGAAGTTGAAATCCCCAATTTGGGGACAAATCCCCTCATCTGGCTACACTGCTCACATTCAATGTTTACTGCGAGGTGGTCACAACAAGGATAAGCACGCATAATACATAAAATAGTATACGACAGGTACACAAACGTTGCGACATTGTTGTGCAACATGGAAAAAAATCAAAACTCTTTGATCTTTCGTACAACCAAGACACAACTTAATATAACGAGCCCACAAACGTTGCAATTTGGTGTACATCCAAACTACTCAAGTTGTACCAACGGTTGTAACGTGTATGGCTCCATTTACGTTCACCAATACGGTGAGGACTTGGACTGAGGACAAGGACTTGAGACAAGACACCCCTACCATGGAAAAACCTTGCTTGTCGTTACCACCATCAACAAGGAACATATAGCCTTTCCATTGATAGCCAAGAATGTTGGCTTCAACAACTTGTCCCATGCGTTTTTCATAGAAGACACGCAATTCGTGCTAGTAAATAGCTTCGAAAATCTTTTGGCATCCCGTGACGTGATATGAAATGTTGAACTTAATTTTTAATGTCTAATTTGAAGGAACACCAAAGTAAAAGACTATCGGCCATGTCACAGAGTTCAATTCCGTTCGGAAACGGAATTCAATCAACCCTAATATGTCAAGCCCTAGCTGAAGCATACCGCACCATAAGAGCGCCGCCTACAGTCTGGACACACCTGACAAATTCGCGTATTTTAGTTTTCTTTTTTAGACACCAGCTGCTACAAAAATGGGGTAGGTTGAGTTCCATTTCCGAACGGAATTGAACTCTGTGATATGGCCGCATGTAATGGTATTTTTCATATACACAAAAGTGACACCAGTGACCTCCCTATTGTGCATGTAAGTATAATTATACGTGTGTCCACAAACCTACATATGAAAGTATACAGATTCAGCACACATTTATGTATATCAGACGATTAAAAAGAATTCGAGATATAAGTATGTCCCAATACATGCACAAGTAGACATGTGTATACACACAAAAGACGTCTTAGTTTTAAAAGGGTTGCCAAGTTCCTAGAAAATTTAATTTGAGAAAAAAAATAACTATAAATTGCCTAGAATTTCAAAAATATCTTTCACGTTTGAACACCAACGGAATAAAGTTTTTTATTACAAGCAAAATTTTCACGAACATATTAGTTTTCTTTAAGAACTCAATACTATCCAATACCAATCACGGCAACTCTTTTAGTCTTTACATTCACTAGGTGAGTACGGTTTTATGTTCATATTATTTTATCGTACAGTTTGACTTTAGCACAGTGCAGTTTAAACATCCTGGACACTTGTTTAAACAACAGGATATTGAACTTTATTTTTTTTTTGTTATGTTATTTTTTATTTACTTCACATAATATGACTAAAGATTCCGTAAAATTGGGTTTATTTTTACTTGCAAAAAATGAATTATGATTTTTGAAGCTTCCTTTAAATTAAATTTGATCAAATTAATAGTTAACATTTTACTCTTTGCGAAATAAAAATATAATAATAAGTTGAAGCTCAAAATGCTTTTAAATTAAATTTAAAATAAAATCATGTTTTGTGACTTAAATACATAGAATGAATTTAGTAGGAGAGAATAACGAGTGGTCTATGGTACAGTAGTGATCAAAATAGTTTTGTTATTATCAAAGGAGTTTTCGTTATTAATTATTGTCTAAAATCATGACATAAATTTGAAATCAATAGACTAATATTGAGGGGCTGAAATATTAATATTGGCGAGCGAATTGGCTATTAAGAACGGCTAAACCAATGTTACTTTACAGAATATATGGCGTGTGGTAAGACGCTCTCATGTGGTGAAAGTATTTTGTATTACAGAAGTGCCGATAACTGGAAGTCCTAAGGTGGAGAGCCTGTCACCACGCTAGCCACTGTGCAGTGGTATTTTGGTGGCAAAAAAGCTATTTTTCTCTATTATTTTTAAAAATCTAATTATGCACTTCTATAGAGAACTGAACAAAGAAAAATCCATAAGGGGTTTTCGTAAAAAGCCACATTTTGTGCTAGAATAAATTTAGTAAATTTACTAAAATAAATTTTACCACGAAAACTGATGAAAATTTTAATGTAACTCAGTGGCTTATGCGTGTAAGATATTTTCACTGCTAAAATTTTAATGCCATCTTTATTGTGAAATATAGCACTTTCTTTTTAATAAAAAAATTATGTAGATTGCATATGTAGTTTAGTATACTCAAAATATTCTGTACGTAAAATTATCTGAAATTGTAATATAAAATAAATTAAAATTCAATTAACAACTGGTATACTTATTTTTCATTTAAATTTAACAAAAAGTTTATTAAATTTTAAATGTTAAAAAATTAACAAACTTAAAACCGTAAAAAATACATGATTCTTTTTTTTGTTTGGATCAATTTAACTGTCACAAGAACTAATCGCAACTTCCGTAAAAGTAAAATATGTTTCCCTTGTTTCTGCTATTTTTTGCTGTTATATAATCAAACCAAATTTTCATAAAAATAAATTATTTTTGCTTTAATTTTAAACGTCAAAAGCATATTATTTAGTATGTGTAATTATTATTTTACTAATTTTGTATTTTTAGTAACTATTTGTTATTTTAATTTCCACTGGGAATTGAACAAAGCTCCTTCAGCACGAAGTTAACATAAACTTACTCATTTTCATGCATTTAACATAGAAAATTAAAAAAACGCACGCATGGTCTTGGCAAAAATTGGACATGTGACTTTCCGGTTAATAGCGTAGCACCCTATCTTTTAAATTACATATATTTTAAGTTACATTTTCAGCTAATTTTACGTAGAGAATATTTTGACTGTTTGTGTGTGTGTGTGTGTGTGTTATTTTTGTGAATGTAGTTTTTTGGTACTTATAACATAAACAACGGACAAAACTGAAAGCAACCAAAAATCCGTATTAATGTTTGAATCAGCAAAAAATAAGATTTCTTAGAATTTTAAATGTTTATTCATTTAAAAATGACTCCACGGAATACTTCTTGAATAATGTACATTCCGTTACTGTAATAATATTGTGAGTGTATATATGAGCGAATTAATATGGAATTATAAAATTCAGCGTTTGCAGTTTTTCTTGAAAAAAAGTGTATTCTTTGAATTTACCAAAAAAAATCCACCGATTTTCACCGATTGCTGAACAAAATTTTAGATTTTCTGAAAAACGTCACGAATATTGCAGTACAGGCTTGTAATAAAAACTGTTGCATACATTTAGGCTTAATTTTTTTTTAATGAAAACAAGCATCGAATTCAGTAGTGAAATTCACTAACTTTTAACGCTTAAATGAAAGGTAATTTTTTTCGTATATTTAGTGTTTGCATTAAATCTTATTTGATTCATTAACTTCGTGTTAGAGCCTTTGTTAAAATTGTATATCACTTTCCAACACTATTAAGAAAAACGGAAAGCAAAAAGAGGAATAGAAGAGAAACAAATGAATTTATGCTTGCACACAAACATATTTTCATGAATTTCTTTAATTTTGAAAATTAAAAGTGAAATTAAATGTTTAAATAATATAAATACTGATATTCATATATAAAAGATTTTATATGTGTACATTGTTGGCAAATAATTATTTGAGTTTTGCCAAAAGACGACGTGCTTTAAATGAACAGCTCGCTGTTGTCTATTCAATAACACCACATAATTTATTGCCGTTTAGGTAACACAGCTAGTAGTGCTCAAAAATACTAAAGAATAGTAAAAGCAATAATTTTGGTGTTAACTTCTTTAAACGCCTTAATTAGCGTTAAAATAAGTTTGTGAATTGCACTACAGACGGCATTAAGAGAACGAATGAGCTTGCGAGTGGATTCTGTACAACAAGGATCTGTGTCGTCGAACAATGGCAATACCTTAGGACATTTATTTTCCAACCCTGCACTTGATCGCTTTCGTTGAAAAAACGTGTTTTTTTCAATGAACAAATTGTTTAAACCTATAAAACAATTTGTCTAAAAATATTTACAAATTGTAAACAAAACAATTTACTAAATCAAACAAAAATATTTACTGGATTTTTGTCTGAATTTATAAAACAATTGGTCTAAAAATACTAGCAAATATTAAACAAAATAGTTTACTTAATCAAAGAAAAATATTTACTATATTTTTTGTAATATACAAAACAAATTTTTTGTCTGATGATTGAATGATGAAGACCATTCATTAAGCGCTTATGAATTTTCATTTTGTTAAATGTGTTCAAGTCTGAATGCTTATTTAAAGACTATAAAAAAATTTATGAAAATTCACGCGACGACATTCACGAATTGACTTACTTAAAAATCTGTAGTAAACAAACTTGGTACAATCGCATTCCTTTTGCTATCATTGTTATTGTTGTTATTTGTGTATATGTCGTTATCAGAGTTGTTTTTTTACGACACAGAAACCGTGGTTTTCTTGTTGTTTTGGTGTTTGCGTCCTAAATAATAGTCAAATAAAAATTTCAATGATCCAGTAAAGAACATTTACTGAAAATGAAATTTATTTTTAGACAATCTTTTGTTTGAAATTTTTTTTGTGATAATTTTTTCCGTGTACAATAAACTATTAATCTAATCTTAAAACTCTTTCATTTAATATTCTTCACTGTTAAAACTACATTGTTGTCAGCATTACATTTCATTTTAAATCAACATGACTATAACTTTAATTTGAAATAAATTTTATGTTAGATAATCAATTAAATCATGGTGAATTAAAATGATGGTATTTATATTAGTGTATATTTAAAGTATATTTGAGGCTAATACACATTACATAAGTAAAATAGCTTATGGAATGGTCGTATTAGATTCAAGTTGTTTCAACTTGAAATAACTTTAATTCAACATGATTGTTTGTATTATTTCAATATCTAATTCACATTGTTTCAACTTGAAATAATTTTGATTTATATGTACTGCAATCTTAAATCAACATGAATTCTAATTATTTCAAAAGGAAAAACTGTTCCTTGAAGGTTATTGTAAAAACATGTTGAATTAACATGAAACACCTATGTAGCTAATCACTAACGGACAATGTTAAATTAACCTTGTTTTCAATTTTAATATAAAAATTTTCTTTGTGAATATGATACAAACTTTAAGCACAGCAAAAATAAAAATTGTATAAAGCAGTGTAATACAGATTGATTTAAAATGTTGTATCGTTAAATAAAAATCTCGTTTTTACAGTTTTTTATTTGTATTATAGGATTGCTGTAAATAATATGTAATATGTATTTATCAACATTCCGATCTTATATTTTAAATATTCAAATAGCATTTTTATGTGCCATTAAAAAAAGAAGTGAAACACAATCATAAGAATTTGTTCATTTTGTAGTCTTCTTTAAAGCATTTAATTTTTATTGTCTAAATTGAAAAAAAAAAAATCAAATAGAATTTTTCTTAAGTAAATTATTTAAATCTTTTTCAAAATGTTAAAGTTATCACAAGCATGTTTTGCAAACATTTAAGCATACATAGACAAAAAGAAACTACACAGAAAAAATATCATCAAACTGCAACTAACAATTTCAATTGTTAATATGTGATTTAAATTCAAACATATATTTTGTTAATATAACAAATTGAGTTGTTGATACGACAAACACAGAAATTTATTCAACAAACTGAACTAACCAAATTTTTTGTTATGTATTGTCAAAAAAATGAACAATCATCATTGTTGATATAACAAATGAATGCACACACGTAAATAAAGCAAAGCAAATCACGTTTTGTGTGTATTCATTATTAGCGTATTTAATAAAGAATTGTAGCTGAGAGGTAAGAACGTTAGTCTATTAGTCCAGAGGGCGCCGGTTCGATTCCGCACAAAGACATTTAGTGTTTTTCGCAGACAAGCAAACAGCCGCTTCGAGGATTGTGATTGTATAAAAAAATATTGTTAATACAACAATTATGATAGTTAAAATTTATTCGGAAAATCAACAATTCACATTGTTGATATAACAACAATCTCAATTGAAATAAATTTGAAATCAACAAAAAAATTGTTAAAATTTTTTTTCTGATTTTCCTTTAACTTGCAATTTCATAATTGTATTTACAAAAATCGTTGTAGGTTCCAAATCAATTAATTACTTAATTGATGTAACAAAAAAATTAATTGTATTTAAAAATTTTTTTCTGTGTACTTGTATTCATTTGATTTAAATAAAGTTTTTAGTTTTATAGTTTATTCACTATGGAGAACTATTGGCAAGAGACTATTAAATATTTAGTTAGAACTTGAGGTTTAGTTGTACAATTGAAAGTGTTATTTTAAAAAGAAACTGAGCTGACTAAAAAACCATAGTTATTATTTTTGTGTTCTAGAATAATTAGGAATGTAGAAATATTAAATTATCTATTAAGTTTTTCAATTTATTATGCTTACGGAATTAGGAATTAAAACTTATATACATGAATGTATTGTATTGAATAAAAAATAGTGTCATTGTTTAGGAGGAAATTAAAAAAATAAATAAACTAAATCTGTGCAAAGCTTTACACTTAATCATCATTGAAAACAGTTCGACTTTAATGAAAAAGGAAAGGCAAAAAATTACGCAAGGTAGAGCGAAGTCTGTTAAATTGGAAACAGTCGGTTTGATTATATTATAAATTAAATAAACTAAGTCCAAAAACATGAATAAGGATAGTTTTTATACCAGGGCTTACCTTCGGACTAGTAATGGTCAATTCAAAAAGTAAATAGAACTAGTTTATTTTAAGTTATGAGTTTTTATCGAACTGTACGGGTTTATATCCCCTAAGGGCACCTAGCAAAAAGGATGTATATGTTCAAATAAACTGAGCAACCAAACATTCACACACTAGTACTTATGATTATCAATGATAATTTATACTAGAATAGAGAAATAACAAGAAGCTTAACACAAGACATAAAGAAAAAAGTGAAGCTCAATAATTATCAAATCAAATACAGCTCTAAGAGTAGACAGTATGAATTGATTAAAAGTAGATAATATTCCACTCTTGACTGCAAACTACCAACTTTGGTCTAGTGGTCTAAGCGGAAAAGATTTCTAATGAGATTATCGGGAGGTATCGAAACATGTCAGTTCAACCTTCCGTGCAGCCAAAATTTTCTTTGTCTACTTGCTTCATATTTATATCTAAATAAAAATATAATTTTATTGAAAAATTATATTTAAACCGATCTCAAGCCAAAATAATAAAATTTTTTAGTTTATTTAACTTTCATAAATACTGACAAAATATAGAACAAAAAAAATTTCAAGTTGAAAAATAATTGCTAACTAATTGTTGGATCGAAATGTCATTAAAATATTGTTTGTTTGTTACTAAATTTTATAAATAAAAACTACCCCTGAAGAAGTTAAAAAAAAAAACAAACGAAACGTTAAGGGATGAAATTAAAATAAAATCGAAACATCAGTTCAACCCCCCGTGCAGTCAAAATTTTCTTTGTCTACATGCTAAACATTTATCTCTAAATAAAAACATAATTTAATTAAAAAATTAAATTAAAACCGAACTCAAGCCAAAATAATTAAAATTTCTTTGGATATAAATTAGTTTTATTTACTTTTTAGATTGGCCATTACTAGCCCGAAGGTAATCCCTGGTATAAGAAAATTAAATAATTACAATTGGTCATTAAAACAACAACTTAAGCAACAAAGACTTTAAGCACTACAAATTTGTTCCGAATCCGATTTTATAGCGCCACAACAATGCACACAGAAAAAATTATCATAGGTTTTTTAGTTTAACACACATGTGTTTGAATTTGTTTTTAAATTTTATTATTTTTTCTTTGGTTTTTAAATATTCCAATACAAAATTATGATAGGAATTTTAGTGTTTGATTTTACGAATTTTGTGATAGGTCCCATTTCCGTAAAATAAATGTTTGAATTTATGAATTTAGTAATAGAATACGAATTACATGCATCTAATGGATAGTATGAACAAAAAAAGTATTTGCTTTTTACTTATATTAAAGTCTCGTACAACAGTTTATACACAAATTTGATTTTATAGTGCTGAACAAAGCTGATCCAGGTTTTTAAGCGAGAAAGAAAAGTAAGTTTATTTGAGTTTCTGCGTGCAAGTTTGCAACACTATTTTTGGCCGAGTGGCTAGTATGTTGGACTTCAAACGTGAAGGAGCTTAGTTCAATACTAGTTGAAGTTAATATAACAAACAGTATGTAAAAATATGAAATTAATAAAACTAAATAAAGCTACGAAAAAAATGGCGTTAAGGCCGCCAATCCACATCGAACAATTTTTTTCATATATTTTCAGTTTTAGTGCTGAAAATGTTGTTGATTTTCAGCGCTTCAAAAAGCGTTATTGTGAGCAGAAATGTACACGCAAAAAAAAACATGGTTGAAGCAACCTTAATCGAAGAGCAACATACTATGATTGAATATATGGTTGAAAACAACCATATATATAGTTCAAAACTACCATATACATGGTACAAGCAACCATATGTATGTTTCATAACAACTATACATATGGTTCAAAATTACAATAAATGGTCTGAAATAACCATATATATGGTTAAAAACAAACATATGCATGGTTCAAGCAACCATGTATATGGTTTAAAACAACCATATATATTGTTTAAAATTACAAAATATAGTCTGAAATAACCATAAGTTTATTTAAATTAACCATATAAATATTTATTGTCTTCTTAACCATAAGTTGATTAAAAAATTGACAGGAGCTAAAAAATTTTATTATTTCAATTTAAATCAAAAACAAAATTTTTCAACTGGTTGAATCTGTTGAATCTGAAATAAAAATTATTATCTATTTTCACATAGATACATACATATTTGTTGACACATATTATATTTACAATCGGGCATGTTCTGAAAAACATTTCGTTGTAAAATCGGCAACTTTTAGGATAGAATCCAACTAAAACGCTCACTTATTGGAGGTTTTCAGTTGGTTTTTGTGTTTCAGATATTTCACATATTTTATCAGAACAAAGTTACGAATGCACTAAATTGTATGGTTAAAGAACACTTTTCTTCGCTTTTGAAATTTTGCTATTTCAAAACTAAATGCTGTTCAGAACATGGCCGAACATTAATTGCCGGAATATATCACTTTTTGTTATATTAATTTTAATTTTTTTATTTTTTCACACCAACCGCTCACAAAGATAAACCAAATGCTGTCAAGTAAAACACAAAACTAACAAAAAGCATTCAACAAAGGGATAGAACAAAAACTTTTTATAGCCATAGCTTTATTGCAAACAAAATAGTATAGATAAGAACGATATTTTATTATTATAGAACCATTCTGTTGTTGAATTTTCAAATAAACCATGATTGTAGTCAGCATTTTTTCAACAATATATATTGTTCAAGCCAACCATGTGACAATTTTCATGAAATCTAATAATTTCATGATTAAATGTAAACGTTAGTTTTTTTTGCCTTAAACTAATTAAGGTTCACAGTCATTTAATACAATAATAAGTTAGTTGCCACATTAAAAAATTATGTCGGGAAACATGTCATTGCTGACGCACTCATGCCACAATCATATATTTTCTTTGCGTATAGAAATATAATGATGTTAAAAAAAGAAAGAGAGTAGTATATTTTCAAAACAATCAAAATGTACTAAATCTTTCAAACTTATAGAAAACTTTCATAGATGGCGAAAAATTGTGATATCAAGAACACATTCGAAAAATTCGAAACCAGCCACGCTCCCTAAAATTTAATAAGACTGTTTTCAATAAACTAGATAATTATGATTTGGAGAAAATTTTGAACATAATCGAAGAAGTGAAAAATTACCTTACTCTCGAATATTTTTGATTTTTTGAATTTCGGATAAGTTACTCTGTAAGTTTTGATTTCAAGAAAAAAAACCTAACATTTTCTTAAATACACCGGAAGCGTTATTTTCAAGAAAAAAAAGGGACAGATTCGAAAGTGTGAAAATTCATCAAATTGAAGTATTCAATAAGGCTGCCTTAATCAAAAATTAAAATAAAAATAATAATAACTCATCCAAACCGGTGATGGTGTAATGCCAAAGGGCGATCAAGAGTATAATTTTCTGAAAGGATAGATTCTCCTCTCCGGTACTTAAAGTAGTCGGTTGAGTAGCTTAAGAGATACAGACATATTACCATTATTGGTTAGTGGTTATTATTTCAAATATTTTTATCTTTAGCAGAATTAATTTAAAATGAGCCCAAATGTGTTACAGATAACATTCATCTATATAATCTATATAAATAAAAGAGTAACGTTATTGAGTGACTGACTGACTGACTGATTCATCATCGTCCAGCCCAAGCCACTAAACCTAGAAAGTTGAAAATTCGTATGTGGGCTCCCCTTAGGATGTATAGATCCACTAAGACGGGGTTTTGGGAAATTCAAACGGGGGTAAAAACGGGTAAAAACGGTTAAATTCGGTTACCTCATATCTCCGGATCTAACTAAGGTAAGGACATAAATTTCCAAAAAAACAGCATAATAAGATAAAAAATAAGTGTACAGATGCTTGGTACTTTTTTGAAATTTTTACATTTAGGGGCCGAAAAAGGGTAAAAATATAATTTTGGTACTTTTTTTTGGTTAACAGCTTATCTCCTAAAGTAATGAAGATAGAACTTAAAATTAAAATGCATTATTCTATCCTTACGAAGTCCTCAAACATGTTTTAGTACTTTTTCGTAATTCGAATATATAAAGGGAAAAAATTGCTTGCTCTTCTTGGTACTTTTTACCATACAACGTTTTTATGCAAATTGATATACATAGTGAATGAATATGTTCGTACATTTTCACTAAGAAAGGATTTTTGAAAATTTTAATTCTAAGGGGATTAAAAACGGGTAAAATCGGCAACCTTATATCTAAGTAAGGTAGACATAAAATTCTAAAAGCATCATAACAAGATAGAAAAAAGAACGGAGAGGTGTCTCAAAATTTTTAAAAATCTTTTTTTGTTAACAGTTTATCTCCTAAAGTAATAAAGCTAGAAACTAAACTTGAAATTCATTCTTCTCTCCTTAAAAACCCTCAAAAACAGTTTTGTATTTTTTCAAATTTGAATATATAATGGGTGAAATTGGTAGCCCTTTTTGGTACTTTTTTTCCATACAACTATTTTTTATGCACATTGATATTCATACTGAATGCATATGTTTCTATATATTCCCTAAAAACGAATTTTTCAAAACTTAAATTCTAACGGGATTAAAAGGGGTAAAAACGGGTAAACTCGGTGTTCTTATATCTCCGAATCTAAGTAAGGTAGCCATTAAATTCCGAAAGCGTCATAATAAGATAGAAAAATGAGTGGATAGGTGTTTTGTACTTTTTTTGAAATTTGTACATTTAGGGGCCGAAAAAGGGTAAAAATATAATTTTGGTACTTTTTTTGTTAAACGTTTATATTTTAAAGTAAATGTACTTTTTCGAAAACCTACTTTTTTGAAAATGTAGTTTTAAGAAATGTACTTTTTTAAAATGGTACTCTTTTGAAAATGGTTACTTTTTGAAAAGTTACTTTTTGGAAAAGGTTCTTTTTAGGGCTCTGTACACCAAAAGTGCAAATTAACCTTATTGTTTTCGATACGCTGTCCGTCAGTCCATCTCTTTTTCTATCTGTCACAGGCTGTTTTCTTGAGAGCCATAGAACTACGGGCTAAAGATTAAAGGGTGTTCTAAAGCGAGCAACGAAACATGTTGAAATACTAATGTAATATACAGACACTTTCATATAGACACTCGAAATTTTCAAAGTTAGTGTTAATTGGTGTAGTCTGTAGAATATTTAACACAACAAAAATTAAAGGGTGTTCCGAAAGTTAATGTAATTTTGACTATGTAGCTTAAACAGTTTGCTGTATCTTGAAACCGTAAGAAGCAAACTCTTAAAATTTTAAAAAACTCTAAAACTAAAAAATTTCTAGAAATAAAAAAGGCAAAACGAAAAAATCGCCAAAATGAAAAATTCGCTAAAACGCAAAAATTCGCCAAAACTAAAAAGATCGCAAAAAAAACAATCTCATGATTATTTTTAAATGAGTTAATTAATTTTTCTATATCTGCACAACAATGGGGTAGCGAAGCACGCCGGGTATAGCTAGTTAATAATATAAAAAAAACCCAAAGAATATAGTAAATAACTTCAGAACGGCTGGACCAATTTTTGATCAAACATAGGTTAGAATTTTTGGATCAAGTCACCTTGCAAACAAAATTTACTAAATTAAAATCGGTCTAGCCGTTTGGGAGAAGACACACAGATTCAACAGGATACATCTAGAAAAGATGTGATATCTTCTAAACGGCTGGACCGATTTTTTTCAAGCATAGCTAAGAACACTCCCGATCAAATCACCTTTCCAACATAAAAAACTAAATCAAAATCGGTTCAGCCGTTTGGGCTTTACGATGACTGGTACAAACACACAGATGCACAGACACATACTACAAACTTATAACACCCGTCCTTTTTGGTCGGGGGTTAAAAATTAAAAATAAACAATATATAGTTGTTATGAAACACAATAATAATTCATGCGACCAAAATAATTTTGTATAATTCATGGTGGTATGAACAATTTTAATTTTAACAATTAATTTTTACTCATACGCACGCACCATTGGCCACAAACAATATGACAAATCGAAACAATTCTAAATACATTTACAGCCATGAAATAAAACCACAATATAATAAAAATTAACATACAGTCATAACTTCAACATAAAATTATAATTAAATTCTTTTATTATATACTTATTGTCATGTTTTGTTTTATTTTTGTTGAAATTCCATGTACCATAACAATAAAATGCCTGTCGCAATTTGTACTATTCGCCACAAAAGAAACAGACACATCAACACAAAAATATTAAAAAAAGAGAGGAAAAAATTATGTCACATTTGAAATAAAAAAAAAGAAAGTTGTTTAAAACAACAAAAACTGACACGACAAAATGTATGACAAGTGAAAAACTGAATAAACGAAATGGCAAAAAAAATATAAAAACTGAACAAAAAATACAATTCCAATGATTTAATTTAATAGTCTTAAAATCTTTTTGTAACTTGTCATGATGCATAAAAAGACCAATTTTACTTGTATTCTCGTATTTTTATACTTGTTTTGGAATGTAGCAGTGAATGGGGTTATGACTAGAATCGTAAAATTGCAATTGTATGTGTGTGTGTGTGTTTTTGTGTACAAATCTGCTCTCTTATGTGTGTGTGTGTGCGTGTGTTTTTTTAGCACCCACAAAAATTGTTTTCAATATGTTAGAGTGCGATCAAGGACCTTTTAGTTGGTCAAGAACGACCTCAAAATGCCTTAAGTCGTTAAACTTGGCGGAATTAATTTGGCGTTAGTTTTCAATTTGTTACAAATCATGACAATTTTGTTTTTCATCAGCATCACTGTTGTTTATTTTTCACTTGCCAAGAATCATGTTGAGTTTATTGTATGATGTATGGCATGAATAAAGTAACGTTGTATTGAAAAGAGGAAAAGAGGAAGATAGATTTGCTAAAAAAAACTCCAAGAATTTTTGCTTTTTTTTTTGGCTCAAAGTATTTGACTTTTTAAGGAACAGAATTTCGTATTGTTGTGCGATAAATATACTATCGTAAATTGGTTATTTAATGAACGTATTGGAGAAAAAAAAGCAACAAATAAAATGGATAAAGTTTTAAATTTCCTAAAAGTGCTGAATATTTTTATAGTTTTTCTTTTTGTTGTAATTTTTCGAAAGTGAAATTTGTACAAATACAAAAGTTTTTTTGGGTATAAAAAAATAGCAAAGTTTTCTCAGTGAAATTTTAATGGCGAAAAATTACGAACGCAAGCAAACTTTGATAATAAATAAGAAGCAAACAATGAAGATAATAAAGATAATAAAATTAACCGAATATATCTTAGCACTTTACTAAGATTTGGAAAATTGTTATTCTGGGGGAAAAGCGCTATAACATTACCGCTGATAAAATTATTGAATGTGTTAAAGCAATTTATGTACATGAAGAAAGCAAGGCTCTGACCTTGGTGGCATCTTTTTAAATAACACACAGTGTTGTAATACAAAATAACACACACTGTTGTAATACATGTTTGCTGTTTCACTGCTAAGCTTAGTTTTTTTGTTTTTTTGTCGCGAAATTTATGTTTTAATTCCGTGGCTTTTTTTTTAAAGTATTCATAAAGGCACAATTTATTTTTCTGAATTACAAATATTTTCTACAACAATAGATAGCAACACATACAGCATATACCCTTCGGGGCTTTTTATGCTAAAAAGTAAACGCTTGGTGTGCAATCTCTTTTTATTTGTACTGTAATTCGATTAAGTACATAGAAAAAATGATCCTTAAAATATGTTCAAACAAAAGTTTGTGTAAACTAAAATTTAATTTTCAATATTTAATCTTTACTGAATCAGCGAATTTTTTATTTAGGTCGCAAACCGCAAAAACAAAAAAAGAAAAAATTTTCTGTGTCGGCGTCATACAAACAAAAATAACAATAATGTTAGCAAAAGTAATGCATTTGTAACAAATTCTTTTACTGAAGATTTCTGAGTGAATCAATTCGTCCATGTTGTTCTCATTCCTTTTCTTAGAGTCTTTAGACAAACATACAGAGTTGATCAGATATAATAAAGTGAACATTCATAAATGCTTAATAGATGATGATGTTATTATTTAAAACTTAAATATTTATAAAAATAAAGTTTTTACTGACTCGGACAAAAAGTTTGTTTGATATATTACAAATTGTTTTGCTATTTTTAGACAAATTATTTTTTATATTCATACAAAAATATTTTTTGATATATTACAGAAAATCCAGTAAATATTTATGTTTGATTCAGTAAATTATTTTGTTTAGAATTTGTAAAAATTAAGCAAATTCTTTTATAGAATTTGGATTTACCAAAAAAACCCGTTTTTTTAAATAAAATTGTTCAGAAATTGTTGTCTGTATTTTCAAATTTATTTGTAAGACCGTTTCTAGACAAAATATTTACTAATTCATTGAATTTTTTTACTGAAATAAAATTTGTTTTTTTTCTGTGTAGCAAACAGTGTGGTTACTGATGATGAAGCTGTGATTAAGCTGAAGTGGTAAAAGAAATAAATTCGTTGTGCTGAAGTAGGCAACAATGCATAACAGAATGTAAAGCAAATAAAAACAAGAAAATAAAAATGGAATTGAATGGAATGGAAATACAAAAGTTCGTCCCGCAAAACCTTTAGAAAACACTAGGCAACATAATTTTAATTTCCCTACAGATGGCAAAACTTTATTATCGAAATAAGTGTTAATGCAAATATTGCACACATTTCATGAAACGTCAGTTTGTCCAACAACGCCGCTACTGTACGCCAAAGTGCGCATTGGAGCCAGATACAGTCGTTTCATCATCTGCAAGCTAATGACCATAGACAATCATTTTCATCCGCTGATCGGGCTTTTGGAAGAGGAAACCAATAGAAAAATCATCTTTAATGACGAAGCGCATTTTTGGATAAATGGTTATATTGAGAAGTGTAATTAATTATGATGTTTTCTCAAGTTGACGGCATATACCTACAAACAGCTATCGATCGATATTAACATAATCTTAGCTATCGCTCAGAGTCAGACGAATCTATGCATACACAGAAAAAACTGGGACAAAAATTGTCAAAGCGATAAATAAGTTAGTCAAAAATCCTTTTTTTTAAAGCAACTATCAAATAAATTTGATAAACCTTTAATCAGTTTCAAATTAGTTTTTACAAAAAAATTTTTAAAATAGCATTACATTTTTGTCACACTGAAAAACTAGAGATTTAAAATTGTGTACAAGGGTTTTATCACAAATTAAAAATTATTTGACCAAGAGCATTGTTGAATTGACAAATAATGGAAAAAAGCAATCAACAAATCATTTAATCAGTACTTAATTTGTTTTGACACATAATATTGTTGAAAGGATTTTCTCAGCAAGTACTCAGTGTTGCCGCGACCAAAAATTTTTTGTAACTAAAACTTTTTAAAAATGTAACCAAATGAGAAAAAAAGTAACCAATATATATTTTTCTACTAGCTTTTTTCGATGCACACCGGCTTGGAGCAAAATGTGTTTTAATAGCCATTTTCATTATATTTTCGTATTTTTGTTTATATATTGAGAAAGATTGTGAATTTTCCTATACTAAAAACATTTATGAAACTAAGCACTTATGACCAATTTTACTTCTTCAGAAAATGAAAGCAGTTATACATATTTGGTTGTTGTTTGTTAATAAAATAAGTAGGCAATCGTTTTTTAAGTTAACAAATTTTTTTATGAAAACAGCTTTTGGCGCTTAATCTTATAAGCTGAGTGAATAAATTACTTGTCTTCAAATCTGAAAGAGCACCGGTGTGATAACATATAAATAAATATAGTGTATATAAAAAAAATTATATTATATTGTTTATTTGACTACTTATTTTGTTTTAGATTCAAGTAAATCAAATATTTATTGCTGTGACAAAGTATGTACATTCATAAGGAATTCGCCTTATACAAAAATCTGAAATATGGGCATTAAGAAAAAGATAGCAACTATAACACTGGTAGTTATAATAAAATAAGCATAAAATTAAGACCAATTTAGAAGTGATTCATTCTCGTATTCTTTTTTCACGAAAAAATTGTATATTTAAAAATGATAAGCAAGATAAACGTGAACATGGATAATGAAATTCTAAGCTGAAAACTAAATTGATGTTCGTTTTTCTATTTTGTTGCTTGGAAATATTGAGTGATGTCTAGTTCTCCCGAGTATCTTATGTATAAATAGGCCACACGATTTTTTGTCGTACAGTATTAGGTATGTTATTGTCCACCATTATTGATGAAACGTATATGGTTTAAAAGGTACTTTTCTCTAGATACGCACAATATACTTTTTGAGCAAAAATCCCCAAAATCCCAGAAGTTCCCCAAACACCACGGCAACACTGAAAAGCAACCTGTGCTTTCACACGGTCAGTTTTATGTGGCGGCGAGTCGTGTGCGATCCTTTGATGGGTTGAAGTTCTACATAAGCGAATGTGGCGGCCAAGGGCATTTAGCAAATGATGAAAGAGCACTTACACAAAACATTATGTTCACGGATGTAATTAATTTCTAAGCTTTGAAATCTTTATTATACTTCTTACATTAGTCAGAACTTTTGACAAATTCATTTATGAGTATTTCGTATTTGGTATTGTTATATATCAGTGGCTTGGTGCTTAAAGGTCCAATGTCAATATTTTGCTGTTTTGAGTTATTCACTGCATTAGGTTCCTGTTCTTACTCTCTTTTATTTTGCTGAAACAGCCAATGTCTAATGTAACCCAGAACAGCTTCATAAGGATGTTGCTAGCCAATGTTGCTATGAACTCATATAGAAAACTTAAACGTAAATTGCTTTTTTCTCAAAAGTGATTGTTTTGACATTGGCCCTTTTAGCACCAATGCACAGATATGTATTAGCAAATGTGCTGCAAACCTTTATATTACAGACATATATACACAAGCAGACATATACGATACATATATCTGTGGACTTTTGATAAAAATACTACTTAGGTCGACTCAAGAAAATTTAGAAATTTTATTAACATTAAATACAGATTTTTAAGGCGTCTTTTGATCTAATCGCCATGTTCCCATAATAGTTATTCTGCCTATTCATGGGATCCGATACGGAATTGGTTTGGAAACGGAATTCCAATCCAATCCAATTCCAATTGTGAATGCGTTCATGAAAACGTAACGAAAGTTCTTTGTTCAAAAACTGTTTATTTTCGTTCAAAATTCAAAATATCGTTTAGTAAGTTCTTTATTTAGTAATAAGAGGATAGGGAACAATTTGTTCTATCTGTTAAATGCAGAAAAGAAAGGTTTTCTGAACTCCAATCCATGAATATTAATTCCGTTTCTCTACGGAAATATCGCAAATCCAATTATAAACGGAATTCACGAACGCAATCAACTGGATTTGTTGAGAAAACTATACTAAACTAATCCGTATTGGATTCTGTGAACAGGCTGATTAATAAAAATGTTAATGTTTGAAAATTTTAGCTTATCCCGATTTTTCTTAATTTGCGACCGATCTGCAAAGAAAATTCAATATGAAACTGTAATCAAAATCACTTAAGGCGCTTTCTTTTTTATAAAAAATTTGAAATTTTATTACTTTTTACTAAAAAGTCGCAATTTGGCATTCCTCTAAAGCAAAAATTTAAGTGATGATGCAATAATTGCTAATAAATTCATTTCCTCGAAAAATGATTATATTGCAAATATATATTGAAAAGTGCAAACAATGCTGCAATATTATAATTTTTTTTGTAAAAAAGAAAACGCCATTAGTTTTACTTAAATTTCACCTTTCTTAAGGCGCATACGCAAAATTTTTTGTTTATGACTTTAACGGTATTTTGGTTTTCCTGAAAATTTTAAAAATTACACTTAAGTTGTTTTCTCAAAAGTCCACAGATATGTGTATACATTTTTATTATTATCAATCTTTTTTTTTTCAATTATTTTCTGCTAAATTGCAATTTTTAATTTTGTAAAACTTTTTTGGCGAAATTAATACAAAGAATAAAATGAAATATGAAAAGCCCTTTACTTATTACTTACACGAATTTAAAGAAAGAATTGCACTCCCGTACATAATATATAAAGAAGTACCGGATAAGAGGTCGAATTTCGACCACCGGGCGATCCTAGTAACGTTAAAACCCCTACCTATCATATAATCAATTTAGATTAAAAAGTAAATTTGTTAGAAAAAACCAAGAAATTGTTGGTTCGATAAAAACGTTTAATCAAAATCGCCATAAAATTCCAACAAAAAAATTATTGGTTTGAAAAAATGTTTAGTCAAAATATTTTTGTATATGTACTTAACAAATAGCCTGACAAAAATTGTAGCCGGAAATTTTCACATTATTTAACAAAGTTTTTAGTCAATACGATATATTTGTTGTTGGGTAATAAAAGAAAAATAATTGACAAACCACGTTTGTTTTGTTTGTCAATATGACAAAAAATCTTCATAGGTTGAAAATTGATAAATTATTTCGTTGGATTCGCGAATTTTATTTTTATCTGTGTGCATTTCTTTTGAAAAAGCAAATGTATACATTTTCTTTGAAACAAGGAAAGAAAAGAAGGTTTATTACATTCTTATTTCAATACCAACCCGATGTTATTGGAAAACCATTTATAAAAATACGGAAAGCAACAATAGTATAAAAGAATAGCAGAGTTCCCCTTTTCTCGATATCTTAGCGATTTTGCTAATTTTTGACTTAGACTTGTGTCAGTTCAAAATGCTATCCGGTGCATGAAAACTCAACAAACGTATAAAGAAAATGTTGCTCTTAACTCAATCATTCTTGAACCGATTTTGCTTAAATCAGAAAATGTTTTTTTTCACTAACTAAATACATATTTCGCATTCGGTTTTAAAGATGTTCTTTCCAACTTTGGCGTGTGTAGTATTTGTATGTATGTATGTATGTATGTGTCTGGCGCTCTATATTCAACCCCTAAACAGGCATGTACTTCTAAATCTCTGGTAATTTTATTCCCAAACCTTACAAACATAAATTGTTAACAAAATCATAGAAGATGTTCTTTTAAATATAAAAAACAAATCCTTTTTGTCCTTTTTTTGTAGCCAGAACGAATTTTAACTTTAAGAAAGCAAATTACATACACCAACATGCCTTTTTACAATTGCCTTTTCTAATGATTGGTCTCGGTCACACATGATGAACAATGAATTTCACTTTAAGTTTGTTTTTTTTTCGTTCATTTTGTGTATAGATTTTTATTTTAATCCTGTATGTAACTAAGCACAAAAAACCCTAAGCCGGACAATTTAGTTTGACACTTTAGCCTCGTCGGTAGCATACAACTTTTATGGCTTAAGGAAGAATTAATGGAGGTCAAAGTTGAGTCACAGCTGAAAGCAAATACGATAAAATTGTTCTCAAATGTATTTAAATACAACTACGACGGCCTTGATAATGACGATGACAACGGTCATAATCATGACGAGAAATCTGAAAATACAAGCAAATTCTTTGGAAACAATTTAGATAATACTCCGAAACAATACATTAAATACTAACACGTGTAACTAAATAATATAAAACGAAATAAAATGAAATTCGTAGAAAAATAATGAAAGGAAAAATGTACAAAACAGTTAATAAAAATTGAATGAAAAACATTTGTTTTATAGTTTTTATTTATAAAATGTAATTTTCTACTCAAAGCTTAACTTAAATATTGTAGTAATAAACTTAATCAGATATACAAAAAAAAAATGTTTAAATAAACTTACTTACAAATGCAGACATTTCATTTCCCCTAATCAGTCATTTGGTATTCCTTTCTTGCTTATGGGAAACTGAAATGCGAAAAAAGTGCAGAGTATTTTAAAAATCTACAACATGTGGCACATAAAATCTTTGACTTTCTATTAATTCAGCGGTTCTTAAATTGAATGTAGAGTACTTGATCATGTTTTCAGTGTAATTTGTTTAGATGAAATACAAATTTAATACATAAAATCATCT
Source organism: Panzeria rudis (assembly GCA_956483635.1). Lineage (NCBI taxonomy): Eukaryota > Metazoa > Arthropoda > Insecta > Diptera > Tachinidae > Panzeria > Panzeria rudis. The sequence continues at coordinate 34,936,175 of OY101449.1, read as the reverse complement.
ACAATTAATTAATTAAATGAGAGTATTTTAATAACAGGAAAACTTCGAATAAGAATTTATTTGCAAAGAGCCCAAAGTAATTTTATTTTATTAAGGACCTTTTCACAAAGTACGATTAAAAGTTAACGTGGATCTTAACGCCAATTTCGGCATACAAAACTTGCCGTTAAAGTCCACATTAACTCTTAATCATACATTGTGAAAAGGGCCGTAAAAGAAAGTATGTATTTGCTTTTAGCATGTAATAGAGGGTGCTGTTGACTGAAGTGACAATGGAAATACATTTGTAAGGGGTATCCCTTATTTTTTGGACTACTCAAACAAAAAATAAGAAGTTATCTAGTCAAATTGTAGGTAGCTATGCCCTAAATCCTCATATACTTTTTTGCCTACCAGTAAGCAAAGTTTTTGCTGGAGCATAGGGAATCTTTTACTCCTTCCGTTAAGGGTTTAAGATATATTTGGCAGTTTTATGTAAAACACCACGAGGAATATTATTGTTGGACATTTTAACCCTATAGCTCTTCGTATATTGTCCCATACAAACAATGTAGTGGGATAAATTGTCCTACAGACATATTTACTTAAAATATGTTTAAGGGTTATTTTCTTACTTATTCACAATTAGTACCGTAATATCCTACAAAATCCGATTTAATGAGGCTAAATTGTATTAAAAATATGCCTCACGTAAAGTTTCACTATAAGTCACCATTTGAAAGATGTAGTTTTATGTCCACATGTTAGAGAAAATTTTGTTCGTTGGCGTTAGCCATTATGCACAGAAAAAAATAAATTTCATTTTCTGTAAAGGAATTCAATGAAATAGTAAATATTTTGTCTAGGAAGGGACCTACAAACAAACTTGTAAATATAGACAAAAATATCTCAACAATTTCATTGAAAAAAATCGTGTTTGTTTTAGTGAACAAATTGTTTAAATCTATAAAACAATTTGTCTAAAAATATTTACAAATCGTAAACAAAAAGATTTACTAAGTCAAACAAAAACATTTACTGAATTTTTTGAAAAATAATAAACAATATTTTTGTATGAATTTATAAAAGAATTAGTGTAAAAATACTAGCAAATATTTAACAAAATATTTACTGGATTTTTTGTAATATATCAAACAAAATTATTGTCTGGGTCATCATCATCCAGTAAGCATTTATGAAATTTCACTTTGTTAAATGTGTTCAAGTCTGACTGTCTATCTAAAGTCTTAAAAAAATTAATGAGAATTAACGCAACAACATTAACGAATTGATTCGCTCAAAAATCTTTAGTAAACAAACTTGGTACAATCGGGTTTCTTTTTTATCATTGTTGTTATTTGTGTGTATATCGTCATCGGGGTTGATTTTTTAAAGACACAGTTTTTCTTGTTTTTATTTGTTATTTGCGTTCTAAATAATAGTCAAACAAACAGTTCATTGATTATGTAAAAAACATTTACTGAAAATTAATTTTATTTTTAGAAAAAATTTGTTTGAAAATTTTTTGGTGATAGTTTTTTCTCTGTGCAATCTAAGTATGTGGTATTTAAAAAAAATTATTATATTTTTATTTAAAATTATTTGCTTTTTCTTCAAGGCATCAATATTTTTAAAATTGATGACACCATTTAAAACAATAAAATGTCGTTTCAATTGCAGAATCCCTGTTTCTGGTAATCTAAACATTTATCACTAGAAAAATTTCCTTAAGCGTATATAGAAATATGTATATAATCGCTTAAATGCATTTTTGGTTTCATATACTATAAATACGAATAGTATATCAAGAGTATCTTCTTTTTATACCACATGAATGTTTTTCTTTTGGTGATATTTTCCTACATTAACATGCCCATACACCCATCCATCTACAGTTCTGCTCTTCTCTAGTAATTCATTCTTCATTCATTGATGGTTTTTGGTATGGTTTAGTTTACGAGCCGGTTTTTAGAATGATTTGGTTTGGTTGAGTTTTGGTGCATTATCATGAAAATTTCCCCAATTGGTTTTATAAATCCCAAGTACACTATAACCGCTTTACCTCTGCCTTTTTTGCTTGCTATCAATTTCCCTATACGATTTCTAATACTTTACATACTTAACGTGTGTGTGCATGTGTGAAGAAAAAATGTACATATAAAAGAGAAAAAGAAACAAACAACAAGGCTATAAACTATCTTCAAATAGCTTTTGTAAGCATTTGTGGTCTGCATACAAATATGTATAGTTAAATAAGAGGGAGTTCGTAAAAGTCATTGAAAAATATTTATCGTTATTATGCTCGTTTGTTTTGTGTATTAACTGCAAGTGAAGATTTTTAAATGAAACTAGAAACACATAAATTCAGTAAAGTGCGACTTTAACTCGCACACGAAGGGTTCCGTACAAATACCATACACATATACATACCTCAAAAGACGTATGCCGTATGTACTATGTAGAATGTTGCTTCTACATATATGGGAAGTGCCTCGCAAATTGAGACCACCAGTAATACGCTGTAAGCAAATCAGCAAGATCGGTACACTGGCATTAGTTTTGAAAACATGTCAAAACAAATATTCAATCTATATGAGAAGCGCCACTACCACTTGTTCAATTCGGGAATGTTTCCAAGAGACAATGCACAACCTCAAAAGAGTTATCCCTACAAAATTTCAACGTTCTCCATATACTAGTTTTTAGGATATCTCAAAATAAATATTTTCTTTTTATGAAAGGTGTAACACCGCCATGTCCAATCCGTACTTATGTTTTGTACGACAACGCACATTATAAAAACTTTACGCACACCAAATTTCCAGTTTTTTGCTGTATTAGCTCCAAAGATATTCTAAAGTAAAAAATTATATGGGAGGCGCCGCCACATCCACTAATTTTATTCTGGCTATTTTCTTTAGAATATTTCATAAAATAAATGGAGTACATAATACAAAATCTCAGCTATTTTACTGTATTAGTTCCCAGAGATAATTGAAAATAAATATTTGCTTTATGTGGGAGGTGCCGCGCCCATTCCCTTATACCATCATTACATTATAAAAAGAGTTACTCACACAAAATGTCAAATCTTTACCTGCATTAGTTCCATAACTACCCCAAATTAAAAATTTTTTCTATATAGAAAATGCCACGCCCACTTACAATATTTAAAAAAGATATGGCCCATTGCTCCTTCCAGATCATCAGTAATATACTGCACTGGCTTAGGAAGATTTTTTTGTTTTAGGTTTTTGTTTTTACGAACTTTTTCGTTTTTGGCTTTTTTTTAGTTTTGTCGTTTTTTTCGTTTTGATGCTTTTTTCCGTTTTAAAGCTTTTTTCCATTTTGGCGATATTTTTCGTTTTGGTCATTTTGGTAATTTTGGGTATTTTTTGTTTTGGCGTTTTGGTTTAACGATTTTTCCGTTTTGGTGATTTTTAATTTTTGGCAATTTTTTTCGTTTTGGTACTTTTTTTTCGTTTCAGCCCATTTTTTTAATTTTAGCGATTTTTCTTTTTTCTATCGTTTTAATTTTTTTTAGTTTTGTCTTTTTTTGTTTTAGAGTTTTTTGTTTGTTTTTGCGATTTGTTTCGTTTTAAAAATGTTGTATTTTTTAGTATTGGTGTTTTTTTGTTGCGGCGATTTTTATCGTTTTGGCGATTTATTCGCTTATCGGTGATTTTTTTTACTTTTAGTGACTCTTTCGTTTTGGTGCTTTTTTCGTTTCATCACTTTTGTTATTTTGGCGTTTTTTTTCGTTTTGTTAATTTTTTTAATATTGGGGTTTTCTGTTTTGGCAACTTTTTTCGTTTTGGCAGTTAACTTTTCGGCTGGTTCCTTGCATTACTTTAAATATTAAAATACCATTGTATTATAAATGTGGTTTGTTTCAAGCGTCAAATTATTACGGCTCATAAGATACATCTTAAATACAAAATTGCTTTACCTGATAAAATACCCTTTAATTTATAGTTTCTTTTTTTAGCATTCGTTACTGTTGCCATTAAAATGCTGCACCAACTGTGAAAATTTCACGAGGCTGCATCTTACTGTTCCTAAGATACAGCTCATTGCAAAAATTACATCGTATAATTTACATTAACTGATAGAACACCTTTTTATTTTTATTTATTTTTTTTAATTTCAGTATTTATTGTTGTAGTCTGTATAATAAATAACTAAATTTGAATATCTCAAGTTCTATATATCAAGTGTCTTTATATTGCATTAGCAATACAACATGTTTCGTTGCTTGCTTTAGAACACCCTTTAATTTTTAACTTTCATAAATTCTTAGTATTTGTTGTTGTAGCGTCCATTGTTAGACATATTCAGATTCGTACCTCTTACCATTCTCGAGATAGAACACTATGATAGACATACAGCTAAACAGACGGACGGACGGATAGCGTAGCGAAAACAATAGGGCCACTTTTCACCTTTGGTGTACGGAACCCTAAACACCATCAAATGGTTACGGCATTTAAACACGAATAGTCGCTCAAAATTCCTGAAAATTTACATGAGACGGTAATTGGGCTTTTAATGCTCTATATAATGTGGGAGATAACTTTCTTAAAAAGGCACAGTATTTAAAAATCACAACTTCTGTTATTTTGAATTCAGGAGTTCCTCTCTTAAAATATATTCGGGGCTTTTGCTTAACATCGATTTTTAATGGAGAGAAAGGATGAAGTATTATGGAACAATTATCCCGTCACCTGTTTGAAAAATTTTTCGCAAAAAAACTTCACCGTACACTCGAAATAAAGTGGTAGGTAAATCTAACCAATTTAAATAGTTAACTTACTGTTGACGTAAATTATTGTTGCAATTTTTTTGTAATAACAATTTATTGGTTTAACAGTTTATTGCTTAAAATAACTTTTTAAAGTTGTGAGTCATTTCATTTCTACGGTTACTTTGTGCTATCGTTATTTAACAAGATGACTTAGCGGAGATGGTCAAGACTTCTGGTTCATAAACATGCGATGGATGAATTGTGTGAATCTAAGTTCAAGACCAAAATATTATATTTTACACAGAAAAAAATTATCACCAAAAAATTTTCAAGCAAACGTTTGTCTAAAAATAAATTTCATTTTCAGTAAATGTTCTGTCCATAATCTATGAATTGTTTGTTTGACTATTATTTAGAACGCAAACACCAAAAACAACAAGAAAAACTGTGCTGTAAAAAAACAACCCCGATGACGACATACACACAAATAACAAGAGCAACAACGATAGCAAAAGGAATGCGATTGTACCAAGTTTGTTTACTGGAGATTTTTGAGTGAAGCAATTCGTTAATGTCGTTGCTTCAATTCTCATTCATTGCTTTATAGTCTTTAGATAAATATTCAGACTTGAATTCATTTAACAAAGTGAAATTTCATAAATGCTTAATGCATGATGATGACCCAGACAAAAATTTTGATTGATATATTTAAAAAAATCCACTAAATATTTTTCTGTGATTAAGTAAAGTATTTTGTTTAGTATTTGTTAGTATCTTTAGACTACATAATTGTTTTATAAATTCAGACAAAAATATTGTTTGATATTTTTCAAGAAATCTAGTAAATGTTTTTGTTTGATTTAGTAAATTATTTTGTTTACAATTTGTACATATTTTTAGACAAATTGTTTTATAGATTTTAACAATTTGTTCACTGAAAAAACACGTTTTTTTCAGTGAAATTTTGGAGATATTTTTGTCTATATTTAGGTCCGTTCCTAGACAAAATATTCACTATTTCATTGAATTCCTTTACAGAAAATGAAAATTAGTTTTTTCTGTGTACTGAATTGTAAAATATAACTTTGGTAAAAATCACGTTTGTATCTCAAATTATTTTTGATGGTTAAAATTACCAATCTAATTTTAAAAAATTTTTGTGGTTAATATAACCAATTTAACATAATAAGAGTGAAAATAGTAATTTTACAAAAATTACTCTATTTAAGTCAAGCAAGTCACCACATGTCTTTGTATACTTTGTGCTATTGTTATTTAACAAGATGACTTAGCTGAGATAGTAAAGGCTTACGGATTATAGACATGATTAAAATTGTGAAAACCTAAGTTCAAGGCCAAAAAATTACAAACAAAAAACCTTTATTTTTCTTAAAAAACGCACTTACAGCATAAGTTTTGGCAGGCATCGCATCTGCACGAACTTCCGCTTAGTAGTTTAACACACTATCAACCAAACTACAATTTCATTGGTTGATTTTACTGTATTTTATGAGTTGGTTGCAATTCTAACCAATGAAGTTGGTTAGATTTATCAATATCTTATTTTGAGTGTAGAGAATCTAGCGAGGAATTACTAAATAAAATCTTTTCATATTTTTATGACACTTTCATAACACTAAACTATTCCGTTCAAATTTCATTTGTTCAATGGCAGCGTCTGCGCCATCAATAATCTTGTTAATGTTTATTCAGTCTGCTATCGTATAACATATTTTATGTGTTTTTGAATATATGTAGTATCCCAGCATTAAAATGCAGGAGTAGAATTGCAGACATAAGGCCTTTCACTAGCCATTCCATACTCATTTTTGCCCATGCTGTCATTGCGGTGTAGGCTTTCCACAGCCGCTTCCCAATGTAGGAATTGTCAAAGACCTTTTCTGGAATGCTTCTTAAAAGGCTTTCCACAGCATGCCTGATAAAAGACCCTGTAATAAAGGCCATTTATGTTTACATTTGTGTTTAAATGCAAATGGAGGAAGATGTTTATATCAGTATTTCTGTAACGCCTTCTATTTTTGTGATTAATGCGATTTTTTTATTTCAAACTAAATATTTCCTGTCATTGAAAGTAATCTTTTGTACATATCGTTAAATAAATCGCAAAAAGCTACAATCTAACAATAACGTCAAATCGGATTTTTATTAAATTCCAATTTATTTTACCAACATACATAGCTACTATAAAAATCAGACGTAACCAAAGAAAAATAGTGATAATATTAAGAAAATCTAAAAGGAAAAAGAACTGGCCAATGAAATAATCTACCAATTGGGAATTTTCACAGCAAAGTCCACTTTCTGGGCAAGTGTAATTAAAATACAAAATATTTTTAGGTCGTTTATTTAAAATACAAAATACTAAATACGGTATTTTAGTAATTTTTATTTAAAAAAATTTTATTTAAAAAATACAAAATACATTTGTAAAATCATAAAAATTTTCCTTTTGAAATTGAAATGTATGAAAAATTTTTATGATTTTACAAAATAAAAGTTCTTGCAAAAAACCTACCTGCGAAGTTTCATAAGAATCGGTTAAGTAGAAGTTGTTTAAATGAATATTTACATCTCATGGGCGTGGCACTGCCCACTTTTCTAAACATACTGTTATATTGTAACAATAACTAACTGTGCATGCGAAGTTTCATACGAATCGGATTTGTAGAAGTTGTTGATTAAGAATATGTACTTTGCATGGGCGTGGCACTGCCCACTTTTTTAATCATGATGTAGTATTCAAACTTGAAATTTCCTATTGTTTATTGAAAATAAGGGTATATATGTTACTAGAAGAGATATTTACATAGAAAAAGGGTGAATCTTGATGAAACTTGGTATTTTACTTGATTTCTGGTTCTTGTTTTGTTTATTTAAAAAATTTTTTTTACAAAAAATGTATCAAAATTGTTGATATCGGCCACAATGAATGCTTGTTATCTCAAAAACCAGAAACAATTTCGAGAAATAGGTCCCGGATTCTGAAAGAGAGTATTCAAAGTATATATACCCCATGGCTAAGTTAGGTTAGGTTTGGTTAGGAGGGCAGTCACGACTGAAGAAGTGACTCACTTGGGTTCGTTGATTCGGTCGCTTTGTGATATCCTAGAGCAGACAGGGCGTAAAAATCGTTAATTAAGATTGTCCTGCCGCCGTTTAAGTCTGGAAATATGTTAGCGGCCAAGATTCTCGTCCTTACGCTGTTTAGAGCCGGACACTGACATAGAAGATGAAGAACTGTCCCCTCCTCTTCCTCATCATTAAAACTTCTGCAGTAGTCGTTATGATTTAGACCCATCCATCTGGCATGCGTCCCAATATTTCAGTGCCCTGTGAGCCCTGTTACTAGTAGTTTCGTTCGACCTTTACCGAGCTTGAGCAGATCCCGTGTACTGCTAAGGTCGTTGTGGGGCCACGTGGACCTAGCCACGAGACAGGTGCCTTCGCGTTCCCACCTATATTGTGCCAGCCTGTATGATTCAAACTGTATCAGTAGTTTACAGTGTGATAGAGGGATGCCAAAGAAGTATCATATCATCGAGTTGCTGAATGTCACGCCCTGTTTGACAATTCCATTCGCAATATTGTTTCCGGGACAATCTGAGTGTCCCGAAACCCAACCCAGTGTATTTGGAATACAAAGGTAATTGAATTACAAATACAAAATACGTATTTGTATTGCAAATACGTATTTCAAATATGTATATGCGTAGAGCTACTGACAGCCTACACAAATGTATAAAGCAGTAAAAAAACTTTTGTTTTTTTAAAGAAAAAAAAAAAAAAAAACAAGCATACAAATGGACTTTCCTGTGGAAATACCCATATTGATTGTTTCTTCTTTAAAATGCTGAAAATGTTAGTTAGAGCGGTTTGCGTTGCAGGTGACGATGATGCAGTTGGACATGATGTACTTTCGATGGAACAATGATAAGTTAATCAACTACAACATAAACGGCATAATAGCAGCATGTATGATGTCTCTTGTACGTAAACTTTAGTCTTATATACAAATTACTTACGAAAAAAAAAAGAATACGAGAATGCTACTTATTTCTAAATTATATTTTTTTTTATTATAAGACCGAAATGAAAAAGCTTAAAATAGTTGAACATGCTAAGAAAAGACAGTTAGTGAAGTTCCGAACATTTAGGAAAAGTTCATTAATAGATGCGACTCGCCACAAGATGGCGACAGTCTGTTAATTGAGCTGACTAAAATTAGTAGGATTTTCGCTACTGTCAGTGGTAGTGTAGGTAAAGGACTCTGACGAGTAGACTTGGTAGTCACGAAACAGCTGTCAGTTCAATCCTTCGTACATCCAAATTTTTCTTTGAATGTTCAATATTTACATGCCTTAGAATTTCTTTCTTAAATAAAAAAATAATTTGATCGAAAGATTAAATTAAAAACGAATTTAAGCCAAACTAATTAAATAACTTTGGATAAAATCAAAAATTTAAAAATATATTACTCTTCCTATCTTCCATACTAAAAGAAGGAAGTTTGGAATGTGTATCGGACGAATATTCTAAAAATTCTTGGCATATGTGTTGGGTCCATTAGAATTGAGAGGTAAGGAATTTTAAATGCCTTTCTGCAGAAGTCAAGAAAAAAATTTTAGTTTCATAAAAAAATATGGTCTTGCAGGCCTTCAAGAAGGCCAGAAATTTCCAGGCCTATTGAATTTTACCACTGAGATATATCAGTGGCTTGGTGCTAAAAGGGCCAAGGTCAAAATATTCACTTTTGAGAAAAGGGCAATTTAAGGTTTCTATATTAGTTCATAGTAACATTGGCTAGCAAATCCCTTATAAAGCTGTTCTGGGTTACATTAGACATTGGCTGTTCTAGCAAATAAAAGAGAATAAGAACAGAAACCTAATGCAATGATTAACTCAAAAAAGCAAAATATTGACACTGGCCCTTTTAGCACCAAGCCACAGATATAGTATGTATATAAAATATGCGTTATATACCCAGGAAACATATTTTGCCGAGAAGTCTAACTGCACGTCTCCACGCGCAATATTTATTTCCGAACATAAGACATAACGTCGGCAGAATAACAGCACAAATATGCTTATGTACAAGCTTATGTTCTGAGCTATAGAACACGTATTGTGGTATTGGACATAAAATTTAAAAAATTCTTTGTGAATGGATCGATGTTTTTTGCCTTTATTTTAATTTATTTAATCTTAAACAAAACTATTTTATTTTAATTTGCTTATTTTATTAAAAAAAAAAACATTGTATTTTTACCACAACCACAAGTTTCTTTTGTTTAATTCACGCCAACAACAAATGCGGATCAAATTTGACAGCTTATGTTCAACATTATTTCTTTAACATAAGTTTGAACAATTATGTTGCAATTTATTTGCAATTAAATGTTTCTGCGGTCTACACGAGAACATATGATGTTGGAAATAGAATTTGACAGTTGAGAACATAATTATTTCCAAGTTTATTGCTCGTGGAGACCCACCAGTAATCTTAGAAAAAAATCTGAGACTTTACAGCACAATCAACTGAGTTGTCCAAAATTCCTCCAGAAATTGGACAGAATAGTTGACAGTTTTCTGGTTCGACGTTTCTGCACATTTTCTGAAATATTATCCGATTAATATTATACTAGTCTGCGGCTTATTCGAAGGCAATTTTGTTTTCTTTAACACATTTAACAGAATATTCTGCGCACTTGCTGATTTATGTCTTACGACTTTTAGCAATCACTTTTGCACATTGTCTGGTTTTAGTTTTTGTTATCTCTTTCATTTATCTCTTGAGAGTATGTGCACAAATATGTACTTGAGATTGTAAACGTATAAAATGTGGGTAAATATTTTCTGGTGTGCCGCCATAAGCAGCAAAACAATGGCATTTCTAATAAATTTCTAAGGTCTAGCGACTTTTTCCCGACATTAATACGACAGGATGTATCACATGAATCGAAAAATTTACTGATGTTTTGTCAGCAGTTCCTTACACAGAAAAACCTAAATTTCATTTTCTGTAAAGGAGTTCAATGAAATAGTAAAAATTTTGTCTAGGAACGGACATACAAAAAAATTTGTAAATATAGACAAAAATATCTCAAATATTTCATTGAAAAACGTGTTTTTTTCAGTGAACAAATCGTTTTTATCTATAAAACAATTTGTCTAAAAATATTTACAAATTGTAAACAAAACAATTTACTAAATCAAACAAAAAGATTAACTGGATTTTCTGAAAAATGTTAAACAATATTTTTGCCTAAATTTATAAGACAATTAGTCTAAAAATACTAGGTTTAACAGGCTGCCGGTTTCTAAGAACCGGCGCACTTGGGTCCTAAAAAACTTACAAATATTAAACAAAATAGTTTATTTATTCAAACAAATATATTTACTGAGTTTTTTGTAATCTATCAAACAAAATTTTTGTTCGGGTCATCATCCTCATCATCCATTAAACATTTATGAAATTTCACTTTGTTAAATGTGTTCAAGTCTGAATGTTTATCCAAAGAATCTAGAAATGAATGAGAAGTAATGCATCGACAGTAACGAATTGATTCACTCAAAAATCTTCAGTAAACAAACTTGGTACAATCACATTTCTTTTGCTATCAATGTTGTTGTTATTTGCGTTCTAAATAAGAGTCAAACAAACAATTCATTGATTATGTAAAGAGCATTTACTGAAAATGAAATTTATTTTTAGACAAACTTTTGTTTGAAAATTTTTTGGTGATATTTTTTTCTGTGTAGAAAATTTGTCACAAGTCATACAGAATTCTCTTAAACATTTCAGTATAGTCCTTAGAATTTCTTCAGACAAAGAGTGTCGATTTCTTGTCAACAAATCATATGATTTTCGGTACGTTTTCTGACTGACTTCGGATATGAATTCGGAAATCTGGCAAAAAATGTTTGCTGGGTACACACATTTATTGCAATTAGTATGTGTGTATACGAAATGTTTGCCTGTGTGTGAAAGTTTTGTGTTTAACCAAGTAAATCGGCTGATGAAATTTTCAATAAACATTTAAATGAAAGGTTGCCCTTAGAAATGGTTTATATTTTGTTTGTTAATTGATCGAAGACCAAAAGATTTATATTTGAAACATGTTAAAAACATTTTAAATAATTCACATTTCCTGCAGTGCTGCCTTTTAATAATTGAAATATTTATTTGTAACAAAAATGATTGCATTAATATACAAATGATACTTTGAATAAGTTTTGTGCTTAAAAATACATTTTAGAATGTAAATTAACATAAATGACATTAAGATATGACATGTTTCTTTGTGCAATTGATTATTTACTTAAAATATGATAAAATTTTAATTAAAATGTTAACAATAAAGACAACTTCTTTACATGTTATGACATGTTCCTTAAATAAATGCAAGAAATTTAAAATGATATCTAAAAGGTTTTAACAATTATTGTTTAAATTTTAATATACTTAAGTAATGCAATTAAAGACACTTTTTTTTATTAAAACGTTACTCAGAAAAAGTTAGATTTCATTTTCAGTAAATATATATAATGAGTTATTAAATATTTTGTTTAGAAACGGACCTACAAAAAATTATGTTATTATTACTATTATGTAAAGGCCATAGGCAGCGCGACCCAAAGGATCTTTTGTGCAGCCGAAGTGTTCACTGAAGTAGATTAAGGCTACGAATAACGCCAATTATTCTACGCGGTAAGAGATTGTATTCTACACCTGACATCATTAAGATTCCTCCACCACCGCACAGTCGCTGAGAATGTGTTCCGGCATCTCTTCTTGCATTTCGCAGAGTCTACACAGATTGGTCTCGAAGTTGCCAATAATACATTGGTATCGTCTGAGACTTCAGTGTCTGGTAAACTACCCCGTTAGTAATCTAAGATAATTTTTGTCCAATAACAGTAACTTTTGGGATTTGCTTTGGCATAACGTAATTTTTTTTTATATCCCCAGCAGTCTGGGGATGGTCCCTACTCATGCAATGCATTGTGCCGGAATAAGGAAAATTGGTAATGGAAATAAGGATAGAGGGAGTACTATTTATGGACATTCGATTTTAAACTTTCCAAGATTGAAATTAAGAGGAAACACCTCTGCAGCAAGCTTATTCCATATACGTACTGCTCGGCCAAAGAACGAGTTCTATCTGCAATGTGTAGAAAAGAGCGGGTTTCGGGAACAAGTTCCCCGATTTCATCAGAACACATTCCATTGTAGTAACAATAAAACAACGAAATACACCCCACATTGCGTCGATGCTACAGCGAATCAATAGAGTGGGCTAACCTACTGTCGCCAATGAGCTTCTTCGCCCTCTCCAGTATGCGGTCGAGTAACTTCAAAAAAGACTTCGAAGCACCGACCCATACATGAGAGACGTATTCCATTTTCGATCGAATATAGGTGGTATAAATATTAAGGAGATCAGATGTAGTGAAATATCTTTTACACCGTCTTAAGAAACCGATACACTTGAACGCTTCTTTTGAGACTTAAAAAATAAGCGTGAGTATACAGCACTGGGTCTTACGAGCATTAAAATTCAGCCTATTTGCACGACCCCATTCAGAGATTGTTGTGAGATCGTTATTTAGTGTATCATTCATGTTTTGCCTCATGGCGCCAATCTCCGATAGGCTTGGCCTAGTACTAATTGAATATGAATGGCAAATCCTGCTATCATCAGCAAGAGAGTAGATAGGATTCAAAGTTTGACAGAGAAGGTCATTAGGTTAGATTAGGTTAGGTTAGGAAGGGTAGTGCTATGCCACATATCCACTCGGAGACACAGTTGGATCCATTGTGATTCCCTTCTATTTATACCCGCTATGAAAACCCAGAAAAGTAGCATCCTGCTATCCGCCATTCAACCACCTTATTCCCATAATGAAGCCCCTGATATCCTCAAGTTCACACTTTGCGATATTACTAATGTTCTCATGAAAACGTCTGCCAAGCCACCTAAGCCTGTGTCGTTGCAGCCTCGGGCAATGGCAGATGCTCAATAGTTTCTGGTTCCTCTTCATCATCGCACATCCTACAAAAATCTGGAGTGCCAATCTTCCAAATGCTGGTCCTCGCCCTGACCGAGCAGTGACCAGTCAATGCGCATATTAAGACCCCTATAACCTTCCTATTCATACTCAGTAACAGTTCGGATCTGTCTAAGTCAAGCTTTGACCACATGGCCCTCGAGACTCTACAATCCTCCCTGCTCCCCCATGAACGGTTGGCCCTATTCGACACCCAGTCACTGAGCTCCCTATAGTAATGACCGATCGGTACTTTAACCGATCTATAACTCAATTCCACATCTAACGCTGACCCTGATCTTGCCAGCTCATCAGCGGTCTCATTTCCCTCAACATTGTAGTGACCAGGAACCCAACATAATCTAACACTATATTTGTCCATGAGCAAGTTGAGGGATCTTCTGCAGTCACTAACTAGCTTCGATCTGACACAGTGTCCCTTCAATGCTTTTAGCGCCACCTGACTGTCGACGTAGAAGGTCACCTCCTCGCCCTCAGTCATATCTGTGGCCACTATCTCCGTAGCCCTGAGGATCGCCAGGATGTCAGCTTGGAAAACGCTACACTCGTTCGGTAGCCTAAAAGACCTACGAATATCCGTCCGCAAAATATAGACACCAGCTCCCGTGCCTGTTCCCATTTTGGACCCGTCCGTGAAAACCGCACAACCCTCATAAAGCCTATCAGATTCGATCCAAAAGTCCCTATCCGGAATCACTAATGAGGGTGTCCTCCCAAAATCAATTTCAGCAACCTTAGAGTCCGTGAACCCATGAGTTATAGGGACCCCCAGCTAAAACGGATCTCATTTAGGATTGCTGTGTGACCTTTTACTCCTGTCCTTACCAACCCTGCCTCTAAATAGTCTTAGGAGACTCCTTGTTGCCGTTCTCATTACAAAAATCTCTATGGGAAGCAGATGAAGAATGACGTGTGCTCCTCTGGGCTCCTGTGATGCCCAGAGAGGCGCACCTCTGCATCTTACCAAGTAATCTCCTATGACTCTCTTTCATCAACGCCTCCCATCACACCACACATCCATAGGAAACAACCGGCCTCACAACAGTTGTGTAAATCCAGTTTACCACCTTCGGTTGTAGACCCCAGTTCCTTCCAACGGAGTTCCTGCATGCGTAGTGGGCATTTAAACCTTTCTTTAGCCTTTCTTGAGTGTTCCTCATCCATGGAAGTTTACTATCCAAGATGACACGCGAGTATTTGGCCTCCTTTGCTAGCCCTAGCTCTACTCGTCCAATCCTAGGCAGTACAAAACTGTCTACTTTGTATTTTCTGGTAAAGAGGACTAACTCAGTCTTCTCAGGGTTGACCCCCAGTCTCTTACTACTAGCCCAGGAAGATAGTTCGTCAAGCGCCGACTGCATGACTTCACTGATAGTGGGAAGAAATTTTCCCGTTACCATTAAAACCACGTCGTCCGCATAGGCGACTATCTTCTGGCCGCTCCTGTCGGAACGCCTAAGAATTTCATTCATCGCCAGCAGCCACAGTAGGGTGAAAGAACTCCTCCTTGTAGCGTGCCCCTAGTCGCCAATTTCCTCAGGTTCACGCCTCCCATACCTGAGTTGATAATTCTGCTGCTAAGCATGAGAGTTATCCACTCCACCAGAAAGTTGCTAATACCGAGCAGCTCTAACGACTCCCTAATAGCCTCTACACTAATATTGTTAAAGGCTCCTTCGATATCCAGGAACGCAGCCAAGGTATAATCCTTATGCTGCAATCCCCGCTCAATAACACTAACCACATGATGAAGCGCGCTCTCCACAGACCTGCCTTTTAAATAGGCATGCTGAGCACCACTGATGACGCGCGTATCAATCGTGTTCCTAAGATGCAGGTCGATCAGTCGCTCCAGTGTCTTCAAAAGAAAAGACGAAAGACTGATCGGCCTGAAGAAGGCCATTAAGAAAAATAAGAAATAGGGTAGGAGAAAGAACGGAGCCTTGCGGTAGCCCTGAATTCATCTTGAACTCCTTTGATGAGATCGTTCCCATATATAACAACTCGATATAAATCGAAAGAAGTCGTCATCGACACCAAAAGCAACAAGTTTTGACAAAAGTGAACCATCCCACAGTCTATCAAACGTCTTAGAAATATGTAGAGCCACCACCTTACTCTCGCCGAAATGGTGTATAGAGTTTTGCAAACTCTATACAGACAGTTCAGTGTTGTACAACTATCATTTCACCAAAAACATAAGATGAATATTTCCAGTGGGTCCCAAATTATGATGCATTTAATGTAGGATAAAATACAAAATTTGCTTGACACAGCTTTCATATAACTGGTTATAACTTTCTTAATATCTAAGCTAGACGAATGATTTATGTCTTGTTTTAAAGGTATTATAATACTGCTTTACCCGGCTATCAAAATAAAAAAAATTATCACAATTATAGAAGTTGTTTTTTAAAAATCCACGATTCATGATGCTGTTACTAAAAAAATGGCATTTTTAAAACTTTCAAAAAAACATAAATTAATGTTTAACTCCTCCACTATGTCGTCACCAAAAAGCTATGCGGTACTCTTACAGGTTCCTGAGTTATTAACAAAACTTTTAAACAAGGTGTAAATATTAATAAAATTTTTAGTAACACCGGCACACAAAAAAGAAAAAGTGGTCTCTACATTTGACCAGAACCATTCAACTACATGGATTTCAACATATTTTGTTGCTGGCTTTAGAACACTCCTTAATTTTTAATTGTCATATATTTGTTGTTGTACCGGCCATAGTTATACATATTCAGGTCCGTACCTTTAAGATTCTCGAGAAAACAGCCTGTGACAGACAGACGGACGTATGGTAAATATAGATAAAACAATAAGCGTCCTTTTCACTTTTTGTGTACGGAACCTTAAAAATTAAACTAAGTACAATTTGCAGGTAAACTATCAAATGCAACTGAAAATTTGACTATTTTCAGAGAATATGCCTGCCACTCAACCAATGTCGGTAGTTTCCAGTCACGTAGTTGAACTTTATTTACCTTTAACTAATTAATGCTGTCACTCTCAGAATTGCTTTTTCAGTTTTTTCATTTGATAGTTGTTGTTGTCGGTATCTAATATAAATTAA
This sequence comes from Panzeria rudis, assembly GCA_956483635.1. Taxonomy (NCBI): domain Eukaryota; kingdom Metazoa; phylum Arthropoda; class Insecta; order Diptera; family Tachinidae; genus Panzeria; species Panzeria rudis. The sequence goes on along the minus strand of OY101449.1, from coordinate 34,919,277 downwards.
TTGTTGTCTTTTGTTTCTCAGCCTACTACGCTTATTTTATTATGATTTTCAAAAATCATTTGTTAATTCTCAAACGATTTTTAAAAGACTTTGCATAAGATAAGACGCTTGAAACTTTTCAAAAGTATGGTTAAAGTCTACTGATGATTTGGTAAAGCAAAAGTGAAATGCAGCCATATAGACATGCTTAAGCCTCTAGAAATAAAACTTTTCTAAAGTTTTTTTTTTGTATTTTTGAAATGAGTCAGTTATATTACCTAATTTTTTTAAATTCAAAATCCTTGTTTGCTTTCATATAACCTCTAATTTTGCATGCAGCATACTTTGAATTAATGTCCACGAATCTCTCTAATCCATTTGAATCACAATAATTTTCAACATAATATAAAATTCATTGTAATTATTTATTTTTATGTAAATAAAAATCGTAATTTTGCCAGTCATACAAAACATAATATTTAATCTTTCAATGCCTAATATCCTTTTTAATTCTGTCAGTAACCATAAAAACGTATTAGTTACAGACACATGCACACAAAAATTAAATTTTCGAGTTGGCAAAAAAAAAATTAAATTTTGAAATCTAGTTAAACTATTCGCATATTTACTGCATCCAACCACCCACCACAAACACACATTTTAGAACCAAACTCAATTTTATCGGTCTTTACAGATTTTTCATGATTGAATGGATAACATTTTGCAAAAAAAAAAAAATTAAAACGAAAAATGATCAAAAATGTTTTTCTTTTCTAAATTCACAAAACAATCGCAGAAACTCCCACAGCTGCATACAGATTTAGAGGGAATGAAATTTGACAGTTTGCATATGCAAACTTTATGTTTAACTATTTAAAAAATTGACACAAAAAACAAAGTATGACAAAAAAACACAGCCATGCAAACAAACTTGGACAAAAACAGGGTTATACAGTGTATTTAAAAGAGAGCAAATTTATGCATTATTATTAAATACACAAATGGATCAAAATTATGCATAAAATACAAACACAATTACTAAAACTAAAACTAAAAGACGCAGAGTATGTGGGTGGCTGGGAGTGTATTAGAGTTGTTTGCAAGCCAAACAATGGAGGACAGACAAAAATTTACATAATAAACTTGACACTCTAATAAATTTCATACACTTATTACCAGCAATTACAGCAATGAAAAATGACATGTGTTACAATCATATGACTATTTACATACCACATATACAAGTAGTACATTAAACTGTTGGATTTGTACCAATTTTGGTACAATGGAAAGTTGAGTGGTACGCTACACTAAAAGAAAAACGGTTGACAATGGGAATGAAACTATTACTTTAACCCCTTACATTAATACAACGAAAAATATCATTAATGGCATGAAACATTGCATATCAGCAATGAAAAATTACATTAAATAGTAGAAAACTTTTTTCAAGTATATTTTAAATATTTTGTGTTGTCATTAATAATATGAAATTTTTTCATTCGGAAAATGAAAAAGTACAAAAATAGAAATATGACTCAAGTTCAAATACAGATATCGGAAATCAGCTTTTTTTATCGTATAATTTTCTTTTTCTTTTATATTTATTTTGTATTAGTGATTTTAAATGGTGACATGACTGAAGCAGTAAAGGTGTTGTCTTACAAACATGAGATCAAAAGCAAAATAAAAGAAAGTAATTGACAAGTATTAAAAATAATAAATTGAGTCTCTGACAAGATTAAATGAATATAAAAAGCCGCATGGTGGCGCTTGGTTATATACATATGTGAACGAAAAAGTTTATTTTAATTATGAAATTTTTATAATTAATGAAGCAATATTCATACCAGGAATTAAACGTTACGTTGGTTGAAAAACAATGACAAAACCATTGCTGTAACGTAAAAAATCATTAGATATATTAAGGTTTTCCTTTCAGTGTAGTACACTAAAAATATTTTTGGTACATTTTGTAATTTTCAAATGAGCTCTTTTTATTTCATATGTTAAATTTTGTTCGTTTAGAACAAAGTTATTCATTTCGCCAAACAATTGTTTGTGCTCTTTATTTCGTTTCTTTTTATACTCTCTATTTAGTAGTTAATGCGAGAGCGACGAGTGTACATGCATAGTAGCTTTGTTAGCAGCGTTGCCAGAATGATGATTTTTAAAGCAAAATATGATTTGATGATTTTCTTTCCCAAATGATGATATTTCTTTTTCTCAAATGATGATTTTTCATACTTGCTTCGAAATATTTTAAATGGTTATTTTAATTGTTTAGATCAATTAATTTATAATTTTCTATAGTTTTTAATATAAAAGTTTATAGTAGTTCATTGTGCAGTGCGTGAGCTTCCTCTGACTAAAGTATTTTAAATTTTGGATAATAAGATTTCTCTGTTCTCCGAATTTAGTTAGTTCTTTCAATATAATCACTTTTCCATTTTGGCCACTTTTAATATGTAAAGCGTGTACATATTATCGAAATTGAGTGATGGTCAAAAATTCATCACCTTTGAATGACAGTTCTGAGTGACAAAACTATCATTAATGTTGGGTGTTAAAAAAGTCATTCAAGAAATTAATTTACTAGAAAACATGGAAAGTAAGAAAAATGGATGCACTTCGTTGATAATAAGCTTATTTTTTCATAATATTTAGCAACTCCTGAGATGCTTGATACCGCGGTGTCATTAAGTATTCAAAGACGAGCTTCTTATATAGTAAGAATAATTTTATTTAAACTAATTTTGTTTTGTTTGTTTGTTTTTCCAAAAATATCTTTTTATTTCTAATAAAAAGCACTTTATTTTCATGATTATCATTAATTTTACACACTGTATGTGGCAAAATACCAACAAAGCTGAAATCGAATGACAATTTCATAAATCCAATGAAAGTGTTAATAATATTCTGAAAGAATTTCATTGGTTGAATGACAATTTCATAAATCCAATAAAAAGTTTCATTAAAATTCAACAAACGAAAATTTCATTAAAATTCAACCAACGAAATTCTTTCACAGCAATAATGAATCTTTTCATTGGATTTATGAAATTGTCATTCGACCAATGAGATTCTTTCACAATATCAATAAAATTTTAATTGGATTTGTAAAATTGTCATTGCATTAATGAAAAAAATATAGTGAAATTGTTTCATTGGTTTTATGAAGCAAAATTCTTTCAGTGTATGTTTATTAATATTGTGAATTTTTGGTACAATTAATTCTCATTTGGTACAATTTTGCCATCGCAACAATACAATCTCAAAATTCTCATATCCCAACATTGGCGTATATGCGAAAGTTTATTGTTTGTGTATTTCAATTAGAGAGTGTTTTTTAATTGTGTTAGTGAATAACTTACATGTGTTTATATAACAAATTTAGTGTAAAATTTATATATGAATTTACAAAATTTATACATGTATGTGTGCACATAATACACCCCGTAAGGCAAGTTTTTGAAACAACGCCGATGCATGTACGAAACAAATATCTACCATCGACGACGAATTGTCGACAGTCCAAGCCAATTATTGACGAAATTCTCGAACAAAGGGCACAGAAGTCGTTGATGACAACGTGGTTAACATGTTACTAAAGTTGTTACCAATGAATATAATAATAATAATAAAAAATTTAGTAATCGAATTAAACCCACAACCTCTACACTAAGAGTCTAGCACGCTACCAACTAGCCTACCGGGAAACTTAAAAGCAATTTATACAAAAACTCATTTTGTGGGCAACTCAAACTCCTTAAGATACACAAATGGAAGCACGACAACTTCAATGCAATTGTTACTCTTCTTGTCGGCAATAAAACTGTACTCACGACAACTTCGATGCAGTTGTTACTCTTGTTGTCGGCATAAAACTGTACACACGTCATATTGCACGCGGTTGTTCCTCATTTTGTCGTCAATAAGGCTTTTTGTTACAAATTTTTATAATGTTGTCAGAACAAATAGCAACCTGTTCACCATACTTATTTCTAAACGTGTTTTCTGAGCGACAAATCATTGATTGTCTTGCAGACATCATCGATGAAATTGCCGTTATTAACAACTGGCCCTACAGGGACTGTTTAACAACATTTAAGTTTTTAATCGGAAGTTTTTGTTGTCATTAACGGATTCGTGTGTAAAAGTTGTTTTGGAAGTTGTGACTTTTGTAAATTTGTCTCGTTGGCAATGATTTTTTATGGAATAATCTAAAGCAAAGAGGGAAGAAAAATGTGTGCTCTCATACTTTTAAAATTTGTTGAGCTTTAATACCAAAATTTTTTTCATTTTGCAAACATCCCAGGTAAGATAAATGGAAGTCCTATATATGGAATCATATTTTCACTGCTCCCAAAGTATCAATACTACTATGCAAAAAAGCAAACGTTTGAGGTAGTCAACTTTGACACCCTGTAGCTCAACGCGTATTTCAACAGCGTCATCCAAATTTCAACATGCTGTGTTTTTTACATACATCGTTTTGTAAAAATGTTACCTACCCTCAGAGTGGGCATACAAGGTAACGGAACTGATCGTCTTTAACTTGGTAAAGTCCAGAACCAATCCTTGTCCCTGCAACCATCCAAGAAGACTCACGACCTCCAACCCCTCGGGCAGGTGGACACCGGGGAATGATATTATAACAACTGTTATGATATTAGCTAATGTGAGCAATTTGGAACGATTTTCCGTCATCCCACGTCAAATTTGGTTTGTAAACAGACCGGTTTCGGGTATATGCCATATAGCATATAGCCGAAACCGGTCTGTTTACAAACCAAATTTGACGTGGGATGACGGAAAATCGTTCCAAATTCAAAAAAACCCCGTCGGAAGAAAAGCACAACACTCACCTAATGTGAGCAACGTTACATCTGTTTTAGCCAAACTGAATTATTCGGGGATTAGGGTGAATCAGATTAGTGCGCTATTATGACTGGATAGTGCAAATGGGATGGTAGCGGTAGCGGTTTGCTTTATAGCTGCGAAACGTGGCTGACAACAACAGCACTGAAATGCAAATTACAAGGTTTTACAAATCGCTGCTTGCACTACATTTTGAAAATCTGGTGGCCAAACGTCATAAACAATGACGAACTATGTATAAAATGCACACTCTCAGGAAGAACCCAGATGAAATATGCCGCCAAGCCCTAGGCTGGAACCAGCAAGACAGTAGAAAAAGAGGTCGGCGGAAGAAGCTGGAAGGAAATAAAAGTATTTACGAATGATCGAATATCTTGGAGAAATTTTGTAGAGGCCCTATGTTCGACAGGGAGTTAAGCGGACGAAAGAAGAAGAAGATGAAACCAAGTAAACGAAGATATTAATTTCGGCCTCTAGATGCAAAAAAAGAAGATAATTCGTCGACAAAAAACAATTATTGCCTGGAAGTATACTTAGGAGACACTTTTCAAAGATTAAGCCGATACACCTAATGTTTAGCCGAGACACCTTCACTTAGCAAGGGCACCAACCATTAGCCAAGACACAACTCTGATGCAAGGATTTCCAACAAATTGGCGGCCAAAATCTCCTCAAAATCCTAAAAGCTTCCCGGTTTCCCAAAAACTAATACAAAAACATCCCCCAAAGTCTCAGAAGTTCCTCGGACCCCAAAAACTAGAGCAAAAATCTCCCCAGAATACCAGAACTTCTTCGGAAAACGACGGCAACATCTAAAACTGCGAAAATACCGAATCGGCAACACAGAGTTTTTAAGAAATTTAGCCTTCGTGCCGGCCTGTTGCCTTCGTTTTGAATTGTCGTCACACTTATTTCTTACTAGTATTCGTTACGCGTACTCCTCACCAGCATTCGTTGCACGTACTTTTTAATTTAAGTTTTTTTACACCCCGGCACAACGAGCCATAAGAACCTTCTTTTTAAGGCGGCTAGAATTCAAATTATTTAGATTAATTTTTAACAAAATGGGACGAGGGCTTCTCAAGTTATAATAAAATCTGTGCAACAAGAGGCTCAATTTCTATTGCAAAAATCAGGTAATTTCACTTTATTGTAAGTAAAATCTGTCGATTGGAAGACTTAGACATTTTCGTTTGCATATAAATTTTTAAAAAGTACAGCTTTTCCAATTATGTTTAAAAAATATATTTTTAATAATTGCGGTCTTAATAATTCCGAATACGTTGAGTTTTTAAAATATAGCACTAAAACGGCTTAAATGTAATTATATATCAAGTTCGCTAGTGTTCTTTGTAATAAAGTTGCATAAACCCTTCTCCAGTTAGGATAAAATCGGTGGAGCAGAGCAGCCTCTTCAAAAATCCTATATTTTAGAAAAAAATTAATAAATATGTATAGTCATAGAATTTTAAACTGCGACTGTTTTTTGTAGTTAGGGGACGATAACACACCAAAAATATATATAGTGATCATCAACGTGTCGTTTCAAAAGTTTGTTACATAGTGCAAATAATAAAGTTTTGTTACATAGTGTAAATAATAAAAAAGTCAAATAAATAGCACTTACATATTTACTCGTATCTCATCAATGACCAATCTGTAAAAACTCAAAGCGCATTTATTTTTGTAAAATATTCAAAAGAATCAAGTGTTGATTGCCTTCTGCAGGTATTTTCTCCTTGGAGAGTTTTCGAATAGTTTTCATTGAAATCAACAATGTACGAGTGAGTATTCATGTACAGAATTGAAAATTTATTTTTTTTAAGGTTTCGTAACTCCAAAACTTATACATGTGTATATATTTAGGTATGTAAATGAAAATCTTCGTTTGCTTTTGTTTAGATGTATGTATTACTTGCGAAATTGTGGTTGTCTTAAAATTATTTTGTTATTGTAATTTTGACATTTGCCACATGATACAGTTGATTGAGTTAATAAAGCATACAATATAGATAATACAACTACTATGCACTTGCATACCTAAATATTTACGTATGTATGTAAGTATACCCACTTTTGTATAAATATTATTCTTGTCTATTTATCTTATAATGTAGCAACAAAAAGATGCTTATGTGAATCCACGAGGGCAATCCCAGAAAAACTTTGCAGCTTCTAAAAATAAAGAAAATTGTATTACCTGTTATAAGCAACCGAGTATCCCGCAGTTTATTAACACTTTATTACTGCCAAAGGATTGCGCAATCGATCGTATTCAATTTGTAAATGATTTTTATTAAGATTTAAAAACAATGTATACTCGGCTTAAGGATCATTTTTTGTAGAATTTTTCTTTTTATTGCCATATTGTAACGTGTCCAATTAATTGTACGTCATTTTTGTTGCATACCTTTTACCGGCATATTGTTGCCTTTGGGCGCAATACTATTGCATGCTGCAAAGAACACTGCAGTAGTGTACCCAGCCAGCTCAAAAAATTTACTTTGCGACTTGTTCCAACCCACCACTGCAGCCAAGGACAAGCACAATAAAAATTACAGCATATTTTCTCAAACCGGAAATAAAAAAATAACGACTAAATCAAACTCACTAAAAACCAAAACCGGACACGAATCGTTAAGAGAGAAGTTTCGACGTTGTTACCTCTACGACTCTATACGATTTTTGTGATCCCCACGTATGCACGTATGACGATTTTGACACAACGATATATCTCGAAAACTAGAGCTGTTTTAAAAATGTAGTGTATATTAGCGTTCAGCGTCTAATAACTAAAGAAACAACTTTAAGTTTTAGCGAACGAAAAATCAGAGCTCAAAGCTGAAAAGACCATTTCTGTTTTCAGATTTCTTGACTTTAAAGCAAGGCTGCCCAAAAATGCTTTGCAACTGTATTGCTGAGAAAATTTTGAAGTACAGTAACACGATAAAGTAAACGCAAAGATTTTCAATAAAATTTTATCACGAGAAGTTATGTTGGCCATAAAAATGTATAATAATGCGGTTCACACTGAATTTACTATTTCTGTACTTGGTAAAATGGAGAAATTTTCAATACATTTTGCCCCAATTCCCTTAGTTTTTCCAAAAATATATTTTTGTTTCTAATAAATAGCACTTTCTTTTCCATCACACACACCGTATGTGGCAAAATACCGACACAGCTACCATGCTTGTACACTCGTCGCTCTCACATTAACGACTAAATAAAGAGTATAAAAAGAAATGAAATGAAGAGTATAAACAATTGTTTGGTGAAATGAACAACCTTGCTTTAAAGCCTGGTACTCTGTTCAAACCACACAGAAAAAAATAGACAAGAATTATATTCAATAAAACCATGTTATTAAAAAGAAATATGAATTTCAATAACATTTATCTTTAACATAATAAAATATTTCGTTGTAAGTATTTCTTTTCCATGCCGGTTATTTCTTTTCTTTTTATACATAAGTACTTAAAACAAGTTGTATCCCATAAAAAAATAAATGGGATATGGCTCAGCTAGAGAGTGTATGCTTTACGTCCGGAAAGCCCGGGTTCGTATTCCAGCCATGTCAACATATTTTTAATTTGTATATATATTTTTATTTTGAAATAATATTGTTATCAATATAGGGGAATTCTTTATCACAGGAAATTTGAAAAAAAAACTATTGAATACCGGGATTTTTGTTATCAAAAACGAAACTTATTTTTTTCTGTGCAGGGATGGCAAAATTGGTACAATTGTAGCATTTTTGGCACAAGTCGCACTTTAAAAGTACCAATGGCTTATTTAGTACAATTAATAGTTTTTTAATTTGTTAGACTTATTGCAGCACTTTTATTGTGATAATTTATTTTATCCTTTTCGATCGTACATATGAAACATTTTATCTGAAATAAATTTAACTACCTGTTCGTCGATGTTGACAGTTCTTTCTTTCATACAACTCCATTTAAAACAAAAACAATTTAAAAAATTTTATTTTTGTTTTGAGTGTAATTGTGCGAAGGAAAAAATTCTTTCGACATTGTCGAACAGGCAGTAAATTTTGCGAAGTATTGAAAACAAAGTTGAACTTAGAAGGATAAATATTTAAAATGGACAGATAAGGCTAGATCACAAAACGTAGTCTCTGCAATTTGGAGCGCTTGCAGATCATCATACATATTAAAGGCTGATAAAAATAAATTTTTATAAATTTATTTGCATTATAGTAAAGGGGAATATTTCGAACTTTGTTGGAAATATATCCTTTGACCTTCCGATCCAAAATAATGAGTTATTTTCGATTAGAAATTGTAATTTCTAAATCCGACTTAAGCGCAATTTGTTTTTGGCCATAGAATATAACTATATAGTACGTATATGTAGAAAAGTTATATATTTTGAATACATACTTACTACATGTTTCTGGTTTCAAAAATCTGTTTCAGTACAATTAGGTCCAAAAACAGTACAATTTTAGGCAATAATTGGCACAATTTTAAAATCTCATTTACCATGCCTGGTCCAAACCTGTACAAAATGTTGAGCAACATTGATTATTTCGTACGAAAAATTTTACATGTAATCAATATTAACTAGCGCTCGAAAGTATGCTATAATTTTGTACGTTTGTAAGAAACTCCAAGTGTTTGTTGTAAATTCCATGCGAAACAAACGTCACTCATATTCACCCCAATCGCGAATAACAAGTGAAATTTATGTTCCCATGAAATTTTCATTTCCATTCGAGGGAAAATGGCTATCGTGAAGCTCCCGTGAGCATTTTTTCCTGCTATCAGTTCTATCAGTTCGTTAATTAAAGAAATTTTTGCTAAAAAATAAAAAAACTGCAATTAAAGAAATTAAAGAAAATATAGTTTTAGTACCCGAGCCATTGCAGGCAGCCTAATTCAATCAAACAGTCTTTTGGTGTTAAATTAAATTTTCTCAAGAGTAAGTAAAACTTGGTTTTTATATATTTCGGACGCGATGAATGATTCTCTACGGACGCTGGAAAATCATTTGCTATTCCACCATAGCGAAACTTAGTTCATGTGTGCCGGGAAGGTATCGCATGGAGGTAGTGTTAAGATAAATATTTATCATCTTTAATAGTTCATGGGAAGGATAAAATAGTAATTACATGATGTATTTATCCATTTTGCCTGCTAAAATAAAGTGAATAAAAGCAGGGGAAAAGGGAAAAAATCCACGTGAAAAAAACCATTCATGATAAGCGGAATTTTTCGATTTTTTATTCACGATCGCAAAAGAAGGGAAAGGAAACACATTTCGAGAGAAAAAATATTCACGATAGGGGTGATTATTTCGCATGGAAATTCAAAATGTTGTAGATTCATTTCATATGTTTATCCACAGAGAACTACTTCTGCAACATTTTTTCATGAACAATTCATGTAGATTATTTTTATATGTATTTTGACAGCATTTCGCATGAAATGTTGAACATAGTACCAGGCTTAAGCTAATACATGTACATTAGGGCGCAGCTTAGAATAGTTGAAAATTCTAAGAAAAGACAGTTAGTGAAGTTCCGAACATTTAGAAAAAGTTAATTAATAGGTGCGACTCGCCACAAGATGGCGACAGTCTGTTAATTGAGCTTACTAAAATTAGTAGGATTTTCGCTGCAGTGTTGTTGCCACTGTCAGTGGTAGTGTAGGTAAAGGACTCTGACGAGTAGACTTGGTAGTCACGAAACAGCTGTCAGTTCAACCCTCCGTACATCCAAATTTTCCTTTGAATGTTCGATAATCATATGCTTTAGAATTTCTTTCTTAAATAAAAAATAGTTTTATTAATATGATTATTTCGAACGTATTTGCTTTGTGAATCTAAATTGATTATTAGGCTAAGGTTCGTAACGTTATATTCAGAAAGAATTGGGCATGATTAATATTCCAAGGAACAAGGGAAAAATTAACATCAACTTAATTTTTTAACGTACACAGCAGAAATAGTCTAAAGTACTAACCACTACACCCCTGATTTTAAATGTGTATGTCAATTGCAATTTCCGTTAATTTTACGTACAGTATAATTTGCGTATTTGTGTGTGTGTGTGTTATTTCTATGCATGAACTTTTTTGGTAGTTACAGCATAAACAACGAACTATATTGAAAGCAACAGAAAGTCCGTATAATGTGTATTTAGTTTTTTTATTGAATGTTAGAATCAGTTAAAAATAAGATTGCTTAGAATTTTTAATGTTTATTAATTTAAAAATTACTGCACGGAATACTTCTTGAACAAAATACTTTCCGTTACTGTCAGAATATTGTTAGTTTAGTTTTAATGGAAAAGCAATTTCAATGCCGGTCTGTACTATTCTTTAACTGAATGAACATTTTTAGTTGCTTTCAAGTTCGAATAGTATCAAAACTCCGAAGGTGCACATATGATACCATAGTTAGTAGCCCAATTTACTTCTACTGGCTTCTTTGAGCATAATAATATTGCTAATAGCAAATTAAAGATTTTACTCTCCGATGGAGCGAGAATGGATTCGTGTTCGAGCATGGAGTCATTTTGAGACCAGCCTCATTTACATTTTAGACACTTAAAATAACATTCGTATGCAGATGTTCATATCTTGTAAGCTCTTTTTGTAAATTGTATGTATTGTAAAATTTAATTAAACATTAATTAGAGTTTATTTGTTGATAATGAATAAATAAAACAAAATTGTATGAATTGAAACAATATTTTTACTTTTGTTGCAACTGACTTATTTTAGTTGTTGCCAGCGCTGTTTATGTTGAACTATGTCGATGTATGTTTATTTGTTATCATGTCATAAATACAATACAATATGTTATTTAAACATTCAAAATACTGTCACATATTAATTCAATTAAAATACATTTTTTTTGATACCTTTCGCCACAGGTGGAAATAATAAAATTTTTTCATTCTGTTTGTGATTTCTACAAAACTCATTTGTTACACAATAAAGTGTATATGTATTTGTTTTTTCGGTCTTTATGGTCTGAAATATTGTTTTCAGAAACCCGGCATTTAAAATTCCTACTTACTATAATAAGTTTTTTGTTTTATATTTAAAAAAAAGAAAACAAATATAAATTAAAAATTAAATTTATTTGCTGGTATTTAAGCATTGTCTATATGCAGCATTTCATTGGTGCTTTAGCAAATCGTCAGTAGACTTCAAACACAATTTTGAACAGTTTCAAACCCTTTATCTTATGTACAGACTTTCAAAAACCATTTGAGAAATCACAAATATGTAAATTATTTTCAAAAATAAGCAAAGTAGGCTTTGAAAATTATACAAAACCTAGAAAAATTGTGTTTGAAGTCTACTGACGATTTGGTAAGGCACCAATGAAATGCTGCATACAGACAATGCTTAAACACCAGCAAATAAGTTTCATTTTAAATAAAATTATGACAATATGTCAAATAAATTTCATAAAGGTATAAATTAAAAAGCATTCAATTGAGATTAATTTAATATATTTATTGAAACAATAAATAATAATTTAACACATAAAGTAATTATTCGCATGTTTTATTTTGAAAATTAAAAAGAGAAAGAAAATGACTTTAATTAAGTTTAACATTTTGGTTTTTGGTATCGACCTTTTTCTCTATTTCGTAAATATCTCCGGTAAAAGCATAGCCAAATAGAAAAAAATATATTTTATGAATCTCAACACAATCTTTGATAATATGCAGAAACTTTTTTTAGTTATTTCAATTCATGTATTCGTAACAAAAAAATCAAAATCAACACTTTGAACTGAGAGTGAAAAGTGGCAAATGCCCAAAAAATTTTTTCTTTTCAATAGAATAGAATAGAAAATAATAGAACTCAAAAGTAATTAGAATTGAAATTTTAAATAGACTAAAGCATGAACGCTACATCCAGCATCGCACGAAAGCAGTAAATTTTTTAAGAATTTCTAAATTAATCACTTATACCGAATTTAAATTATGAAATATTTTATGAAATTTTTGGCATGCAACTTTCTTTATTTGCTAATAATTAGAATGGACAGAGCAACAATTTAGGTTGAAAATTGATAGGAAATAATATTTTAGACGGCTTTAGTAAATTTTCTAAAAATAATAAAATACACACAACTTCAAATAATAAAATTTTCAGAAGCATTTTCTTCACCTGCTTGAAAATCCTATTTCTTTACTATTTATTAAAAAAGAATTAGTAATTTTCTTACGTTTAAAAAATTTTAGCGATATATTAAACGGGTATTTATTTTTATGAATTTTTATTAAAAAAAAATTAATTAAATTCAGTAAAGTGCGATTTTGACTCGCACAAGAAGGGTTCCATACGAACACTATAAATGGAGATATAATCCTTTTTCTCGTTTTGGCCCTTTTTTGTGTTGACGATTTTTTTCAATCTTTGTTTTGTTGCGATTTTTGTCGTTTAGTGTTTTTTAGGTTTAGCGATTTTTTGGTTTTTTGGAGGTTTTTTTGCCATTTTTTCCCGATTTTTTAGTTGTGGAGTTTTTTTGGTTTTGGCGTTTTTTTTGTTTAAACTTTTTTTTGTAGCTTTTTGACGATATTTTTAGTTTTAGCGATTTATTTTAGTTTTGGCGCTTTTTTCGGGTTTGGGGATTTTTTCCGATTTTTTGTGTTTTTTTAGTTTTAGGGATTGTTTTGACACTCTTTTTCCTTTTAGCGATTTTTTGGTTTTTGGCGATTTTTTTCGTTTGGCCGTTTGTTTTGGTTTTGGCGCTTTTTTCGTTTTGGTGATTTTTTCATTTCTTGCGATTTTTCGTTTTTTGATGATATTATTAGTTATAGCGATTTTTTATGTTGTATTGCTTTTTTCGTTTTGACGACTTTTTTCGGTTTTTCAGTTTTTTGGCGATCTCTTTAGTTTTGATGATATTTTGCGTTTATCGATATTTTGTTTAGTTTTAGTGGTTTTTTCCTTTAAGCGCTTTTTTCATTTTGGCGATATTTTGTTTTGACATTTTTTAATTTTGGAATTTTTTAGTTTTAACGTTTTTGAAAATTTCAAAAGTTTACCTCTTACGGTTTCCAAGATACAGCATATTGTATAAATTACATAGCAAAAATTACAGTAACTGATAGAATATCCTTTAATTTTTATTGTTTTAAATATCGGTGTTAATTGGTGTAGTCTATTCTACAGACTACACCAATTAACACTAACATTGAAAATTTAAATTGTCTATATATAAGTGACTGTTACATTAGTATTTCAACATTTTTCGTTGATCGCTTTAGAACACCCTTTAATTTTTAACTGTCATGTATTTGTTGTTGTAGCGGCCAAAGTTCTACATGTTTTGTCATATACATATTCAGGTCCGTAGCTCTTACGGTTCCCGAAAAAACAGCATGTGACAGACAAACAGACAAACAGACAGACATACAGACGGATAGCGTAGCAAAAACAATAGGGTTACTTTACACTTTTGGTGTACGGAGCCCTAAAAACATCAATATGCATAAAACTAAGGCAAGACGATTACGAATAATGTATTAGGGCCATGTTTCCCACGGATTTAGTGATGAAAGAGAACAAGACTGTAACGTCGACCGAAAATTATTCAGAGAAAAATAAAGCAAACCCATAATAACAACGACGACCGAAGCGACAAATTTCTCATTAATTTTATTAAAATTTCGCCTTTTCCTACTATTTTTCTTTACTCAACCGAAATGTCAATTTGTATTTGATGACATCTACTCTAAATTACAACATGCATTTTTCTATTTGGAAGAACATTAAGCTTCAACCGCAACGGAAATATTTACGCTATTAAAGCTAACTATTATGGAAAGGGCCATCCCATTTAAAAATCTCGTTAGTTTCGCAGCGGATACTCCAAATGTCATTCTCGATAGCTATAATTACGTTTGTACTAATTGAAAAGACCAAACATCTTTCGTTGCGTGTGGAAAGTGTTGTTTGCACTTAGTACCTCTACTAGCTTTCAAATCAATATTAATTTATTTAAAAGATTTGCTGAGAAGTCTTGGATCTTAATTTAAACATAACTGCTTGCGACAATGTAAGCTCCAAGACTTTCAACAATATTTTCAGTTGATAAAATTTTATCAGCTTTTATAACTAGAGGGTTGCATTGATCGTGTTATCGAACAACATTAACTTTTGAACAACAACAGCTACATATTGTTCTCGCAAACAATAATGAGTAGTCATCTCAATATGTATTTTTGAGTGAGCAGTCGCAATTGAAAATTTTTATTTCGGGAATTTTTATATATGTACATTCCCTACGGTAAATGGAACTGACACAAAACAAGTCACATGACCGGTCCCCAGGTGGTAGGGACCAGTCCGAGTTCTAACACTTCCTATGAAGCGGACCAGCCACTTTTACATCGGTGTCGAATAATATAGATTATATATAAATATTATTCCAAAATTCAGCTATAATTATCGATTAATTTATTTTTTATTGCTACAAATCCAACTAGAAATTGTATTTTATTTTTAAGCAGTGTCTTTGGTGGGATTCGAACCAACAACCTTCGGCATGACAGGCTAGTACACTACCCACTCGACCACAGGGGAGCTTATATTTCAATGTTATAAATACCAATTGAGCTGAAGTTAATATCTGAATATAGTTACGGAACAAGTTCCTGAATGGCATGGTAGTCTCATTGAATGGAGACAATTAATATTATATAGATACTATGTGATAGGCCTTAAATCCAGGTGCATCGAATTTTTTCAGTGCCGTTTACTACAATACTAGCCGGAATACCAACTAAATTGACTGAAAATGGTTAATATGTGACCATTTACACAATATGTCTTTTTTCATCATTCACTACTCCTTATTTTTGGTACCAGTCTCATTTTCTCAAGTCATAGGACGAGTATTTTTGGATCAATTGTCACCAAATTTTCCGCAGGGTTAAAATTGAATATGGAGGTTATTAGCTAGATCCTTTTGTCGAATTTTTTTTGTACTATTTTATTTGGTTTTGTACTATTTTTGCTTAAATTTGATTTTTTTTAGTTTCTTTGGTGCCAACACTGGTTGAAATACTTCTTAAATATTTTAAAATTAGTGCAATAACAAAGGATTTAAGAAATATATTGGGGAGAAACAAAGGTTTCATTAACAGCCCAATCATGAATATTCCCTAGGAATTTCTTTCCCCCGGAAAACACTTTTCTCGAGAAAAAATTCCTCCAATTATAAACTTTTCGGGAACAAAAATATGAAACAGTGGCATCATTGAATAACAATAGCGGCTGTTTTGCTTGTTGACATTTATTTATTCAGTGTTTTTGTGTCCAAAAATAAATAAAATTGATGTTTTAATTAAATTTAAAGAAAACATTAATTAAAAAAGTGAATAAAAAAGTAATAACATAGCTGTACAAGCATTTGTGAAGGATATTGGTGCTGTAGAAGAAAAAAAATCGTGCAAGTTACTCTTAGCTGCATTTATGGAAACCAAAAGCAATGGATTGATTAAAGTTAAAAAAATTTTGTGTTTGTGCTTTATTTGTGGTATTCGACCTAAAAGAACAATAAAATATTTTTTTATTGTTAGAAATTTTGTTTTATTTAAATATTACATCGATTTTTATGCAAAGCAAACTCCCTTCTGTTTTGCAAGTGAAAAATTCCGGGGGAAAAACGAAGTTGAAATGCATTGAGAATAGCTACTTTTTCCCCCATCGATTTTTTTCCGACGGAATTTGTATTCATAATAGGAGAAAAGGGAAAAGTGAAAAAACTCGCACGGAATTTTTGTTTGTGATTGGCCTGTAAAACTTTTTTTGGTAGACTTCCGGTTGACAAGCAATTGTTAAAGACATAAAATATATATTATAACACTTACCTGTGATCAATTATAATTGGATGCCAAAAAATATATAATATTTTTTATTTCAGTTTCGTGCATTTGGGTTAAAGTTCTGTAAATAGAAAAATTAAACCAATTAGTGTTACAACTATATACAAAAACTTTAACTCGCTGGTAAATAATTAATAGATATAATTGTTTCTGCAAAATATATTATATTTTTTTACAAATTCTCAACTGCATCTTGATCATTATCTTAAAGATTTCTGTTGTGGGAAAAACACATTCAAAATGAACTTTTGTTAATTGCTTTGACGTGTATAGGTAACCATAATATGCAAGCCAATATAACAAGCAAGTTTGTCGTATATGCCTCCCTTAAGCGTCCCACCCACTTGCAATATAATTTTGCAACTTTTCGCATCGTACAATAATATCGCCAATGTGTATGTCATATTCGAAGGTGGCAAAATATATTGGCAAAAATGAAAAGACTTTTGATTTTTATTGTACAATAATGAAAGATGTGTAATGTGGTTACAACATTGTTTAGTCTTATGTTTAGTTTTCCAATTTTAGCAAAATTGGGCAATATTTTCTTTGAAAATATTCTGCCATTTATTGCATAGTATGGTTCAAAACGTGAAAGTGAAAACTCTATAATTGTACGAGCTAGTTTTGTGTAGGCTGTGTATAAATGAAAAAAGTATATTTGGCAAGCCGATTCCAAAATTTGTTTTACCCTTAAAGCGCAGTATTCGGTCAAAATGCATGACATAAGCATCGTGTACGTATGGACTCTGTGATAAGTTAAACTCAAATCATCTTATAATCAACCTAATGTCAAACTGCATATAAAAATCTTTTTGTGTACAGTGTTTAAAAGCTCTAAAAATGAAACACTACTATATGAGTTTACCTTGTTATTGTCTTTCTTTAGTACATGCATGACCTATTACGAATACACGTTCAAATACGACCTTCATGCAAACGAAAAATTAAAAAAATTCTTCAGGCATCGTCGGTGTGACGCATAGAGCAAACTTTCACTATTACTACTATCTGCTACCACCTTATACAATTAATTCGTCTTAATTTCATGTTTCAGTAAATGTTGTGGAAAAAATACTCAGGAAAATCAACAGTAAAAGTTCGTCTAAGTTTTAATATAGTAAAAACCAATTTATATAAATAAAAGAGTAACGTTATTGAGTGACTGACTGACTGCCTGGCTGACTGACTGATTCATCATCGCCCAGCCCAAACTACTAAAGCTAGAAAGTTGAAATTTCGTATGTGGGATGTATAGATCCACTAAGGCGGGGTTTTGGAAAATTCAAACGCTAAGGGGGTAAAAAAGGGTAAATTCGGTAACCTTATATCTCCGGATCTAACTAAGGTAGACATAAAATTCCAAAAACAGCATAATAAGATCAAAAAATAAGCGAAAGGGTGTTTGGTACTTTTTTGAAATTTTTGCATTTATTGGCCGAAAAAGGGTAAAAATATAATTTTGGTACTTTTTTTGTTAACCGTTTATCTCCTAAAGTAATGAAGGTAGAAATTAAATTTAAAATGCATACCTCTATTCTTACGAAGCCCTCAAATATGTTTTGGTACTTTTTTGTAATTCGAATATATAAAGGGTAAAATTAGTTGCTATTTTTGGTACTTTTTTCCATACAACTATTTTTTATGCAAATTGATATACATAGTGAATGAATATGTTTGTATATTTTCACTAAGAAGGATTTTTGAACATTTTAATTCTAAGGGGATTAAAAGGGATAAAAACGGGTAAAATGGGTAACCTTATATCTTCGAATCTAAGTAAGGTAGACATAAAATTCTAAAAGCATCATAATAAGGTAGAAAAATGAGCGGACAGGTGTCTGAAACTTTTTTTAAAATCTGTACATTTATGTAATGAAAAAGGGCGAAATATGATTTTGGTACTTTTTTTGATAACAGTTTATCTGCTAAAGTAATAAAGTTGGAAACTAAACTTGAAATTAATTTTGCTCTCCATAAAAATACCTCAAAAACAGCTTAGTATTTTTTAAAATTTGAATATATAATGGGTAAAATTGATAGCCCTTTTTGGTACTTTTTTCCATACAACTATTTTTTATGCACATTGATACACATAATGAATGCATATGTTTTTTATATATTCTCTAAGAACGAATTTTTGAAAACTTCAATTCTAGCGGGATTAAAAGGGGTAAAAACGGGTAAACTCGGTGTTCTTATATCTCCGAATTTAAGCAAGGTAGACATAAAATTCCAAAAGCATCATAATAAGATAGAAAAATGAGTGGGTAGGAGTTTTGTACTTTTTTTGAAATTTGTACATTTCGGTGCCGAAAAAGGGTAAAATTATAATTTTGGTACTTTTTTTTGTTAACCGTTTATATTTTAAAGTAAAGGTAATTTTTCGAAAACCCACTTTTTTGAAAATGTAGTTTTAAGAAATGGTACTTTTTGAAAAATGTTTTTTGGAAAGGGTACTTTTTGAAAATGGTACTCTTTTGAAAATGGTTACTTTTTGAAAAGCTAGTTTTTGGAAAAGGTTCTTTTTAGGGCTCTGTACACCAAAAGTGTAAATTAATCTTATTGTTTTCGATACGCTGTCCGTCTGTCTTCCTGTGTGTCACAGGCTGTTTTCTCGAGAGCCGTAAGAACTACGGGCTAAAGATTAAAGGGTGTTCTAAGGCGAACAACGAAACATGTTGAAATACTAATGTAATATACAGACACTTTTATATAGACTCTCGAAATTGGTGTAGTCTGTAGAATATTTAACACAACAAAAATTAAAGGGTGTCCTGAAAGTTAATGTAATTTTGACTATGTAGTTTAAACAGTTTGCTGTATCTTGGAAACCGTAAGAGGCAAACTCTTGAAATTTTAAAAAAGCTCTAAAACTAAAAAATTCCAGAATTAAAAAAGTCAAAACGAAAAATCGCTAAAATGAAAAAAATCGCTAAAATGCAAAAATTCGCCAAAACTAAAAAGATCGCCAAATAATGTTATGGTAATTTTTAAATGAGTTAATTAATTTTTCTATTTCTGCACAACAATGGGGTAGCGAAGCACGCCGGGTATAGCTAGTAAAATATGCAATCGAAAAGTATTCGATTTGGCCAGTTTTTTAATTAAAAAAAAAATCGGATTACTCGACATTCGAAAAATCAACATTTTCATAAAACCAAGAACCGTGTGGCGGAAAAAACCCGTTCACTCAAGATTCATATCATTCACACCTGCGCTGTGCGTATCTAATGTAACTGTCATGTGATAATATTCCCCCAGATATGCATCCACCTAGAAAAGCGGTTAATAAAGTTTTTTGTTTCTTCCAAAAAACGAAATTTAAGACATTTAAGTTCAAGTTTCAGATCCGCAACATTTTGTCACTCAAATGTATTAAGTACTACAGCAGCACACACATTTTTTAACATACAGACATGTGTTATAAATGTAACAAGCCACCAACATACCAACAGTTGCAACATACAAATGGCATTGACAAGAAAAAAGAGGGTGTGGAAATAACTGTAGAAAACTTTTATTTTGTGATTTTATTTTCTTTTATATTTTTTCGTTGAACGTCAATTAGAAACACAAACTATTTGAAGTAGTTGTACTATACAAAAACCATCAACCCGTAGAATGTTGTTGCAATACTCTAAGTACTGCAATTGTTTATTGGGAGGGAATGTTCTAATAGTTGCCCAAACATTCAAATGTACAACTTTGTCACAGTGAAGTTGTTAAAAACTTTCTCCATTTTTATAGCCAGTAGTAAAAAATATTAAGGAGGGTTAATTAGTCTTGTCATAGCATTTGTAACATATCGCGTTTAAATGTAAAAAGGGCGAAAAAACTTGTGTGTTACTAATATTAGCACGGACAAATTGGTAATACAAAATTAAAGAGTTAATGCCAAGGTAGTTTTTTAAGCTGTCATAACCCTCTGAGAATTTTGAGTTAAAGTTTAGCGCAAATAATAATTATTAAAAAGCATGCTCAAACATGAAAGTTTTAGTATTCGCATTAAATTTATATTAACCAATACTACTGACCTATCAAATAAATAGCTCAATAGTCCATAAATCCAAGCTAAAAGTCTTTTAAAGTTTGTGTGTTCTAAAATCCCTCCTTGCATCTCTTCTAAATGTTCGACTCGACCATACTCTCCCAATGATGGGTATTAAAAATTCGTCTAGGCCGAAATATACAGTTTTGCTTCTTTTATAACAATTATTTCATGTGTATGAAAATTTGCATACATTTTGTTAGCATGTAATGTTTTCTCTAGGGTATGGGTTTTAAATTTTACAAAATAATTTGGTTACATTTATGCAGTGTAAGTTGGACATAAAACTGATTGACACCAGTAGAGGAAATTTTCAACATTTAAAGAACAAATTTAATTGAGAAAAGTTTTAATAAAATTTGCTTTAAGGTACATATAGAATTTATAATGTTAAATTTAAGAGAACAATATGGAAAAATAGATTGTATAGTTATAATACTAGTACAATTATGTAAATCTTATAAATTGCAATATATTTTTCTTTCACATTTAACGTTTATTGTACATAAAATTTTAATACATATTTGGTTGACTATTTGGATTTTTTTAGATCGTGTTTTTAGGAAAGTGAAAAATTTATACTTTTAATTTGTAATATTTTGATTGGGATGTTTCACTTTTTATACGTCTTTATAAAAAATTTTCCAACAAAAACTTTGAATTTTAGCTTTGAAATTAGGATTAAAATAATTTGATTAGATTAAAGTGGCCAACCCACTTGAAACACAATTGCGCAATTTTTGATATTGTACAATAATATCGCAAATGTGTATGTCATATTCGAAGGTGGCACAATATATTGGCAAAAATCAAAAGACTTTTAATTTTTACTGTGCAATGAAGAAAATTGTTTAATGTGGTGGCAACATTGTTCAGTGTTATGTTTACTTTTCCACCATCAGGAAAATTGGGTAATATTTTCTTTTAAATATTGTGCAATTTATTGCGTAGTATAGGCAAAAACCATAGTAATATGCACAATAAAATATGCAATAATATTGTATAATGGATGGGCCGCTTAACTGATTTTTCATGACATCAAGAACATCTTAAAACGTATTAACCCACACAAAGATATTTTGTCTTACAGAAAATTTATTAAAACTATTACCATTATATATACAACAGTGCACTACAATCATAAGCAGCCAATATTAAGGATCTACTTCGATTTAAAGGTAACATAATTCAAAAATACTTATCCTATAGTATATATATTTTTTTGTGGTTAAGCTTTTTGGCGAGTATTGCACGATACTGAAGTTATTTGAATTTTTCTATTTTATTGGGAGTTATTTCATTTATTTTTGGTGCTTTTTAACAGAAAAATATTTGAATCGGGAGTTATTTAAACTTTTCTAAGTTATTTCATTTTATTGAAAGTGATTTGCTTTCCATAGAAGCTTGTTCACTCCTCATAAAATTACATTTTTCAAAATTGCTTATTTAAAATTTCCGGCATTGTTGGTATTCGGCAAGGCGTTACCATTTCCTCTTCTTGAGTGTGTCAGAAGCTGGCATCGTTGACTTAAGCTTTCCTGCACTGCCGACCTACACATGGTCGCAATCACTTTCTATTTTCTGGCATTTTCAAAAACGGCTTCGCTTGCTAAAGCTTTCTTGTCTTGCAGGCATTCGACTTGACGCAATCACTTTCTACTCCCGGAGATGACCAAAGCTGGTTTCACTTTCTTAGAGTTTCTTGCATTGCATGTACGTTTAGAACTGGCTTCACTTATTTAGTTTTCTGCATTGCCGGCTTTCGGCCGAGGGTAACGAATTCTTCCTCTCGGGTATGTCCAAAACTGGCATCTAAGTAAGCGATGTATTGCTGGCCCCCTGCCAGGCGCAACTATTTTCTGTTCTCAGGTTTGTTCTAAGCTGGCTTCGCTTACCTAAGCCTTCCTGCATTGACGGCGTTCGGACGGGCGCAATCACTTTCTCCTCTCTGGTATGTACAAAAGTGGCTTGGATTACCTAAGCCTTCTTGCACTGCGTGCCTCCGAACTGACGCAACCACTTTTTCCTCCCGGATATGTCCAAAACTGGCTTGACTTTCTGAGAGTTTCTTGCTTTGCCGGGCTTCGGCTGGACGCAACCAATTTCTCCTTTCTGGTATGAGGAAAAAAAAATTGACTTGCTTACTTAAGCTTTTGTGCATTGCTGGCCTTCGCTCTGACGTAACCATTTTGTCATCTAGGGTATGTCACAGTTTCGTTTCGCTTAATTAAGCTTTGCTGCATTTATGGCCTTCGGCCGGGTACAACCATTTTCTCCTCTCGGTTATGTCCAAAACTGGCTCCGCTTTCATAGAGCTCATAGAGTGAATTGTCGGCCTTTGGGCGAACGCAGCCATTTTCTTCTCTCTGGTATGTGCAAAAATCGTTTCGCTTGCTTAAGCTTTGTTGCATTGTAGGCCTTCGGCCTGGCTCTACCAGTTTCTCTTCTCGGGTATGTCCAAAACTGTGTCCACTCTCTAAGAGTTTCTTGCATTGTGGTCCTTTGGGCTAAGGCCCTCTCTGGTATATGAAAAATTACTTCGTTTACTTCAACGGTTATTACATTGTCAGCCTTTGGGCGAACGCAATCATTTTCTTCTTTGTGGTATGTGCAAAAATGGCTTCGCTTACTTAAGCTTTCCTGCATTGCCAGCCTTTGCCCTGATGCCACCATTTTTTTCTCTCGGGTATGTCCAAAACTAGCTTCACTTAATTAAGCTTTGCAGCATTAACGGTCTTCAGACGGGCGCAACCATGTTTCCCTCTGCTTAATATCCAAAGCTGGGTCCGCTTTCTTAGAGTTCATTACATATAGGCCTCTCTGGTATGTGCAAAAATGGCTTCTCTTGGTTAAGCTTTGTTGCATTGCAGCCTTTCGGCTTGGCCCAACCACTTTCTCCTCTCGGGTATGTCCAAAACCGGGATCGCTTTCTTAGAGTTTCTTGCATTGCCGGCCTTTCCCGGACATTTTCCTCTTCTCTGTATGTGATAAAATGATTTCGCTTATTTAATCGTCGACCTTTGGTCGCACGCTTAGCTTTCTTAGAGGATCTCGCATTGTCGGATTCGGCCGGGCGGAACTTTTTTCTCCTCTCAGGTATATCCAAAGCTGGCTTCGCTTTCTTAGACATTCTTGCATTTGCTGGCTTCCAGATGTCCAACATTTCTGGGAATTCTGCCGTCTGCAAATACTTTCTTTACTAAACTATTTCCAAAACTGTCTTTGGTTACTAAAACTTTTCTGCGTTGTCGGCCTTCAACCGAATGCAAGCATTTCCTCTTGTCAGGTTCGCTCAAAGCTGGTTTTGCTTACTAAAGCTTATTGCAATCAGAAAAGATAAAATAAGCCATTTTTGGACATATCTGACGCAATTCATGAAAGCTTAAGTAAGCGAAGCCAATTGTTGGTACATATATCCGAGAGGAGAAAGTGGTTGTGATCGGCTTAAGACCGACAATGCAGAAATCTTAAGTAAGCGAGTCCATTTTGTTTTTAGATACAAGATATGAGAAAGTGGTTGCGCGCGGCCAAAGACATCCAGTGTAGGACAGTTTAAGAAAGCCAAGTTAGTTTTGGATACATCAGAGAAGAAAATGGTTCCATCTGGCAGAAGGTCGGTAATGAAGAAAACTCTAAGAAAGCGAAGCCAGTTTTGTGGCCTATTTATATTCCCGTATAAAATTTTGCTAACTATGAGATTGACAGAAAAGTTGTTAAAGTATAAAACGTTGTAAACTTTACAAGCAATATTTTCTTCTTACAAAATTTTTTGTGTGAAATTAATGCTTTTGACGTAATGAGGCAAGAAATCTAAATTTTATGGTTTTTTAATTAAAGGGGGCTGGCGGCATGTCTTACCGATCTGAAAATTCGGCAGGTTAACTTTTTTATTATCAGCCAGCCCCACCCGGTGTATTTCGCTACCCCACTAATGTGAAGATGTAGAAATTATTTTGTACCCCCCTGTCCTCCCTCCTATGCCACCACGATTTAGTTTAAAAGTGCAATTTGTTCTCAGTCTAACCCAACTCAAATTTGGCAGGTCTCTCTAAGGGTGTTCTCCAGATATAGGATAATTACAAATTATTCTGTATGGGGACAGTAAGTCTCCACAACCTCCTAAACCACCAGCGTTTTGTTGAAAAGTGCAATTTGTTCTCAGTTAGGCTACAACAAATTTAGAGAGTCCCGCTTTGTTGGTTCTTCAGATATAAGAAAATTAGTAAATACATTATAAGGGGGTAGCCGTGTAGCCGTCTCCCCCTCCTATACTTCCAAGATATTGTTGAAACTTTTACTCTGTTCTAAGAGTTACCCACATTAAATTTAGAGAGCCTTACTATTGTAGTTCCGCAGATAGAGGAAAAATATTAATTACTTTGTAGAGGGGCTACCTCACTCCACTCTTCCATATCTCCTTGATTTTGTTGGCTTTTGCACTTTGTCCTAAGAGTTATCCATATCAAATTTAGGGGTACCAGTCTCCTACCTCCAATACCTCTAAGTTCATTTTATTATAAGAGTTATCCACACCAAATTTAGAGAGCCTCACTCTTGTAGTTCTGCATATATAGGATAATTAATAATTACTTTGAATGGGGGTAACCCTCTTCGCTATCCTGTACCAACAAGATTTTGTTGGAACTTTCATTTTGTTCTAAGAGTTATTCAAATCATTTTTTAAGAGCCTCACTATTGCACTTCTTAAGATAAAGGCACATTAATAATTACTTTGTGTGGGAGTACCCGTCTTCCCCTCCTATATCCCTAAGTTTTTTTTGGAACTTTCACTTTGCTCTAAGAGTTATCAACATTAAATTTACAAAGTCTCACTATTGTAGTTCTGCAGATATAGGAAAATTAATAATTAGTTTGTATTGATGGTGGGGGGGGGGGGGGGTTCCCCCTCTCCCTTCACCCTTTCTTACTTTGCTTTAAGAGTTATCCACACAAAATTTAGAGAGCTTCACTATTGTCGTTCTGCAGGTATAAGAAAATTAATAATTACTTTATGAAGTACAGTACCCCTCTCCCCATCCTATAACACCAAGATTTTGTTAGAACTTTCACTTTGTTCTAAGAGGTATCCTCGTCAAATTTAGAGAGCCTCACTATTTTAGCTTTAGAGATAAAGGAGTATAGCTAGAAAGCTGAAATTTGGTACAGGTTGCCTAGAAAGGAGATGTTATTGTACCTATCATGAACTTGGCGCTCATTGTGATCTCAGTACTTTTTACGGCTGAAATATTTGGATAGGAACTGGGCCTTATTTTCGTCACATTTATGTTTCTCTGCGGATGATATTTTACAAATTGTACTAATTTTCAAGAAATATTTTACTTTTTTCTATTGTGTTAAATTCTTGTTCTATTATTTTAAAATATTTTTCACTGAAAATTAACAATCAACAAAAAAAAACGCATATTGAAGTGCACTTGTACTAAGTACTTAAACGTGATGATCCTGATGAAATGGGATCTTATCTTCCTTCTTGACGCCGAAATTAAGTTAGCAAAATTTGAAAAAAGCTCCTTTTTATTTATTCATTTAATCACGGTCTATGCACTAATATCCTTACAGACAAATAAAATAAGCTACATATATGTAAAGATTTAACTGATTAATTAATGACTTACATTTAAGAGCAAAAGTATGTTACGTTTTATAATGTTAACATTTACAGAAAAATCAATAAAATTATAAGAATCCTTAAAATTTTGAATAATCTTCTCAGGGGGTTAGCGTTTGCATAATTTGTTTGAAGATACTTGAGATGAAGTGGTGTAAAGTTCCGAGTAGATCTAAGAGGAATATTAAAGTAGATATTCCTAAGCAGGAATTGTGAACAAATAGAACCATTTAACAGATTTACTAAAAAATCTACGTTAAGTATTATTCGTCTACTTTCTAAAGTCGGCAAAATAATTGTATAGAGTCTTAGAGAATATGGGGGGAAGATTTTCATTTGGGTTCCATGTTGTATTTCCGAGACAAAATAAAAGGAATTGTTTTTGAACAGATTCAATGCGAGTTTTCTGATAATCAGTGTAGGGGTCCCAAACAATCGATCCGTAATCGTTTGGTTGTTACAGGATCAGTGAATTCCTTAGCCCAACGTTTGATGAAAGCGGGCATGCCTCGAGCCTTATTTACCATAATGATAATATGCTTGTTAAAATTTAATTTACAATCAAGGAGAACGCCTAAATCGAGGAAATCCGTAACTAATTCAAGCTTATTTCCACCCAATGAAAAATGAACATCAGCATTCCAACTACGTGAAAATCGCACATGTTTGCACTTTTTTAAATTAAGTTGATATTGCACCAATCATAAAATTTATCCAGATCACGTTGTAAATAATTGCTCTCGGAGATGTTATTATAACTTAAAAGAATCTTCACATCATCTGCATACATCAAAACATTGCAAAATGCTCTAACACATGTCAAGTCGTTTATAAAAATGGAAAATAAAATCGGGCCCAAGTGGCTGCCTTGAGGGACTCCAGGTTTCACAATAATATCTTTAGAGGTAAGATTTTAGTTGTACGGAAGATAAGGCCATTTTTAATAAGAATCATCACATATCGACCCCTTAGCGCCAAATGATCGTAAGCGACAAAAATTTAAATTTTCAGAAGAAGGGTTTTTTTATGTTGATAAACTAAACAATTAATATTAATACTTAATTTTAAAAGGCACACAAAATACTATAAGCTGTTGAGATCTGAATATAAAAGGATTATTTAAGATGTACTTCCGTTTCTTAAAAGATTTAGTAACTTGGAGCCATTATCCTTCATCTTGAATATTCAAGAAAACACTGAATATGGCACATAGCCGAAACCCATCCGTGGGATGACGGAAAATCGTTCCAAATTCAAAGAAAATCCCGTCACTCTCAAAATATGTTAAATAGTTCTAAATTAGTCATTGGGGTGCTATTGTACTGTTGACTTTCAAATTGTGCTAAAAAAAAGTACAATTGGACCAAATTTTGAATCCCTGCTGAGACAATAAATTATCTTAATAAATTAAGTAAAGTGCGACTTTGGTTCGCACACGATGGGTTCCGTACGAATACACATATGTATATCCCTTTTCGTTTTTGACCCTTTTTTCATTTTTCAGTTTTTCGTTGTGGTTTTTTATTCCCCCCGGGGGGGCACGTTTCATGCATCTTGGTGATTACTAACACCTTGGTGATTTGCTTCCTGGGGAGTAGGGTAGTTTGGTTTTTGCTGACATTACCTTAGGCCAATTATCCTTAAAACGTATGTGTTACTACCCAATCTCAGCAGCCGAGTAACGGACGTGCATATATTTATAAAAGGAAGTAGGCTAGTCAGTAAGGAGGTGAACCGGCACCTAGGGTCTCTCTCAAGACCAAAGTCGATAGAAAGTTAACCTCTAGGGGTTGTCTTTCGAGGCTTGACCAGTAACATAAACTGCTACCACAGGAACCAGTGGCGCCACAGATGGCTAGCCTTCCAGAGAGTTAAAGAGATGATGCTCGCCGCTTAAGCGACATCATCTGGAATGATGTCGCTGGAGCACTTCGTCTTACCGTCTGCAGGAAGGATGATTCTGTGATGATTTTTTTAGTTTTAGCGATTTTTTTGGCGATTTTTGGTTTCAAAGTTTTTTTTAACGTTTTCTTCGCTTTTTTGACGATATTTTTAGTTTTAGCGATTTATTTTAGTTATTCGTTCTGGAGATTTTTTTCGTTTTTTGGCGGTTTTTGGTTTTGGCGTTTTTTAAACGTTTTTTTCGCTTTTTCACGAAATTTTTAGTTTTAGAGATTTATTTTAGTTTTAGCCCTTTTCCCATTTTCTGTGCTTTTTCGGTTTTGGGGACTTTTTTCGGTTTTTTGTGATATATTTAGTTTTAGCGAGTTGTTTTGTTTTGGCGTTTTTTTTTTGGTTTTTGGCGATGTTGTTAGTTTTGGTGATTTTTTGGTTTTGCGCTTCTTTTCGTTTTGGCGTTTTTTCTCATTTTTGGCGATTTTCGTTTTTTGATGATATTTTTAGTTTTAGCGTTTTTTTAGGTTGTCGTGCTTTTTTCGATTTGACGACTTTTTTCGACTTTTGGGGTTTTTTTTAGTTTTTTGGCTACCTTTTTAGTTTTGGTGATAAAACACAAAAATTTAGCGATTACCTCTTACGGTTTCCAAGGTATAGCATATTGTCTAAATTACATAGTAAAATTACATTAACTGATAAAACACGCTTTAGTTTTTATTGTTTTAAATATCAGTGTTAATTGGTGTAGTCTATTCTACAGACTATGCCATTTAACACTAACTTTGAAAATTTAAAGTGTCTATATATAAGTGTCTGTATCAGTATATATAAGTGTCTGTATTGTATTACTATTTCAACATGTTTTGGTGCTCGCCTTAGAACACCCTTTAATTTTTAGCTGTAATATATTTTTATAGTTTTACATATTCTGTGAAAATTTCAGGTCCGTAGCTCTTATGGTTCCCGAGAAAACAGACAGACGGACAGACAGACAGAACGGCGGACAGCGTAACGAAGGGTTCCCTTAAACTTTTGGTGTACGGAACCCTTAAAAACTAGTTACTAACGATGCTAAATTTTCTAATATTCGAATTTGGAAAGTGAACGAACCTAGGATTAAAGATTACAATTGTTTTCTAAAGTGACCAAATTGAAGAGAGACCGTAAATATCAATTTTATTAAAACCAAAACAGTTGAATATATAAATAGATATTTTAAGGCCCAACACTTTAGACATTATCCCTGCAAAAAAATCATTTTGTTAAGGTGAGACTTAACATGATCGTGTTTATTTTCAGACTTAAGTTTTAAATAATTTTTTTATCCATAAAGTAACTAATGATACTGGTAGTAAAGTATTTAAAATTAGCATTAAGTTTATAAATTATTCAAATAACAGTAAAGTTGTTTGTATGAAACTCATTTTCCTTTAGTTTGAGTTTATTTTGCAATTTTTTGTCCATTTTTATTAAAACGTTAATATCCTGTCACTTAAGCATAATTCAACCTTAAAAATCATCTTTCAAAGCTTGATTGTTAAACAACTAGTTGCTCTTAAATGAACATTAAAAATCGCATTAATTTGCAAACTTCTACTTCATTTTTATGTTGACCAACTTTTCCGCTATTATCACATTTTTTTATCTACTGCTATTTTTACATTAAATGATTAATCAACAGCTTCAGTCATTTTATTTTGCTTCTCTTTTGAAACAGTTTGCTGGTAAATATCCAACCGATTTCACTACTCTCTCCATAACGAACAGATTTAATTTATAATAAATTTATAAATTAATGTTGAACAATGTGAATTACTAAAAAGAAAATGAAAATAAAGCACAAAAAGTTTCGTAATTTAAATTATGACTTTGGAAAAAAATTTGCTCATTAATTACACATGTTTTAATTACCAATTTAAGAGGCAAAAAAAAAAGCAGCTTTAAAAACTAAAAAGTGAAGGAAAATGAATGGGAATGTAATAAAAATCGGTATATACCAGATATACGAGCATCGTTATAAAGTGAGGGGGAAAAAATATGAGTATCTATCGAAAAAGAAAATAGCATAAAAATTAAAAAGACTTTAAGTTTGCATTAACATTTTTACTTTATTCAGCATTATGAAAAGTTTAAAGTTACAAAAGTTTTTAGTTTTTTCTTTCCTTTTTGTTCATTTTATTCTACACAACTTTTGTAATTTGCACACCAGCCTGGACTGAAACGACCAAAATATTGCATCAGTTGCTTTAAAGGAATGAAATAACATTTTACAAACAGCTGTATGTGTTTGATATAAACAAGTTTCTCTTCCTTTGAAACATGTCCTTTTTAGTTTTGCTTTGCAATTTTTAAATAGGAAATGACTGGTGGCATGAGCCGGGCTTATCAATTACTAAAACATACACTACGTATTTATGTATATACAAGAAATTGATGCTAGAAAAGTTTTGAATATATTAAAAAATATTCAAAGTCACACATTTTTTCTTAAAAAAAATTTTACATTTAAAAGGATATTAATGCGGGGCTGCCAGTTTTGGGAATTTGTTTCTAAAAAGGGGAATGTTAAATTTTTCTAAAAATACTATGCTTATATTCTTATCGCCAAATTTCTTTTATAATACGAGATCCCACATAATAACTTCAGCCATCGTCCAACCGGATAAAACATATTTTTTTACCAATCACATAACATAAAAGAACATTTTGCTCATGAGTTGCTTATTGAACTCCGGTCCAGGCTATGCTTGATTAAGGCTAAAATGGAAATTTTTTTTGAAAAATTTGCACCCATCTGCTAGCCGCACGAAAACAATGCAGGTCGCATCTTAGGTTTGCCACGTTTTAATAAAAAAGGAAAAAGATTACAAAAAAGCTCCATAACTGCCACAGAGTTACTCCTAGAGGGTTAAAGTGTAGAATCGACCCCCACTATTTTTTCTTTGCTCTTAACATACATACACGCAAAGAAAAAACATGGTTGTGGCAACCATAATCGAAGAGCAACATACTATGATTGAATATATGGTTGAAAACAAAAGAGCCATATACATGGTTCAAGCAACCATATGTATGTTTCAACACAACGATATATGTGGTTCAAAATTACGATAAATGGTTTGAAATAACCATATATATGGCTAAAAACAACCAAACGCATGGTTCAAGCAACCATGTATATGGTTCAAAACAGCCATATAGATTGTTACTACAAAATATAGTCTGAAATAACCATATATGTAGTTAAAATCAACCATGTAAATGGTTCTAAATAACCAAATATATTGTTCTATATAATCATATATATTTTGTTTTCTTAACCATAAGTTGATTAAAAAATTGACAGGAGCTAAGAAATTTTATTATTTCAATTTAAATCAAAAACAAAAATTTTCAACTGGTCAGTGTGTTGAATCTGAAATAAAAATTATTTTCTATTTTCACATAGATACACTCAAAATATTCCGTACTTAAAATTAACTGAAATTGCAATATAAAATAAATTAAAACTCAATTAAAAACCGTTCTACTTATTTTTCATTTAAGTTTAACAAAGAGTTTATTCAACTTTAAATGTTAAAAAGTTAACACACTTAAAACCATAAACAATTAATGATTTTTTATTTGTTTGGATCAATTTCACTGTCAAAAGAAATAATAGCAGCTTCCGTAAAAATAAGAGGTTTCTTTGTTTCTGCTATTTTCACTGCTACATAATCAAACCCAAGTTCCGTAAAAATAATTGATTTTTGCTTTATTTTTAAATGTTAAGAGTCTTATTATTTCGTATATATAATTATTATTTTATTAAATTTATATTTTTACTCACTGTTTGTTATGTTAACTTCTACCGGGATCAAACAAAGCTCGTTAGGGTTTGAAATCCAACGTATCAACCA
Organism: Panzeria rudis; assembly: GCA_956483635.1. NCBI lineage: Eukaryota > Metazoa > Arthropoda > Insecta > Diptera > Tachinidae > Panzeria > Panzeria rudis. The sequence goes on along the minus strand of OY101449.1, from coordinate 34,887,058 downwards.
TCTGGCCAAAGCATAGTATGTAACTTACCTGCACGAAGACAATCTAAACTTACTAATTTTATGCATTTAACATAACAAATAAAAAAAAAACACACGCATGGTCTTGGCTGAAATTGAAAATGTGACCTCTCGTTTAATAGTCTACGTACTAACCAGTACACCACTGATTTTAAATAAGTGTTAATATATGTAATTTCATTTGCAATTTCCGTTAATTTTACGTACATCATATTTTGAGTATTTGTGTGTGTGTGTTATTTCTATGCATGTACTTTTTTTGTACTTATAACATAAGCAACGGACTACATTGAAAGCAACAGGAAATCAGTATAATGTGTATTTAGTTTTTTTTATTGAATGTTAGTATCTGTTAAAAATAAGATTTCTTAGAATTTTAAATGTTTACTCTTTTAAAAATGATTGCAAGGAATACTTCTTCAACAAAATACATTCCGTTACTGTCATAATATTGTGCGTGTACATACATATTTGTTGATACATGTTATAGTTATTTACAATCGGACATGTTCTGAAAAACATTTAGTTGTGAAAATTGACACATGGTTGGCTTGAACAATATATATTGTTGAAAAAAATTCTGACTACAATCATGGTTTATTTAAAAATTCAACAACAGAATGGTTCTATAATATTAAAATATCGTTCTTATCTATACTCTTTTGATTGCAATAAAGCTATGGTTATAAATAAAACAGACATGTCTCTCTGCTCCCAAACAAGTTTTTGTTCTATCCGTTTGCTTAATGCTTAATGCTTTTTGTTAGTTTTGTGTTTTACTTGACAGCGTTTGGGTTATTTTTGTGAGCGGTTGGTGTGAAAAAATAAAAAAAATTAAAATAACAAAAAGTAATATATTCCGGCAATTAATGTTCGGTCATGTTCTGAAGACCATTTAGTTTTGAAATGGCAAAATTTCATAAGCGAAGAAAAGTTTTCTTTAATCGGACAATTAAGTGCATTCGTAGCTTTGTTCTGATAAAATATGTGAAATATCTGAAACACAAAAACCAGCTGGAAACCTCCAATAAGTGAGCTTTTTAGTTGGATTCTATCCAACTGAAAAACATTTCATAACGAAATGTTTTTCAGAACATGCCCGATTGTAAATATAACATGTGTCAACAAATATGTATGTACCTATGTGAAAATAGATAATAATTTTTATTTCAGATTCAATACACTGACCAGTTGAAAAATTTTGTTTTTGATTTAAATTGAAATAATAAAATTTTTTTAGCTACTGTAAATTTTTTAATCAATTCATGGTGAAGAAAACAATAAATATATGATTATATAGCACAATATATATGGTTATTTAGAGCCATTTAATGGCTGATTTTAACCATATATATGGTTATTTCAGACCATATTTTGTAATTTTGAACAATATATATGGTTGTTTTGAACCATAAACATGGTTGCTTGAACCATATATATGGTTGTTTTTAACCATATGTATGGTTATTTCAAACAATTTATTGTAATTTTGAACCATATATATCGTTGTTGAGAAACATTTATATGGTTGCTTGAACCATGTATATGGTTGTTTTGAACTGTATATGGTTGTTTTCAACCATATATTCAACCATAGTATCGAAGAGCAGATTATGGCCACCTATCGTTCGATAGAATGATCATATATTTAAATTTTAAAACAAACATTCAACTGCCTCGGTTTCTTAAGACGCTGTCCTGAGGATTTACACAACCTATATCCGTCCGAATATGGAATACAACTCTGATGTATGGGCCGGCGCTCACACTGGGAAAAAGCACAATCTAGCGGCGGAAAAATCAACTCCTCCAAAACTAATATTCTAATCCACAAAAAGTGTATGGATAAATTATAGAGAAGGATATAGGTTACAAGGTATATTAAAAGTTAGGTAGGTATTTTTAAGACAGTCGGCGCTATATATTTTTATATAAGACCAATTTTACCGATAAAATTCTTTAGTTGTCGGACAGCTTACATCTTCCAAGTTAATAGCCTCATCTATAAAAAATGTATGGATGATATATAGGCAAGCATGAAAGCTTTAAGGCTTATAAAAATATAGCCGGCTATTAGGCTTTAGCACAAGTGCATATTACAAATACTACAAGCCACTCTCTTTTTTTTTGTCAACTTGCTTTATACTACCTTCACTTGAAAATTATAACCGAATTTTCTCTTATGAGAAACAAGTCCAATAAGAATTGTGCTTGTACCAAACAAGACAAGCAAATTTGGGTGGTTGAGGAATGCAAACAAAGCAAATAAGATTGTTTGGATGATTTACTATAATACGCGAGTATTTTGTATTTTATTTATTGTATTTGTACGTTTATTAAAATTAATGTTATTGCTCTATAACTTGAAATTTATTTTATATTATTAACATATTGATAAAGGTTAGAAATAAAAATAAAATTTGATAATAAAAATCAAGAAAATTTCTGCAGGAAAAATATCAATAATACTTCACTGATCATAACAATATAATTATTTCAACAATTCACTCCAATTGTTTCAAAATCACTTTAAAAATGAAAGTAAGCAAAAACCAGAAAAAATTTAACGGTTAAACAAAATAATATTTATAGGTACATAGTTGGAAAAAACAAATACTTTAAATATTTTCGATAACACTTAGAGTATACCAGCAAAATCTTGTTTGCTTTATTTTCTTAATATTTTACAAGTGCGAGTAAATATAAATTCTTGGGACGTATAAAGAGAATAAAGTTTTGTATTTGAGTTTTCTTTCTTTGCATTTGCTTGCGTTGTCCATCATCTGCACTTGAATTACGCTGAGAATGTTTAAAAAAGCAAATGTATTTGGTTTCAAATAGACTTGATGCTATCCCCTACCGGCTATTTTTAGCACAGTGGGCGCTATATGTTGTTATATAAGACCCATTTTACCAATAAATTTCTTAAGTCTTCGGAAAACCCGTATCTTCCAAACTAATAGTCTGATCTACAAAAATGTATAGATGAGTTGTAGGCAAGAATGCAGGCTATAAATTCTGGAAAAATTAGACAGCTATTTTTAATACTGTGGGCGCTATATTTTGTTATATAAGATCAATTTTACAAGAAATCTCATTCTTCAAAATTAATACTCTTATCCACAAAAAATGTATGGATGAATTATAGGCAGGTTGTAGGCTTTAACCCTAGAATATTAACGCTATTTAATACTACGTTAACACTAACGTAAATTTTACGTTCTTTCGAATTTTTCCTAAACCGCTTCAATTAATATGGTTATTTCTGTCATTTTTTTATTCCATTAGTTGTGGTTTATTAAATAATAAAAATTAACTTATAATTCATATTAAGATAAACAAAAACAGTTTTACAAGCAAAATAAAAATTCATGTTTGAGATGAAAGCATGATGCTTGTGTAGCAACAATAATAAAAAACTACACGTAAAATTTACGTGGGTTAATATTCTAGGGTTAAGGTCCGTACAAAATAAGTCACCTGTTTCAGCACAGTGGGCGCTATATGTATAAGACCAATGTTACCAATAAAAGTCTTAAGTTTTCTTCCAAATTAATAGTCTGATCCACAAAAATTTACAGATTTGTTATAGCTAAGGCTGTAGGCTATAAATTCTGTATCAAAACAACGTAAATCGAATTTGATATTGCACATAATAAAAATTGGATTTACATGTATTTTTTCTTTTCATAATTGAGGCGATGTAAATCGAAATGACGACGCAAATCGAAATGGGAGTGAAGAAAACTTTCGCCGGCCGAATAAAAACACGGAAAAAACAAAGATTTTAATTAGACTCTGGGATTTCTCGGGTTTTGATAATGACTTGTAAGCAACTGAGGCGACGTAAATCGAATGGCAACGCAAATCGAATTTGGAAGGCACCAAAAAATTAACGATGAAAATCGAATGGAGACGCAAATCAAATTTGATAGGTACAAAAAACTTGACGACGTTAACCGAAACAACGTAAATCGAGGCGACGTAATTCAAGGTATTACTGTATTCACTACATGCATACACAGTACATGTGCATGAGACGTATGAGTAATATGATGGTATGTACTATCATATTACTCATACGCATACAGCTTTGTGGTATAAATTGAAATTCGCATTTTTTCCCGTTTTTTTTGTTAAAAATTGCAAAAAAATGCCTGTTCAATATATCGTAAACATTTTTTTTATATACAAGAGTATTGCTATGTTTTTAAATAAATAGTAAAGAAATAAGAATTAAAAAAATTAAGTTTGATACCATTTTCATGAAGTTAAATAAAATACTTCTGAAAATTTGACTAATTTTAGAAAATCTGCTCGCCTGGCCACATTTTTCACCGGGCTGGTAACAATTAAAAGCCAGATTAATTCTATCAAATGTATCTAATAGAATTTGTAAGGAAATTTGAAAAACTCGATGGACGTTTCTTTTTTCCAAGCGATTAATTTAGAATTTCGTAGAAAAATTCACTATATTCGTCCAATGCTGGATGTAGCGTGCATGCTTCAATCCATTTAAAATTTCAGCTGCAGCCATTTTTGAGGTCTATTCTTTTGAAATATTAAAAATAAAAAATTTTAGTTTCGAAAATTTTTTGAGAAAAACGTCGAAAGATTAAGCTCTATTATGGTCAAAATTTAGCAATTTTTCACCCTCATTTCAAAGTCTTGACTTTAATTTTTTTTCACGGCTACATGAATTAAGATAACTTAAAAATTCCTTAAATATATTATCAAGGATTTTATTGAAAATCATAATATATTTTCTTGAGAATTTTGTCTGTGCTATTACTGGAGATATTTAGAAAATCGGGAACAAAGTCGAGGACAAAACCAAAATTTTAAAATTCAAAGCCAAATATCTCTGAAAATATTAAAGGTATATTAATGAAGTTATGTGTGTTTTCTTTGTATATTTATAATCTTTACAAAAAATTAATATTTGTAAAAGTTATGAAGCCAAAAATTATTTTCATGCCTACGTAACTCACCGTATGTTTCAACACGGTCGTCCGTGTTTCATTATTCTTAAAGCTTGGGTCCTCCTCTATGATTTTTATATACATTGTTTTATAATCAGATCGCAAGTTTCAAAGATACAGATTTATTACACTTTTTTTTGCCAATAGGAACCGCTGTGCGTTGTATGTCAATATATTTTAAAATAGTTTAAAAATGTAGTTGAAAATTTGTTTAAAAAACATTTGAAAGACACCTACAATTTTTTTTCGAATGTTTTTTAAATGTCGTATGAAGCCAAGGATGAGAAAGTTAACTTTCTTGAAATGTTTTAATAATAAATTTTTTATATACTTATTTAATTCTTCAGAAATTTATCAATATATTCGAAAAGATAAGTAAAAATTATACTTTTAGTCCTCCAATGAATTTAAAATGATGTGAAACAAGAAAAAAAACGAAAAGTTTTCCAAAAAGCAAAAATTTAACTATCCATCTATGAGTGTCAAGAAAAATTAATTGTTAAAATATGAAGCTTTTAATATAAAAAACTAATGGAAATCTAAAAGTGTTTAAGATTCAAGTAAATACAATTAATTTTCAGTCGAAAACTGCAATTTCTTTTCAACTTTTTATCTTTAAAAATGTTTGACGTTTTGAGGCATTACAGAACAGACTGTTCACAAACTTAATAGTCGTATTTGATACAATATTATACTCTGTGCTGGGTCACACACGTCAAGTTTTCATGCTCAAGTTTCAATTCAGGTGGGAGAGCGACAGAGAAATTTTTTATTCATTTCTCTGTCTTTCTCACAGCGGAATTAAAGCTTGATCAAGAAAACTTGACGTGTGTGAACCAGGTATTTACAACGGTTGTGAATTTAACAAAAAATTCGTGATTTTATTTAATCGCTGAAAAAAATTTCATTTATATATTGTGAGAGTGGATTGTGGGGTCCACAATGGTCATAAATAAATAAAAAGAGTTAAAATCCCACCTAGTTTTTCATTGTTATTAAGCTATATGATAGTAAGGACAAGTTCTGGCATTTCGTTTGGCGCACACTGTATACTGAATTTTCGGAGATTTTAATTTTTTCTGAGTATCTTAGATTTCTTGCTAGCTTGGATTTTTTTTTAATTATGGGCTTCTGGCAGATACAGTAATAGAAAAAGCATCATAACGCTAATGTAATTTGACATCAACGCTAAGTCAAGTGTCTTCGTTTTTGGCCCCATGACACTTTTCATCACTGTGATGTCAACCTTTAAATCAGCTGGTTGTCAATGCAAATGACCACAAATCTATTATCAAAATGTAATGACACATCGACATTAGAGAAATGACTAATTGACATAAATTTAATGACAAAATATCACAATGTGGTGTCGCTGATAGAAAAACAATCATAACGCTGATGTAATTTGTCATCAATGCCATGTCAAGTGTCTTCGTTTTTCACCCAATGACACTTTACATCATTGTGATGTCAACCTTTACATCAGCTGTCATCAATCGAGTGATTGAAAAAATTATACATATATATATATTTTTTCTTACTTTTACTTGTTTCTATTTTAGTTTTATTTTTTGCTATATTTCTTTTCTTCTAATGCTAATTTTGATCCCATGCTCCTCAATTCATCGCACATTTACAAACAAACGCCTCTACCATTTCAGGTGTGTCACGATTAAAAACATGGGAAGCACATAGTCAACATAAACATTATTGTTGCGACATACATATGATGAATAAGTGCCATCAATATGATGAAAAGGTTTCATAATATGGTTTGCTTCAATGTTTTGCCTGTGCATGTATGCTGTATTGTCTTAGTTTTTAAAAAGACTTGCTTATTTTATTATTATTTGCTCTCTCATATTAATGAAGATAAGTGTACATCAATGCAATGTCATGCTTTTTAAAATTTTAAAAATGCGATAAAACATAAAAAGAAAAAAAAAACAATAAAATTTACAAACATTATAACATTGTTTACTTATATCTTTTGTACATATTTTACACTTTATATATATATGTCCTTTATTTATTCACATATCTTACAATATTATATATTGCACACTATACATAAATAAAACATTCACGGGGAACATAGGGCGTTAACGAATTCTCTCCATCTACTTCTGTCTCTAGCTAACTATTTCATTTGATTCCAAGAAAGTCCTGCTGTTTCGTGTTCAGACGTAACACCTCGTTTCCAGGTGTTTCGCGGTCGTCCTTGGCGACGCTGGCCCTGTGGATTCCATTCCAAGGCTGCTCTAGCTATCTCAAAGCTTGGGCGTCGTAAAATATGGCCAATCCATGTCCATTTTCTTTTCAATATTTCGGCACTTACGGGAATTCAGTTTGCTTCCTGCCATAAACTCTCGTTAGATATCCAATTTGGCCAGTATATTTTTAATAGCTGCCTGAGACAGCGATTTACAAAATTTACACTTTAATAATGTATAATAAGTGACATCGCATTGATGTCATTCCAGTCATAGCATTAATGACACTTAAACCACAGCAAACTTCTACGATGAAGCTTGTCATTAGATTGATGTCTCTTTTCGTTTTATGGATGACATTTGTCATAGCATTGATGCCAGGATTCTGATGACAGGCCGTAATCAATGCGTCGATACAAATTTCTATGAATGTATAAGTTGCTTGCGATGTTGTGAAATACGGAGTATTAAAAAATCTTTCACTATAATTTTATTTACTTCAATTTTCTTAAATGAATTTAAACTTTTTCAGTTTTTTTTAGACATAAAAACTTTTACCACTTAAATATGAAACAAAAATAGTTTTAAAATTTATTGTAAATATATTTTCATCAACTAATGTTTTTCTTCCAATTGCATACTTTTGTGCAATGAAATATAATGAACAAACGCATGAAAAGTTTTATAAGAAAAAAGTTTTGAGATTTTTCTTCTGCAATCACCTTTTTGTGCACTGACTTCTTCTTCTTATTCTTTTTCTTACAGTCTAGTAGTTGTGGGGTTCGTGGCTTAAGTTTTTATTTACTTTTGAATACGATTTTTATTTTGTTTTCTATAAAAGGCGATGACCACTTATAAGAAAAAGGCAAAAACTTGTACAATTTATTGGAACCCAAAAATGTAAAAATGTTAAATTTTACTGTGGTTGAGTTTTTGAAGTGTTTTCGAGTGCGCGCATTTTAAGTTTTGTGGCAAGAGTTTGTGTAGAAATTGAAAAAAGAAAGGAACAAAAAACAAGGCTGCATTTTTTTTTTGTTTCATATAAAAGTTAATTGAGAAGACCAGCTGTTAAATGAAAAAGTTATTAAAATTTGGTTTAATTTCGAAGTTATTTTAAGTTGGTCAATTTAATACTATAAGGAAGGAATTGCCGTTGATTAAATAAGAAAAGCAGTTCTCTGGATAGGGTAGATATTTTAGATACCAGGACAGATTATATGAGCAAAGAAAAGGAATGCCAATGGGCTCACCGGCCTCTCCTATAATAGCGGATATTATTATGGAGGAACTATTGAACGCGTCTCTAAGAAAAATGGAAAACACACCAAGATTATTGGTCAAATATGTAGATGATCTTTTCGCAGTTGTAAGATCAGACAGTGTTGAAAGCACTTTGCAAGTACTAAATGCTTTTAATGAACAGATTAAATTTACAATGGAGGTAGAAAAGGATGGAAATCTACCGTATTTGGACTCGGTCATAATTTGGCAAGGGAATACATTGAAGTTGGATTGGTATCAAAAGCCATTGTGCTCAGGAAGATTGATAAATTTCTATTCAAAACATCAAAGAAAAATAATTATGAACACTGCTATTAATTTTATTACAAGAGTTTTATCTATTAGTGACCAGACGTTCCACTCAAAAAATATTAACAAAATTAAGAATATTCTAGCAAAGAATGATTTCCCAAGAAAAACTATATTAGATCTATTGGAACATGTAAAAGCCAAAAGCGGCAATGAAGGTATTCAAACAGAAAAAGCACCCAAATCATATAAATCATCAACATATATACCGGGGTTCTCTGAAAGACTAAAACAGTCTGACATTTACGACAAAGACAAAAACCAATTAGCGTTCAGAACTTTTAACACAAACAGTAAATTGTTCAGCAAAACAAAATCAAGACTAAAAACTGATGAAAAGTCGAACATAGTGTATAAAATTGGTTGTAATGGAGACGGGTCCAATATATGCCAAAAGGTATATGTTGGTACCACAAAAACAAAATTGAAGACTAGGATGGCTTCACATAAGTCTGACCTTAAATCAACTCAAAAACCATTATCACAAAAAACTGCACTTGCGGCCCACTGTGCTTTAACAGGTCACAAGCCAAATTTCAAACATGTAAAAGTACTCACATCAGAGACTAATCATAAAAAGAGATATACACTGGAAATGCTACATATAATAAATGTACCAGCTGACAAGAGGCTAAATTATAAGAGCGATGTAGAAAAATGCGCGCAGATATATAGGAGCACGATAAACAAATATAGACCAAAACAAAAATAGTGTTTGTTTGGATATTGATAAGGGCTGATTAAAGTAAAGCCTAAACAACGCTTTTACAATAGAATTAATTCCAACTTACCTTTTTTGTAATTATATTTTATTATATTTTGTGTTGTTTTTTTCACTTGTGTTTTTGTATATATTTTTAGATTCCCCTGAAGATGATCAACGAAGTTTGATCGAAATATCGGGAAAATAAAATATAAATAAATAAAATGAAAACCAGGAGTTTTTTCAATTTATTAAACGGACCTCAAGCTGAACTAAAATCTTTTCTAAAAATTAATTAAATAAAAGGTTCTACAAAATTACACAATAATTAAATTAAATTTATTTTTAGACAAACTTTTGTTTGAAAATTTTTTGGTGATAATTTTTTGTGTGCACTTGTGTTGTTGATGTCGACAAATAAAAAATTAAACGATGAATGGTCTCAATTTGAGCAATTTATTATTAGTAATAAAATAAAGTTAAATAATAATAATAACAATACATAATAATAATATAAAGTAAAAAATTAGTTTTAGAAGTTTTATAACCGAAAAGAATGAAGCTAGATGTTTGGTTTGAGTTGATTGAAGGTGGGCCAGTATTTATTTGAGAGTTTTGCCTCATTGCTTGATTTTTTGCCTGTAAAGCCAACAAACTATTTCGAGCAATAGCTAAATCGATTCAACTTTGGCTTGTAAATTTGCTACGGTTGCATTTAAATGTCTGTTTAATTCTGCTATATAATTTTTTTGGTCCATAATGGGAAAAAGATGAAAATCTATTACACCCTGTTGGGAATCGAGATCCTCCTCTTTAACACAAAATTTACAGTCGATAACATTAAGACCTACTAAAATACCCATAATGATGACAAACTCCTCGGTCATCATTAAAGCGCGTGGCTCATAATATTCGTATAAAGCATCTTCCCTATACTCTGTAAGAGTATCAAATCTATACGAAGCCAAGTACGTGCGCGACATATATGTGTGTGAAGAGTTGGTAAATCACGAACAGTTGCTGTTATATCGTGCGCTTCAGGACAATAGCTCTCAACGCATTGCAATAGATCCCAGAGTTCTTTTCGTGGTCCCAATAGTCCCTTCTTTGTACGCAAACCATGACCCAAAACATGTTCAATAACAATAAAGAAGTGTTTCAAAGTTAAATGATCAGAATCCAACATACATACGCCCGTAGCGCACCGATTGGGCGAGTAATTCTTTTACCACCAATTTTCAAATATTTACCTAATTACTACGTTTAATTTCAGTGGGATCGCGAACGGGCTTTTTATTTTTAACAGGTGTTGATAATTGGGAGGTTGAAGCTGATGATGTTTCCGAAGTGGCGCCAATGGAGCTTGTACCTAAAACAGCACCATCTGCTGCTGAAGCAGCATTTGAGACAATTGAATTTAACTGAGATAATAAGGATTCTGTGCATCGAAATGTGTGTGTCGCGTAACCGGTTTCAACAAAAAATTTTTTATAAATCACATAAATAAATGTTTTTTTTATTGTGTCACAATATTGAAACATACATACATATGTAAGTATGCCTTTTGTTTACATTTGTAGTAACTTTTATTAGCATAGAGTTGCATTTTTTATGGTACAATTTGCATATTTCATCACTTTTTATTTTCAAAGTAGCGTTTTATTTGTGAAATCTTTGATGTGGCAATATGTTAATTTGACAGTGAGTAAATGCATTACGTGAACAACGTAAAGCTTGACGACCGACAAATCGATAGTTACCCAGCAAAAATTATTGCTTGCTGGAAGTATTTTTGTAAGGGAGACTACAAAATGGAATCACTTGCAATTGCGCTTTTATAATGCATGATTTTTGTTCGCGATGAGCCGCTTAGAAGCAATAGTTTATGGTTCCATAAAATGCTTATATTAGTGCTGAAAATCATCAAAATTTTCAGCACTAAAACTGAAAATATATGGAAAAAATGGTTCGATGTGGGTTGGCGGGGCTGATGGCTTTATGTTAAAGGCTTATTACTTCTCATCTTAAGTTATCAATTTTGTATTTTTACTCACTGTTTGTTATTTTAATTTCAACCAGTATCGAACTATGCATCATCAGATTTGAAATCTAACGCACCAACCACTGAACCAAAAACACTGTTGCAAATCGGCAGCATGAAGTTAACATGAACTTACTCTTATAAATACATTATTTAAATATTATTTACTTTATTTTTAAAATGTACTGTTCGTGTTTACACAGCTGTATGTTTATGTACTGTTGTGTGTATACAATCGTAGAACATATTTTAAGGGTCTCGCTTCTGTTAGTGCTTCCAAGAAGCACTATCGTCAGTGAGAGAAGTTAAATATTAACTACTTATGTTGCTTTACATATATTTTGTACATTTTAAAATTATCGTCAAAAGCTAATAAGTATTCGTGAATACTTGTTCGTGGTCTTTTGCAAACTTTAAGTGCATTTGTGGTAGCATTTTTGGAAGCATTTGTTCTTAGATAAGCAATGCATTGCTTCTAACAGCTTTTAGTGTTTCTAAATGTCGAGTATTTTTTGCTGGGTAGTGGGTCGCTCAAACGAACTATAATGACTGACTTGTCGTTAATTGATCGAGTTGTCGATCGACATCGTGCGTTAGGCTGTTAATTTGCATCATCTTTACTGTTTCACCAATATCTCATGGAACGTAAATCACAGAAATTGTACTCAAAGAAAGATAATTTTTTGAATACACAAAATTTTATAAATAAAACAAAAGATTTTGTAAGTATTTGATAAATACACCTAAAACAAAAACAAAGTTAAATATACTGTCGATACTTTTTGAAAAAAATATCGATATGTCCAAATATTCTATTAAAAATATCGACGATATATATCGCTATATTTTTAAGAAAATATCGGTAGATCGATATATCGATATTTTTTTGCTCATCCATATAGTATGTGCGTAAATAGAAATGTTCTTTTTAATAAAAAACATATTTTCTTTTAATACGTATCATAAAGATATTTTCTTCCATGAGAAAAATAGAAAATAAAAGAGATGCAATATCCAATATTGTTGTACAAAGCAATTGGCTTATCCTATCACTGACAGCTAAGGCCATAACAATTTGTACATGAAATACCAGTATGATTCCACCATATATTCATACAAAGAATGTGTGATAAAGTGATAAGGTCATTGCTGTTTTACATATATATTTAATAGGTTATTGATTTAATCAGGCTTCTGCTTTAATCGCTTAATCGCTCGATTACTTAATCGAGTTTTTAGTTTAATCGGTTAATTTCGCTATACAAAGGTTAACCGATTAGTAAAGCTGTTGCATAAATTAAGTAATTTCAATAAATGAAAATGTATAAATTACACTATACAATAATATGAAAAGTCTGCCATGACCTTTGATCACCACTATATTTTTTTGATGTGTTATGGTCCCCTAACTACATTAGCCGAGTAGCAGTAGTAGGAGTAGCCGTTCTCCCATCGAACGCGTCCCCAGGTGGTGGATAGGGGAATGGTCATCCGTGGACCATAGGACCATAACCGGCTAAAACCCCAAATCCAAGTAACGTGTATCTCGTAATAAGCGGTTCTCGGTAGGCGACTCTTCCTCATGTTAGAGTCGGCCTTTGTATTTATATTCTGCCTGCTTGCTGTCTACAGAACGAGACAGCAAGCAGGCAGCCCCGGCACCAGAATAGGTTACAAGAGACTAATCATCTATGTTAATTTTTCCCTTGTTCCTTGGAATATTAATCATACCCAATTCTTTCTGAATATAACGTTACGAACCTTAGCCTAATAATCAATTTAGATTCACTAATCATCTGTTTATCTGAATGCAAATGATTAATGAAACTGAAACAAATACAAGTAATAATAATGCACCACAACTGATGACGAACCTTGGCAAACATAAACAGATATGCATTGCCAAAACTATCACCTCTGTTGCCGGACAGGATGCGTAAATTCTGCCCTAAAGCAGGTAATGGGTTGCCACGGCATGAGTAGTAGAAACCATAACGGCGAACTGTTTGTGGAATTATGTCAGGCATATGAAATGGTAATTGTGGGAGGGGGGGGGGGGGGTAACTATTCCCACATAAAGATATTCACAAATATACCTGGACTAAATGGTAATACCCGCAATCAAATTGACCACATATATATTAACAGCAGATGGAAATCCTCTTTATTGGACGTGCCCACAAAAAGAGGTGCATATATCGACAGTGACCATGACCAAGATTAAGCTAAAGAAAAAGAGGAGTGAAATAATAACTCCACAATCATGGCACGGCACAGGTGATATACTGAACCAAATTGCGGAAGAAACACTGGCACCCATCCAAAAGTCCAATAGGAAATAGTGGATCTCTGAGGAAACTTGGAAATTAATAGAGAATAGAAATATGTTAAAATCTCTGATGAACAAAAACATTTCATATAAACCACATTATTCCATTGCCGACAAAATGGTAAAACGATCAGCAAGGAACGACAAAAGGAAGTATATGGAGCAATGGATGCTGAAGCCGCGGCAGGTGTCAACAACACAAGAGAACTCTATCAACTCGTCAACCGCATGACATACAAAAGCACAATGTGATTCAACCGATTCGCGACTGTAAAGGCACGTTGCTTACAACCACGGAAGAGCAGACATTAAGATGGAGGGAGTACTTTAATGAAGTACTCCCGTATTCCCGTATTTATTTACTGTGATGTACCAACACTCGAAGAAGTCAAATCCTCTATAGTCAAACTAAAAAAAATAAATCCGCAGGAGAAGACAACATTGCTCCACATTGCTGTTAGTGGACCCTGACACTTCCGCCAAAATCGTTCACGGCCATATAGTATGCACATGGATAGAAGCAAATGTGAGCAACGAGTGGACTAGAGGAATCATAGTTAAAATTCCCTAAAAAGATGAATTGAGAGATGGCGAAAATTAGAGCAATGCTTAACAGTATATACAAGGTGTTGGCAAAAATAATTCACACGAGGCTGAAACTTATAGAGAAGCCACTAAGGGACGAACAGGCCGGTTTTCGTCCACAGCGCAGTTGTCTTGATCAATCCAATACACTGAGAATAATAATTGTTGAACAGTGCATTGAATGGTGCTGTCCACTTTACTTGCTATTTATAGACTCCAAGAAAGCATTTGATGCAATCAAAAGGAATGCAATCTTGACACGCATTGTGACAGAAGGGGGTTACGGACAAAATAATTAATGTTATAAAAGCGAGGTATGCAACAGCTGAACTACAATAATGGATCAATCAGCAGCTCGTTTACCACCAACATCGGAGTACGGCAAGGTAGTCCACTGTTGTTCTAGATAACATCATGTTGAAACTATGCACAAGGAGAACGGGTAGTGTGGGGTCTACAAACCCATCTTGAAGATTTGGAATACGCCGACAACATCTGACTACTATCTCATAAGGTTTCCGATATGCAGGAAAAAGCAAATGAGCTCGTGAAGCTAGCTAAACATGTAGGGCTTGAAATAAACACAAGAAAAACCTTTGCTATGCGCTTGAATAACAGCAGCAACATACATACTACGATTGAAAACAAACACACTAAATTTGTTTAAACGTTCTGTTACTTAAGTAGCATTATGTCGATTAATGGTGGAATAGATGCAGGCGTCAACAACAGATTAAATAAGGCTAGAAGTGTTTTTGGGCGACTTAAGAATATTCAATTCCTGTGTCAAATCAATTTTGTTGTACGGCAGTGGAACATGGCTTTTCGCTGATACTATTATAAACAAATGCCTGCGAAACATATGCGGTATATTTTAGCCAAGCACAATCACCAACGAAAGCCTGTGGAATATTGCAAAGGAAGAACCCATCGAAATACAAATCAAGAGAAGAAAATGAAGATGGATTGGCCATACATTGCAAAAACCATACGACTCAGTGCAAGCATGGCCTTAGAATGGAGTCCACAGGGAAGCAGAAGACCTGATCGCACTCGCATGACATGGAGAAGAACTCTTTTGAAAGACCTTGCCCAAATAAATAAATCCTGGGACTATGTTAAGTTAAATGCTAATCACAGATGTTATTATAAATGTATTGTTGATGCTAGGGTATTCAATCGAATAATATTTGCTCGATTAATCGAATAATTGGAGTCAAAAATGTTCGTTGAAACAAAAAATTTTAATTTCGAGTAAAAATTTATTCGATTAACTTAGGTGGATTAATCGAACAGCTCGAATAACTGAAAATTTTTATGTACATTTTCCTTTTTTCGATAAAATGTTTGTAGATTTCTTAATAAAAATTGCCAAAAATTTTTAGATTATGTTAAATTTGCCATTCAATTCAAACGTTATTTCATGCATGAATAACAAATTAAGTAAATTAAGGACACAGAAAATAGGAAAAATTATTTTTAATTAAAAAATTCGTTGTGCCAATTAAAAAATTAATTAAATATTCACCTGTAAGCGAATTGCTATTAAGTAAATTTTTGTTCCAAATTCAATTGAAATAATTTTTATTAAATATTTAATAATACTAATCAAAAGTTTAATTAAAATATTTTCATATTTTCAGTTAAATTTTTAATTGTAGGGAAATCATGGCGCTTAATATTGGATCCTTATCTCAGCTGGCTCTGGAGATATGACGTCATAAAATTGTTCTCACGTTTTATGTATTTTATTGTACATATTTGTTACAGAGTTTAGAATTAATACTAAAAATATGTTAAGATGCGATAAGAAGAGGGGGTTAAAATCGGCGAAAATGGTGTAATATATGAACAGTTCCTTCCCTAATTTATATGTTGGCTTAGACAAAACAAAACTAAATTTAAAATTAAAAGCAATACAAATAACTTTATCATTTTGATGCGTATTATTCATATGTACTATATTTTTTTTATTAAATCCACTTTTTTTCATAGTCGTATTCCATACCAGTAAATTTCAAATACAAATTTGACTTTTGTATTGTAACAATTACAGTAAAGCAAAATGAATCCTTTCATGCAACTACCAACTAACTACAAGTATAAGTTCTTTTTTTTCTCCAAGAAAAGGCTGACGACAATGATGTTGTTTGGCTTTTATAAAAGGGCTGACGAGTAAGTTTGTGGGGTTTCGTAGGTTTATTTGTGCTAAAGCCCATAATGCAAATATTCATTCGTTTTGAACAAACAGCAACTGCAACAATAGCAATAAAAACGATAACTACAACAACTTTTTGTTTCACTTAACAAGTTAAAGCTAAGCGGGCGGAGTAGAACACAAAGCTAGATGATGATGATGATGATGATATTGTTTTCCTCTGCTCTTGAGTGTTGCTTACTTTTGGTTATGTTTCTATATATCCTTTGTTCATAAAAATGTATAAATTTTTATTATATTCTTACTCTAAAGACTTTGAAAAAGAAACAAGTGCAACAAAAAAAAAATGGATAAATTCGAAATGTAAATAAAACTAAAAATCGTTAAAAAGAAAAGAACATAACTGCAAATCTTCAGAAAGAACAAACTAAAGAAAATCTTTAGAGCTAAAATAATACGAGTATTAAGAAAAAACTAAAAGACACAAATACAAATTTAGTATAAAATGTAACAAATGCAATATTCAACAGATGTCACTGGTAAAACAAGGAATAACTGTATGCGTGCTATTTCATTTGTTTTTACTAAATGGTTCATAATTATTTGTTGAACTCGGGGTGCCATGATTACAATTAGAATAAGTTCGACAGAAATAAAAAAGTTATGAATAAGAGGTACTGCGTAATACATTTAATTGCCAACACTCGGTTTTATTGTACAAGTAATAAAAATCAGGCAACTGAGAAAAGTAACAATAAGGGTATTAGCCATTTCGTCTATGGTTTTGTGTATTGAACGTTACTCTTAATCATTTTAATATCGGAAACTATAACTATCTAAAATGTTTTTTTTTTAATTTACCACATATATTATATTATTTAAAAAGTCTCACTAATCGATCATGATGTGTACACTAAAATAGGCATTAAACATATAAATTCACACAAAAATGTATTGAACGTTACTTTGGAAAAATGCTCAAATATGATTTGGCTTTGAACTTTATGATGACAAAAAGAAGTTAGCATTATAGGAAAGTCAGTAACGGTACAGAAACAAAAAACTAGACTTAAATTAAACCCGTCCGACCAGCGTTGCCAGAATGCTGATTTTATCATATTTTTGATGATTTTTTAACCAAAATATGATATGATGATTTTTTTCCCCAAATGATGATTTTTTTCTAGCAAATTATAATTTCCTTATACTGTTTATATGTATATCGTCAAAGAAAATGCAAAAAGCCAAATCGGACACATTACAAGTTTTACAGGAGAAGGATGAAAGCTGTTATTGAATCAATCATGATCGATGATAAAAATTTTTGTGGTATGTACAAAGTTTATTGGGCTAAATTCAAATAATTTTTAAATTTGTTTCTATCATGTACAGGTCTGTTTTTAATGGGTATGACTAATATTTCAAATTGCTACGTCAGTATATTTCACCCTAACTCAATAACGAATTATCCGATTTGAATAAATAAGCCAATCATGCATACTAATTTTTTATATTTCCAACTGTTTTGGAGTTCTTCAGAAATAATCGGCGAATTTTTTTTTTGCAAAATTAATTGTTCGTTTTCAAAAACTCATAAAAGAAATTAAAACTGCAAAAACTTTAAATTGTTATCATTAGTCTGACAGGTAGGATAACTAGAAATAAAATAAGCCTTAAATCATTAAAATCGATGCCAAATGTTGATTTTATTCGCAATTAAGTGAAGGTGGCCAGTTTATAAAAGTCACAATTTTCATACAAAGGAAAAATTTAAATTTGTGTGTGTATTAGTTCCCTCAACTAATTGTGGATAAAATCGACATTTACTTTCGATTTTAATGGTTTATGGCTTATTATATTCCTAATATACCTACAAAGCTTCCTTCTTAATTTTTTCATGACTTTTAGAAAACGAAAAAAAAATTCTTTGGTCGAGTGGTCTAAGCGGAAGAGAACTCTCTAGAGATTAGCGGGAGCTATCGAAACTTGTCAGTTCAACCCTCCGTGCAGTCAAATTTTTCTTTGTCTACATGCTTCACATTTATCTATAAATAAAAATATAATTTAATTGAAAAATTAAATTAAAGCCGAGCTCAAGCCAAAATAATTAAATTTCTTTAGATATAAACCCATATACATACATACAGTTCGACTAAAGCTCATAACTTAATTGAAAAAAAATTCACTTTGCATGAAAAACTAATTTTTCGCCGCTAGTTTCTGAATCACTCCCAAGCAGATGTAAATTGAAAAGAATTAGATATAAATGACTTAAAGGCAATTTTATTCTGCATTTTTTATTTATTGAAATTGGATAGACCATTCTCAAAGTTAGGGTAAACTATACTGATGCACATATTGAAAATCTTAGTCATGTTCATTAAAGGATCTGTACGTGATAGGAAAAAACTGAAAACGGATTTATGCATTAAAGTTTGTATATTCCACATATTTTTATTTAAAAGATGAAAAATGTTTTTTTGTATACCAGTGCATATAGTTGTGTTTTCCGAGTTTTTTTTTCGCGGTGGAAGTGGTTTTGTCGCATTTTTATATGTTATTACAGCCATGGCGATATTTTATATACTTCTCTGATCGCTGCCGGTTTTCAAACCTTTTCACGAATTTTTTACAAGTATCTTTTTAATATTGGTTGCCAAAAAAGCAGTAACTCTCCTATCTAGAATATGACATGAAGGAAATCATATAATCTAAAAAAAACGCGTTTTTGTTTGCTGTAAAAGTCTTATTGTTCAGCTTTGGAATAAAAGTTTGTGATGATTTTTTATATGCAAATATGATTATTATTCCGCCAAATGATGATTTTCTTCGAAAAGCTTCTGGCAACGTTGCGTCCGACATATTTCATTTCAAGTTTAAGAAGAAGAAGGAAAATTATGTATGACAAAAAATATTTTTTTCTTTATTAAATTTTTATGTTTATTTACAGAAATGCAAAAACGTTGATAATGAAGAGAAATGTCTCGATAAATGCTAACGTCCGAAGGGGGAAAAAACAAAGTTATCAACGAAAACGAAGAGCACGTTCAATACAAAAAAAATTGTTTCCTTAAAAAATGCAATATGAACTTTATTATTTTAAAATTTTAAAATATATAATGAATAAGCCTGCCTGTAGATTGTGGAAACATAGCAGTGTCTTTTAAAAGGTGCGGTTTTTTATTTTACCATATTAACGCGTAATATTTTTGCCAATCGTTACCTTACTTTAGGACGATATGATTTTTATACTATTTCACCTCGTTTTAATTGCTTAGAGCTCCTTTAAATAAAAATTAAAGAATGCATAAATAAAATAAGTTGTTTTAAGAGTAAATCTCTTTACCTTGGCCTTGAATTTTGCTTACATTCTGCATACCTTTTATAGTCAAATTTTAATCTTCCGATGTAATGTTTTTGGATCTCTGCTCTGTTGAATATAGATAGTTTTCTTCTCCTTTTCGCATTGGTTGGCGAAACAGATCCCATGTGCATTTTTTTTTCTCTTTTACTGTAATACATACGTACTCACACGCATTGACTAAAAGTAAACAAAATCAATCAATCTCGCATGAGCATTCAAATAAGAAGGTTATGTTGTTGCTTTTTGCGTGATATACACTAACAAAAACGTTGTAAAAGCTAGAGCTGCAAAAAAGCCTATATATGCTCAACATTTATGTATGTGCTGGTTCTGCTTTTAAACCCATAATAACAACAAAAACGCTGAAATCAGATACAAACGGACAAGTCACGAACTACAATTTTTTGTAAGTTTATTTTTCTTCATAATCAAATTTTAAGCAAATATTTGAATTATTTACAACACTTGTTATTACGATTTGAATACAATTTGTTCTATCAAAAATATTTCCTTTTATTCATAACTCGCCTGAATTTTCGGAATAAACATTTAAGTAACGAATGACTGATTCTTAGCAAATTGATGAAGCTCATGCTACAAAATATTCTGTAATAACTTCAATTTCACATGTTTTTATTGCATTGCAATTATTACACATAGAGTTTTAATTAGTTTATACGACTCAACATTTTTTGATAAATTTGATAATAATATTTAATATTATATATAAAAGTCACGAATGATAAAACACTTGTAGACATACTTTTAATATAAAAAACAAAGAATTTTTTGGTGAATTTGCTCTATTTTCGGGGAACCAGAACCGAAATTGATATGTTTACTTTTATTTACGGTTATATATTTTAGCACTAGTTTTTTGGTATTTGAAAATAATGCAATGCGGAAAACTAAATCTTTTAAGCAATGAGAGAGCAAGTTATCATTTTGTAGGCAGAGAAAATAAATAAAAAAACTAAATTTTCATTCGTATAAGATGATGTACATATTTATTGTGTATATTTACTGTTGGAGAAATGGCATTAAAAACTGATGGGACATAAACATCAATTTATTTTTAAGATAAAAAATTTTTAAAATATAGAGAGATATACAAATAGGAGCATTAGAATTATAATGAGCACTGTAATATATACTATTATGACGTATACTATTATGACTATTATATAAGGATGTTATATATATGTATGTTATATAAACAAATTTTATATTATACAACTTGCTCTTGTTACAACCAACGAGGATCGACTGTTGTTACACATTGTTTAAAGTTAAATTATGAAAGTGCAACGAGTATGTGTAACGAATCCGCTGGCATGTTAACAAAGTTTACGAGTATAATAAAATATGGAAGTTTACTTCTATTTTCTTCTCTTTAACTTCTCCACATTTTTCTTCCATAGTTGTTGCTTTAGTTTATTGCAATATACCAAAATGTGTATGTGCACTCGAGCATGAAAAAGTTTTGGTCGGTTAGTTGGAGTATTGTTCGAGAGTGTTAGAGAATTTTTTTTCTATTTCTATGAATAGATAGACCGACAGACGTTATAAAAGTACAAACGTATGAAAAGAATAAAGAGAAAAAGCGATGAAATTTTGATTATGGCAACACGGCAGTTAGTGATCATCACAAAGTTATAACGACGATGGGGGTGTTATTGCATTTGAAAAAAAATAAAAATACTGTGTGCTGGAGTGTGTGAAAAAAAGTTTTCAAAATAAATTTTTCTTTTTCATATTTGAGTGCACAGATTCATATTAAACAGGTGCATGGAGTTTACTAATATTTCAATATTTTTTTGCTTTTTTTGTGTCATCAAATATAAATTGAGTTGCAAGAAAACTTTTGTATGAAGCATAAATCTTTCTACTAATGAGTTGTTAGTTTTAAGAAATAGAAGCAAACAATATTAAAATGCTTTTTGGGTAGAAAATTTAGCAAAAAAGCGATCTTTTGAATACTGCTTGCTTATTGCGATTAATTCATTGTGATATAGCAAACTTAATATATTCTTAAATAAAGTTAGCATTCATTACACAGACCATAAAAATTACACATTACACTGCATAAAAAAACGACTTCAATAATTTGAGTCTAAAAAGCTAGGAAAACATAAATTATAAGTATGTTCTACGGAAGAAGTTATCAAGGAAAAAATTCAAGTTAATTAATTGCGACATAATATGCCGTATATTATACGGCAGAACATACCACCGCACAGTGGTTCCAATTGAAAAAAAAAATGGTAATGAAATTTTTGAACGTGCGATTCGAATACAAAACGAAGTATGTTAAAATTATAGGGAAGGACCTAAGTTTTAAGAAAGCAAATTGGACTACTCTGTTGAAACACACGTTGTGGTACAGAGTGTCAAAGTTGACTATGTCGGGTATGCAAAACCTTGTCGGCCTCATAATTTTTACAAATATTATCAGATTTTAATGATTTGAAGCTTAGTCTAAAGGCTTGTTCTCAAGTTATAGCAAACTATGTGGTGCAGCCACCTGAATTTTCTCTATAACGGCAAATATCTAGCACCAGAGTCAATTAAAAATAACAAGACAAAATTAAAAAAAAAAAACCCCGACTCCGCAAAAAAATAAAAGAAAACAACTTTAAACTGTCACAGATCCTAAATGGTCATTCCAAATTAAAAATCATAAGAGAAACCTAAAGATGATTTTCAAATACCTGTCCCAACTATACCCATTTTGATATTGTTCGCCTACTTTTTATTTTTTTCGTATTCACAAAATGGCTTCTGTTGGCCGCAATATTTAATTTTGACTACTCTCATATCTTTAGTGACACTCCCGCGATTAAGACAAATCGATTGACGTAACAATCATCAAAATCGGCCTACGTGTTCGGTTTATATAGTGCCGCAAAGGCACTGATAAACACAATACCCTTCTTTGCGTCGCGCAGTTGGGTAAAAAATAATGTATCCACATTGAGCCTAAGTTTCAGGCTGCGGATATTTTTTTCGTAGTCAAAAAAGCCTTTTCTAGAAATCTTATTCTACAGGGCATTAGAGCTGAACTGTTGTGAAGCATTTGGGTACGTGTCTTAAAAATTTGTGTTTGTATGGTCACAATTGTCGGCAAATCACATTAATATTAGCCTAAGAATATTGTTCAGGAGCGACAAAAGCTTTTTGACTGTATTTTGAATAGCCTTGGTAAACTGCTGTGCGCGTCTGAGACTCGAGTGAGTGTCAACTCAAACTATAAGCGAGTCTTCTCCTTGATATATCTAGGTTATATGCCAAAGAAGGCTTTTGATCTTACGAAACTATTGTTGGCTTGTTTGCTTCCTGTCTTTTCTTTGGTATATCCACTATAGTAAGCAAGAGAAGTTTTGGTATTTTGTAACTACTTTCAAGCCCTGTATAGACTTAAGAGTCTGTCGGTTTGTTTCCTGCATCTTCCTCATGAGGACGCACTCGATATAGTGACTGGCTGTGCAACAAAATTCATTTTTGAATATGATTGTTTAAAAAAATATATATTTGTTGTGGGTTAAGCTACCCGACTAGAAATTCTCACAATACTCATATTGGGGTCCGATTGGGAATTCATGTGGCACACCCAAAAGGGTTATCCCATTTGTGATTTGATCGGGAACTTGTTGGGACAGCCCATCTACAAATTAATGCCTTAACATAAGTTCTTCCCAAATGGGAAACTATTGGGAACTTGTTGGGAAAATCTAACACAGATCTTTAATCGTATATTTTGCTCATCTTCAAAAGAGATGATTGCTACATACGTTAATCCCTTGGATAGCTTCAGCAATTTTAATCCAATATTAGAGTTTGATATTTCCCGATTTGAGCAAATTTTTGCAAGGTTTTGATATTTCCCCACAGGAAACCAATCGGGTCCCAAATACGTTTCTGCGTTACATCGGAATTAGGATCCCAGTTAAATCCCAAATGTGTTTGCATGAAAATTTCTATAATCTATATGCCTGCACTTCGTTGGTGCTAATGTTAACTCATCAGCAGATATTTATTTAACCAGCATGTCTAAAAAGTTTTCTAACTCGTATGCACCAAGGAAATCCAGGCATATATGTACATTAGCTTAACCCGCAACAAGTAGATATATTTTTTAAACATAAATATCTGATAATATCTCTAATAAATTTAATGAAATGATATGACTGTATTTAAATATCTCATTTATTTATATTTAAGCTATCAATATATTGCGATTTATTTATATAATAAATTCTACATAAATAAGTATATTTTATTATTTGTATATAGATATTAAATATTTTTATTTGTGCAAGAAAAATGATTTATACGTAAATATTGTCTAATGAAAGTCAAACATTTTAGTAAATATGTATATGTATTAAGAAAACATTTTTGTATATCTTAAAATGGAAACAGTTTTTAAGAAACCGTTTTTGTTAGTAAATATTTATTTAGGATAATTGTCCTCGTTTTTTTTTCTTTAAGTGATATATGAGTCAACAAGAAATTGAGACACAACAAAAACAACGCAATATGATCTACTGCTTTCAAAATAGGGAAAAAAAGTATTCAGACATTATATATTTTTATATTACAACAAACAGTTAGTTTGCCTTAAATTTGAACAACTAATGAAAGAAAGCAATTTTCCTACAACTGATTGTTGTCATTGAAGTATATTTATTGAAAAGTCCTTGAAGTTTCAAGTTTTTTTTTCTAATTCAATTTCAAGCTCTACGCCCTTACAAATCTAATTTCAAAGTCTACAGCCAATCACTTATTTTCTATTTTCATTTTCTCAACAAGAAATAAAAAATATACACTTAAACTAACTAAAAGGTAAATAAGTTAAAGTAAAAAAAAATATGTGTTTCTGAGTACTTCTATAAAAAATTGTTGTGTAAAACTAAAGTTCAAGAGAAAATAAAAGCAAAAGTTGACAAATTAGCAAAAAGGAAAATTAAATGGATAAGAGAGACAGAGAAAAAAACAATATGTAATATGTTTTAACAGATAACATGCTACAACGCTAAATTGTGCTTGAAAATATTAGCAAGTAATTTAACTCAAACTGACAAAAACCATAACAGACATGCATGCATCCATGATATCAAATACTAAATTCACAATCATCGATGAAGCACATAAGAGCACTGGCTGAGACTTCAAGTGCAGGTACTTCTAGTATACATATATGCAGACAAATCTGTGTACATGATATTCGTCACATTCAAATGCACAAACATCAATACCAGCAAATACACCTGTATCAAACCCAATCAAATATGTACTGACTAGCAAAAAATTATGAATATTTATAACCAGAAATGTAAAATAATATATTTATTTGCATGTTAGCAGAAAATTAAAAAAATTATCCAAATAACTAAAATTAATACAATATAAAAATATCTATTTGTTTTGGGTTTATCTAATCTATATGCCTGCATTTCGTTGGTTGCTAATGCCAAGTCATCAGTAGATTTTTAACGATCGTGTTTGAAAAGTTTTCAAACTCATATGAAAATAGACAATGGTGGCTATTCGGGAAAACGCGTCGAAGTAGAAAAAATTTACCTGATAACAAAAACTAAACTTCAAAAATTGGTTTTGTTTTCTATACTCTAAAACATTACTTCAAATTTACGATCATATTTTGTCTAAATTTGTGTTGAAAATTTCTCCTTGTCTAAAATTACATCGATTTTGTAGTTATTTTATTAAAGAAAAAACCTTTCAAATTAAACATATTTAGTCCAAGTGGAAAAAATGTAACATAAAATATAATACGGCTATGGCTAAATGGTAGATACGTCAGACTATCAGTCAGGAGGTCGCAGTTCAAAGCTGCACGCAGCCAATCGCTTTTTTTAGTAAAAACATTTTGTTGAAAAATAATGCGTGTGTAATTTTAGGTCGATAATAAAGTTGTAAAGTGTTGCCGACTATTATCGACCTAATTTTCAACAAAAGTGTTTTAGAGTGTATACATGTCTAAAATCAAATTTTAAAACGTATCTCTCAATTATAAAACCGGTAAATTTTTTATGATAAACAAAAACAAAATTTTGATACGCAGTTTTGTGTTTGTTTTCCATGTATCTTTCACTTAGTCGACGCTTATTCCCGAATAGCCACCGATATCTCAAAGAAGAAATGAGGATTACAAACACAATAGCAAGATTTAAAAAAACTTATACAAACAACACAACAAACAATGGAGACACGCTCAGAAAAAATTTAACTGCATTAGGATCTCAAAAGACCAGTGGAAAAAATTTTTAAATTCAGACAAAAAATTAAAAAACTTTTTTTTTTCAATGAAAAAATCTTGAAAAATTGTTTTTGTATGAAAAAAAACCAAATTCAAACAAATACATTTACTGAATCAGCCAAATTATTTGTTTAAAAATGCTTTCTAAAAATCAGTAAAAAAGTTTATAAATTCAGTAAAATTTCTTAGTGAAAATGGAGCATTGGAAGTTTTTGTAAAATCGAGCAACACATATACTGAAAATGAAAGTTGTTTTTGTTGTTGTAAATAAGAGCTCACTATAAACCATTTGCTGAATCAGAAGAAATATTTATTGAATTTAAAGTGATTTTCAAACAAATATTTGCCTGAAAACAAAATTTTAAATTTTTTTCTGCGCAGGGCAGGTATATACGGTCCTAATTTTTAAAAGGCCATTCCAAATGAAAAATAGCATACTATTTGCCAGGCGGAAGTTCACGCCATCCTCATTTCTGGTACAGAATATTTGGGGACGAAATATAAGGGTATTCTAATCTATATCAGATAGCCAAGCAACATTCAAGGCGTTAAAGTCTTAGGAAAATATATAACCTATTAAATACTTGCAAACAAAAAAAAAAAAAAAAGAAATGTAAAATCAAAATGTCTTAATGTTGATTGCGAATCATATAAAATTTATGATAAATAAATTGTTGTTACGTGTATTGGTGTTTATATGCTTTGTTCATAGCTACAATGAGCTGTTGTGCTCAGTGGTGTGACTTGCTGTTGTTTTCTTGTTGTTTATTTCGATGTTCGTACTTAGTAAGCAGCCGACAGTCTTCGCATTACCTGCGAAAATTTCCTGCTGATTTAATCATATTTATATTTCATAGATACTTTTATTCTATAATTTGTATTACACATATCTGGTCACTCATGCTAATCCTGTACTATAATTATAAGACCTTAAGTCTTGTTGAATAGGAATATGAATAAATTAAATTTAAATTACCATTGCTTCCTATTAACTTTAAACGGAAAATTATTAATCTAACCTTAAATCTCTTTTATTTAATATTTTCTACTATTGAAAAAATATTGCTATCAACGTTATATTTCATTTTAAATCCACATGACTTTAAATTCAAATAAATTTTATGTTAAATCATCAATTAAATCATCTTGGATTAAAAGAAAATTCATATTACTTATGATGGTATTTATATTATTGTACATCTAATGTAGTATATTGGAGGCTGTAGTGGCTGCAGTGGTTGGCTACTAAGCAATCGAGTTCAAATCTTGTATTTGGCAGCCAACTACAACACAATTTTTTCTGATGACTGATGACGCTAATACACATCACGTAATTAAAATAATTATTAAAAAAACTACATTAAATTCATGTTGTTTCAATTTGAAATAATTTCCATTCAGCATGATTCTTCGTATTATTTCAGGATCAACTTCACGTTGTTTCAACTTGAAATGAATTTGATTGAAGCTGATTGTTCGTGTTATTCAGTATAAAATTCACGTTGTTTCAGCTTCATTCTTCATAGTATTTCAGTAATAAATTTAATATAATTTAACTGTGCTTGAATATTAAATCAATATATCAAAAGGAAAAATGTTCTTTGAAGGTTATTTAAAATCAAGTTAAATTAACATGAAACACCTATGAAGAAAAATCACTGCCAAAAAATTACAAATTAACCTTGTTTTCGGCCATTTTAATATGCAACTTTTCTTGAACGCCAGAAATCATTCAAAACTTAAAATGTATTTAAGGGTTAATTTGGTACTTATTCACAATTATCCTTACGTTCATTGTATAAAATGTGCTTAGAGCTTTTATGTTAAACATCACAAGTAGCACGGAAATCCAATATTGATTTTTAATTCAATATTTTCATGTTTTAAGTGGAATTTAACATTATTCGTACTTAAGTTTTCAAGAACGACTTGCTGCAAAAGAAAAAAAAATAAGAAAAAAACCCTTAAGCACAGAACAAGATTTTTCTTACTAAGTGCAAACTATTATTTTATAAAATGAGCTAAACTGAAATTTCCAAGAAAAGCATTTAAGAATTTTAACTAAAATTTAAAAAATTGGGCTTATCTGCCATTTTGATTTCTTAAATTTTTGTTTGCTAAAAAAAATCATTGTTTAATCATTTCATTCTTTTACGCTTCTAACTAAATGAAAATATAAAACGAGTCTTAAATAGCACCAGTGAGTGAATCATGTTAAAAGATGAATAAGAACAAAGTTAACTTATCGCTGTTTAAGTTTGGATGAAATTGACTTTTTGCCACAGACCCATAGTACAACGTTACATCATGTTTTATATCATGTTTTCTGCCTAATTCACAAAGATTTTGCAAATGAGGTCACCGCCATTTAGAAGAACAAAATTGATTTGTTGATGATGTTTGTAGTTTAAAATATATATTTTTAAGCTTAAATTGTTCTATAGCAAATTTTTTGTTTTAAAGTTCAATGATTTTAAGGTTCAATGCTTAGTGGATGTTTAGTGATTACTACGGTTTTTTGCATGCATAAATAAATGTTTGAGATTTATGCATGAAAAATCGCACCCTTTACAATTTTATTTGCCTAAAAGCTCATTTTCTATATACAAAATAGATTCTTTCAAATTAAATAATTTTTTTTTAAATCTAATTTGGCATATGTTTGTATGTATATTGACAACATGTAAATGGCTTTCTGTACCAGTCGTGAAAAAATTATACCTATGGTCGGCATATCAAAATCGATATATTAAATAGCAGACCGTAAGGTGTGCGGGCCAAAAACTTTGAATTAAAAACAAAATGGTTCAAGCAACAATTTAATATAGAAATATTTATACACACAGAAAAGAAAGAATGTAAAATCAACATGACGCAATTGTGATTTGAAATCATATTAAATTTGCCAAAAATAATTTGTCGTTTAAGTGTATTAGTGTTTATTTGCTTTGTTCATTGCTACAATTCACTGTTGTGCCTAGTTGTGCGACTTGTTGTTGTTTATTCTTACATGTCGTCGTTCGTAAGTTATTGTGTTCTATATGACAAAAATGTGTTTTTTGTAAATCGCTTTTAAAGTTTAGTTTTTAATTACAAAAAACTGAACCGAAAAAGTTATCGCGATTTTTTTTACCAAGGAATGTTATAGACTTTGTGGTGTTTCCTGTCAAAAAAATTTTTGCCTTTGGAAACTCTTCTAGGAGTACTAAGCGTTTTTAAAAAAAAAGTACTCAGTTCAATACGCATTTATTTACGAAACTCTTTTTGTTTTATAACATTAGAACAAAATGTAAGAAAGTATTGTGTGATTTCACGGAACAAAACCCTTTATCTAATATGTACCTTAAGGCGGCTCGAAAAAAAGTTTCACCACTCACCCTCTAGAATGAAAGATATGCCAATGACATTTCCAAAACAGTATATTTTTTCCACGCCCCAAAAAAAACAGCACTTTTAGTTTCTTATGTCGTTCTTTATGGCTTGACTGTGGCTGAAGTTTTTCCTTGGTTGGCTTCTTAATCCGACATCAAATTCTGGGCATGATTGGCATGCCATTTTGGATCCTTCCCTCCTAATGTTGACAACAGTGGGCAATGAGGTAGAATGCTATAAAATCATTGATTATTGAAATTTTCGAATGCAATTTTGCTGTTATATATCGATGGTCATATGTTGACAACACGTAACTAATTTTTAATATTTTTCATAAAACTCATAAAACTTAATATAAATCGTTAAAAAAAACTTTCTATCCTCAAAATAAGAAAAACTGAAACTAGTTGAGGGTATCTCTCAAATAACCTGCAGCTATTTTTTTCATTACTAGTAACGCTCTCAGTCTATTTATAATGTAATATCTTCAACTGCAAAGTTGTAAAAATAAGTGAAGTGTTGTCAACCTGTGACCATCGATAGGAATTTATGTACTACAAACCATGCAAGAAAAAAACAAGGATTAGCTTCTGGGAGTTTCAGAAATCCTAACAAAATTCAAAGAAATCCCAAAAATTTTTTACAATATTGCGCATAACGTACATATCTGGTCCAAAGCCCAATCAACACTTTGGCAAAAAAATGCATACACTTAAGGGTTAAAAGTAGTGGCAATTGCTTTTGAATTCCAGCTTTAGGATTTTCGAACATTTCAACTAAAATCAAAATTTTTATATAAAATAGGTCATATTCGGTAGGGGATAGATCCAAATAAAATAGGAAACTCAATAAATTTTCTTTACCGTATATTCATGTCTATGTAGATAGCTTTCAGATAAGGGAATATTTGTTATATGCTCCAAAATCATTTATTTTTTTATATATAACAGAGTGATGGTATTTTTTTTTTTTGGCAAAAATTGTGGAAAAGTCAACATTTTTTGAATTTTCAATTTTATTTTCAACTCAAATGGCAGAATTTCATCAAACTTTTTTAAACGGTTTTGGCAACATAAAATTTAAAAACCCGATTGATATTAGAATCCGATATCTGGAAAATAATAGACCAAAGTTTTGAGAAATTTAAAATTTCAAATGAGTATAAATCACTAACTATAAGAGATAATTGTACAATTAGGCATTTGTCTTTTAGAGCTTATTAAGGGCTATCTATAATATAGAAATCGAATGGCAAGAGTTTTAAAATTTTATATGGTAGTAGTGCATTATTTTGAGACTTCATACCTCTGCTCCTGGGAAATTTTAAAAATTGGTAATTAAAATGTATACGGGAATAGTCCTGTGAAATATTATTATCTATGTCCATGTGAAATATTATTTTGATAGAACTATCCGTTTAGAAATGTCTAAATTATTTACCATTCTGTGTGTTCGTTGAACGACTTAAGAAGGCTCATCAGATCCAATATCTTAACCCTTGATTTATTCTTTTTTAGTCGAACTGTATGGTTTTTATCCAAAGTTATTTAGTTAGCTTGGCTTAAGTTCGTTTTCAATATAATATTTCGATCAAATTATTTTTATATTTAAGAAAGAAATTCTAAAGCATGTAAATATTGAACATTCAAAGAAAGTTTTGGATGTACGGAAAGTTGGACTGACACCAGATGTTTCGAGGCCACCACAGTCTTCTCATCAGATCCCTTTACCTACACTACCAGCGACGACAGCAACAACATGCTACCGAAAATCCTACTTAGTTTAGTAAGCTCAATTTTGTCGCCACTTCGCGGCGAGTCGTACCTATTAATGAACTTTTTCTAAATGTTCGGAACTTCCCAAACTGTCTTTTCTTTAGCATCTTCAAGTATTTTTAAGCCTTTTTGATTTCTGTCTTACCAGCTTGAAATATCATCGTGTTTTTTGTGAATTTAGTTATTAAATTTATAATCGCAATTTTTCCCAACATAAATATTTCAGTTATTCAGTAAAATATTATGTTGTTTGTTTATTTTTGGCCACTGTAATTTGTTGATTATTTTTATCTTTAAAATAAGTGGTGAGGCCTACCTTGTTGTATGTCAATAAAAAATTTAGATTTTCTTATCTTATATTTCTTCCAACGTTTCGTGAATTTTATGTTCACTTCTTCAGGGGACTTTTTCTCTAGTTATGTATATTTTTTCTTAAAAAACGTAAAAGTATGTTAATATTACATCAAATAATAAAATCTTTGAATAACTTACAAACTTATTGAGTGTTTAAAGTTAAAATATTGCTTAAATTGAAAAAATAATATAAAAATTAATAAATTTAAAAAACAATTTTAATAAAATAATATGATGGCTTTAGCTGTTTTTGATTATCACACTGTAAATGGCGCTTAAGTTGTCAGTGTCTTTTTTTATTCATTGTTCTATTTATTTTCTGTTTTATCCTAAAGCTTTCCGTTGTGTATCTTTTTTTCTCGTTCTCAGTTCTAGGGAACGAAGAATGATCGCTTTACCGAAGATACATAAGCAAAACACGCCAATGAGACCCATAATTAATTATAAATCTGCTCCGAGCTATAGACTATCGAAATACTTAAAAACAATACTGAAAGTTACTTTGGACCTAGAGAATAAACACACAATATGCAACACCACGGAATTAGTTAACAAGATAGGGAGCATACAGATAACAGAAAATACTAAACTAGTCTCATTTGATATAAAAGACTTATATCCATTAATCCCAACAGCAGAGACAATAAATATTCTACATAAAACACTACTCAATAAAACAGAAGACGTGGATTTTTCAATGCAACTCAAAAGCACGCTAAAAGCCACATTGGAGCAAAATTACTTCAAATTCAACAATAGCATATATAGGCAAATCAACGGACTAGGAATGGGAAATCCAACATCAGCAATACTCATGGAAGTATTTATGCAAAATTTAGAAGAGAAATACGTAGAGGATTTAAAAACAAATTTTGGGGTAGCATTCTATGCAAGATACGTGGACGATATTATATGAGTACTAGAAGGAAATATGGAAGATCGAATTCTGGATCTACTGAACAAACAACACAAAAACATAAAATTTACAATGGAAGTGGAGGAGAACGAAAGGATAAACTACCTAGACCTAACGATTAGGGCAAATAAGAGCTTAAATAGAATTGAATACGAAATATACAGAAAACCAACCGCTACAGATACAATAATACACAATTCATCAAACCATCCTCAACAATATAAAAACGCAGCAATTAGGTAATTAATAACGAGACTTGAACGAATACCCCTAATACGGGAGGCCTATATGAAAGAGTTAGGAATAATATATAACATAGCGGAAAACAACGGATATAAAAAAGACAAGATTAGAAAGGATATCGAGGCAAGTAAGAAACGGAACAGAGAACAGGAACAAGAAAAGAAAACCTGGGCTACCTTTACGTATATGGGAAAATCAACATACAAACTGGTAAAATTTTTTAGAAAACACAACATTAACACAGCATTCCAAACTAGAAACAACTTGGGTAGAATACTACAGAACAGAACAAACGAAACAGACTTCTTAGATAAACAAGGAGTGTACAAATTAACTTGCACATGCCAACACAGTTATATCGGACAAACTGGAAGAAAGATAAAAACAAGCTTTCGCGAGCACATGAGAGACTACAACAAGAAACTGAGAGAACTAGGAATAACACCAGAATCGAATTTCGCAAACCACATATTCGACAACAAATGTACACCAGGACATATTAGAAAACCAGTTAAACTATTACATTCACAACACAAAGGACGGCGACTGAACGTATTAGAGAACATGGAAATATACAAGCAAAAAATATTTGACGGAAGAATAATAAATGAACAAATAAACACTGCTTCAGACGTAATATTTGAACCGTTAAAATATTTTTACACAAAAGAAACAATAGTCCAGGCAACGTAGTAGAAAATGAACAAGACAAAAGGATTACCCAGAAACGTACAATTACGGATTATTACCTACGTAGGGATAAAACAACTGATAACTAATAGAGCAGATTATAAACAAAATATTAAACACAAACATAATAGTAAGAGAAACAGGTAGCAGATAGAGACACACAAAAGCATATAGAGGCGAGAGAGAGAGAGAAAGAGAGAGAGAGAGAGAAAGAGCGGGAGAGAGAAATAGGGACCTGAATACAAAAGGGATCAAGGAAGGAAGTTAGGTATACAAACGAATTATAAAAGAAACAACAGAAAAACGATTTAGTATTCAATAGAACACTGAAGATGGCACATAGCCGAAACCGGTCTGTTTACAAACCAAATTTGACGTGGGATGACTGAGAATGGTTCCAAATTCAAAAAAACCCCGTCGGAAGAAAAACACAACACTCAAGTTTACCGAAATTTGTAAATTAGTGTTTTTAATATTGTTGCTTATTTTGTTAAATATGTGATTAAAGTCAATGGCGCATAGAACTAGTGTTGCCATACAAAATACTGGTTTTAAACTCCTAAAGTATACTTTGTTTTGACTATGATTATGCGCCAATAAGTCAAAAGTTTGAAACTTCACAGACAACAGCTTTGTAGAAGAAAATTTTGTTATAGATAATATATATATTAAGCTATGGGACATAAAAAACAGAAATCGAGTATTTGCTCAAACTTTGGTGGACGGGCAGGCACCACGCCTTAATCTGATTAAGCTAAAAATTTAGGATAGTTTTTTATAAACGCCTATTTGAAAACCTGACACAGATGGCAAATATGATCCTTAGTAATATTAACAAATTTATACATAAAAGTAAATAGCTTTTAAAATAATCGTAAAGTTAGTTTAAAAATTTTTCCTAATGCTGCCATACTGATCAACTCGCACTCCGACTGAATTTGCCGCAGGGACGGCAGGCCATTCAATCTAGCCTAGTCTAAGCTAACATTCTATATCATTACAAAAAATTTAAATATATCACAGTCGATCAATATTTGTAAAAGTTACGAGCTTTAAAATTGTTTAAAACTCCAAGGTGGTCCACTTTGGGACACTATTACCCATCGAATGTGCCGACAGGATGGCCAAAAATTAGATTTTCTCAAATATGTAGTTCTTCTTTTTGCTCTATATATGTCATCGGATCAATAGTTTAGAAGATACAAATAAACCATGCCCTTTACTAGTTGCCACAATGTGAACCACAGCGTATGATTAATATTTATTAGCATCTGTACTAAATACGTAGTACGTATACGTTCCTATTTAGTT
Organism: Panzeria rudis; assembly: GCA_956483635.1. Taxonomy (NCBI): domain Eukaryota; kingdom Metazoa; phylum Arthropoda; class Insecta; order Diptera; family Tachinidae; genus Panzeria; species Panzeria rudis. The sequence goes on along the minus strand of OY101449.1, from coordinate 34,852,134 downwards.
TTGTATAAATACCCAGTAAACAAATTTGGCCGACATGTCTAACATCAGAAAAAATCTGAGACTTTACCAGACAATCAGCTGAGTTGTCTAAAATTCCCTCAGACATTTGGCGGAGCAGTAGGCAGTTTTCTGGTACGACATTTCTGCACATTGTTTGAAATATTAGGGGAAATCACCCTTCGTAGGAAACTGCTATTGCAGACCTTGCAGGTCATGCAAGTCTAGGATATATGCTACAATATGCAACACAACAAGAACAAAATATAAGAAACTAACATTTCCTACACAGTAGCAGATATGCAATACTAAAAACTGTTGGAAACTTGTCTAGCATATATGCAATTAACAAAATTACACAGAGAGACTCTCTGAGAGTGTATAAAACATAAACATGAAAATAAAATACAAACTAATAGTAGGCTTCAACAAGAAAAGTAAACAAAGTTGGTTTGGGTGTGTACGTTTATATTATTTGTTCATTTATTTTATGTATTTAAATAGCAAATGTATGCATCTTTAATAAATGTTAGTTCAGAATTAATCTACAAATAATAAATGTATGTATGTATTTCCTACATGTTTGAAGAAGACACTCATTCTTTGTAGCAGAAAATGATAGTTTATATCCTAGAGGTGCAAATATGTCACTAAGAGTGATTTCCGCTATTATCCGATTAATATCAGAATAATCTGCACATTATCCGGAGACAATTTAATTTCTTTTAAAGCATTTAACAGAGTAGTCTGCACATTTTCTGGTCTACGCCTTACAACTTTTAGCAGTCACTTCTGCACATTGTCTGATATTAGTTTTCGTTACAATTCTCATTTATCTCTTGAGTTTATACGCACAAGTATTTGAGTTTTTTAACTTATAAAATATGGGTAAATGTTTTCTGATGAGCTGCCATAAGCAGCACAACAATGCATGGAGAATTTTAAATGACATTTCTGGTAAATTTCTAATTTTAGCTGGGACTTTTCTCTGATATTAATACGCCAGGACGTAAAACGTATCAGATAAATCGCAAAATTTTCTGATGTTTTTTCAGAAAATTTTCTGACATTTATAAAACATGTCGAAAATTAGAATTTGAATTAGAATTTCTCTAGGAAATTCGTCGGAATTCGTACAGAATTCTGTTAGACCTTTCGGTATAGTTTTTAGAATTGCCTCAATAAGGAGATCCGGTTTCTTGTCAACCACTCATATGATTTTCGGTACGTTTTCTGACCGACATCGGATACGAATTCGTCATCTTGTGCGGACTGTCTGACCGACTTCGGAACGAAATCAGGAGAAATTGTTTGCTGGGTACATATACCTGGTAATAAGTCAACAAAGTGGAGTTTTCTACTTCAAGATTTACATACCCAAGTAGCTTTATTGTTTCGGGGACATATTGGGCTACCACAAGTGCCATATATAGTGGCCCTGATTTTTCCCGGTAAGTGAAATACGGAGTGTTTTTTCCATCGTACTGTTTTTAACCAAATACGAATTTTGCGCTGTAGTTTTTTTTAATAATTAATAATATAATTTTTTTTTATTTTTGATAGGTAATTGGCCTTGTTATCTTCCATTATAAATAAATAATTGGTGAGTACACTGAGAGAAAATGAATTGTAGAACAAATATCTTAAGAATGAAATATTTCTTTTTTACATTTAATGCATAAACCTTCTAAACATTTGGCAGCCACATTTCCCACACTAGTAAAAGACTTTCATATCTACTTTTTTGATGCACCGCTTCAAGATATTTGGTAATAAACACTGAAAAAAAGATGGAAAAATTGCAAAATAGTGTTTTTTTAATATTGTTTTCCGTATAACTCAGAAACTAAATCGTAAAGCGAAACATGAACATTTTAGACAAATATTTTATAAACAAGTAGGCAAAATGTCGTAAGAAATCTTTAGCCATTTTTGTGCCATTTACCAAAGAAGCGAGCAAATTTTAGGCAGTTTTACTATTCCAAATAAATTTATGAAATCATGACACAAAGAAATGATTAAGCTTTTGGAACGATTTAATTTTACTAATATTATAATGTTTTAATCGGCTCCATAGTTTCGGAGATATTCATAAAATATTCGAAAAAAGATAGTATTTTTTAAGCAATCTTTGAACTTTATGTATTTATTAAAAATCTGAGGCGATAAAAATCATGTTCTCGTCTCAGAGAAATAAAGCTAGATATATTACAAATAAAACGAGCCTTATTCCATCGAAATCGATGCACATGTTTCGATTTTATTCATAATTCCGTATATGGTATATATGCATACAACGTTACCAGGCCTGCATTTTGTGTTTATACGAGACATATGCAAATTGCCATTTGAAATGCCTCTCAAATCACACTATGGTTTTCACAAATCGTGCTTTGATTTGACTTGAAATTTACATGCTAAGTCATCACACCATACAAAAACAAAAATGATTTACAAATCATAGGCTTGTAAATAATAAGTCAAATTTATGTAGAGAAGGCGCAGGCGATGTGTAGCCATGAGCCACGACGTTTGCCGACAACTTTTCGGCTATTTTTAAATTGTACATGTACACAGCCGATAATTTACATGTACACAACACAAACAATCAAAATAAACAATAACAAGAGCATATCAATCATTTGTACCTATCAACAATGCAATTAAACACTAACACAACGGATTGTTTCTCATTTATTTAGTTTTCTCTTTGCCTGGCTCTGGTGTAGAGCAGGAACCGGCAAACACATACTATTAAATTTTTCCTTGTATGGGTCTTATTTTGCAACTCTCGCTCTTACAAAGTTTTTGTTAGTGTACATCAAGCAACAGCAAGAAACAAGCGATAACACAACCTGCTTGTTTGAATGTTCATGCCACACTGACTGATTTTATATACTCTTAGTTAATACGTGTGAGTACATTCGTGTGAGAGTAAAAGCTCCCATGTGATATGTTTTGCCGGTTCCTGGAGTAGAGCAATGAACAAGAAAATACAGTAAATCATTTTTGCTTGTAAGACATGATTTAAATTGCGTGTCACACATATGTATTTAGTGTCATTTTTCCTTTTTTGTTTCTTTTATGTATGTTTCTATGTGGATTTTGTGAAAATTTACACCCTTGCTGTTGACAGATTTATCTGAAATTTGGTAGACACCTTTACTGAGTGTTGCCGTTTTGTTATTTTCACGGGTTTCAGTGTTGCCGCTGGTTGCCGGGGAATTTCTGAGATTTTGGAGAGATTTTGGTAAACGTTTTTGGGGCTCCGTGGAACTTCCAAGATTTTGGGGAGATTTTTAAAAAGTTTTTAGGAATCCGAGGTGCTTCTGGAACTTTGGGGAGATTTTTGTAAAAGTTTTTGGGAATCCAGGAAAATTCTGGGATGTTAGGGAGATTTTTGTCCCATTTTTTGGGAATTCCGGGAACTTCTGGGATTTCGATCAGATTTTTGTCCCAATCATAGGGAATTCTTAGACCGGTTTTCTGTCTAAGGGTGGTGTCCTTGCTTAGTGAAGGTGTTTCAGGTGATTTCTTGAGAAGTATTACCTAAGAATCTTCCAGGCAATATTTAATAAAGTATTCATTTTTGTACAAAAAATATGTCTGCTATGAAATACTGTTTCTTAAGATTATTTTTTAAATATATTTTCTTCATATTAATCTTACAACGGCATTTGTTTTTGCTTCCATACAATCTAAACAAATGACAAGTGTGATTTATCTGTTTCAAATTATTTTAATGATTTATAAGTACATAGTCAGCGATGCCATTTGTGAAGATTTTTTACGATATAACAAAAAACGATATGAAATACTGTATTGTCATATCGTAAGTTTTTTACGATATGACAACACTGCGATATGACAACACCCTGTATCATATCGGAGTGTTGTCATTAGGTAAAAATTTACGATATGACAACATAGTATGTCATATCGTTTTTTGTCATATCGTAAAAAATCTTCACAAATGGCACCGCTGTACATACCCTGCGGAAAATTTGTGTCAATTATTCCAAAAGTACCTTGACCAGTCAAACTAGACCCCATCTCTTAACAGACATAAACGTTCCAAAACTGTGTAAAAGTTAAAAAATATTGTCTCTTTTTTTTACAAATATTTATATTCATATCTGCGAAAGTTTTAATTAAATTTTTGTAATGGAATTCTGAATTTAAACAATGGCATTTCAGGTGTAAATACCAATTTAATTGCATTTATTAAAAACAAAATAGTGGAGTTCAGTGTTTGATGCAAATAGTCTTGTGAAAGTGCAAATACAAGCTATCGTAGCTTTTTTTTTTATCAAATATAAAGAAATGTGCTAGGATTTAAGGCTACGGTTATTTGCATTTTTACTTTCGCAAGACTATTTGCATCAAACACGGAGCTCCGCTAATTTTCTTCACACTACATTACTTGCAGTTACTTTTTCAGGTTTTGGTAGAATGAAATCAGATGACGATTGGTTTAGTTGTCAAAAAAAAAAATAATAATAAAATTAAAATAAATTAAAAATATAAATAAATTTCATATTGTATAAAATTCAATAACGAAAATAAATAAAATAAAAAAGCTATAAACATTTAATTAAATTTAGATGAGTTACAATGAGCGGGAGGGGTTTATGTAAACTAAATGAACTCCTTCTTTCCTTTGAACTTTATCCGAAACCAGTTTTATAGAAACTGCTACTGTCACGATTCTTTAGATCAGTCTAGTGACCCATCACAAAATGTCTAAAAGGTAGCAATTGCTCCCTCCTATGACAATGCCATGTTAGAGAGATAGGTTCCTTCCATGCAAAGTTTTAGAACTCGAACCGCTCCCTATCCCCCAAGGACTAGTCACGTTACAGATTCTGTGTCCGTTTCCTTCCCCCTAGGGTAGTTCTTGTTTCTTGTAGGTGTGCTCTTTTAATTGGAGAGAAACACTAGTGTGAGTGAGTTTGGTGTTATGAATTACTGTGAATTGAAATTCAAATGGCTTGTTTGCCACAAGATGGCTCTAATCAAATATTTGTTAGAAATTTTTTTAAATTTGCCTAAAAATCAAAATTTTCAAGGTTTCAATAAAGAATTGACCCTTCTTCGCAAAATTGTTGAACATTTTAAGGCCATATTTTGAGGTTTTGGGGGTCAAATCGGCGATTTTCGTGAGTAACTGAAAAATAACGGTAATTTTTTGGATAGCTCAAATATAAAAAAGTCGTGGAACAAATTTTGTTGCCGACGGCCTAAGTAATCATTTTCAACAATAAAAAGAGGTATTTTTTTTTTTTTTTTCGCGAAAAGTCGTTTTTGACATATTGCTAAATAATTATATCTATATAAATTATAGTAAGCAATCGTTAAAAATAAGTAATTGCGATTTATTTAAAATTCTTTTATTTTAGAGGGAAGTCATCGTAACTATAAGTTGTTATTTAAGTGTGTAAACAATACTTCAACATTGCTGTAGCTGCAACTAAAGTAATTTGTGTAAATTGTGAAAATATGTGAAATCATCACAATGGTATCGCATTACAATCTAAAAAGTATGACTTGCTTGTGATGTAAAACTATGCGTTTGTATCACTGACATTTATTTTATTGCATGTGTGTGTATGTACTTATTTGTTAAATGTATGCGAGTGCGTATGAAAAACGACAAACGTTTTAATATTATGTTTTGTATGTCTGTCCATTTGTCTATTTTTGTTTATATGTGCATTAATTTCTTTGTTTGTCTTTTACTTCTATTGCATTTCTATAAATATATTTAAGGTTCAATGATAGGAGTATGCGAGCATCTTACTATGTTGCTATGTTGCTATGTAAATATTTGTTTGAGTTTCTGTATATTTCTCTGCTTATATAAAGCCAAATATATGTACGTATTGAAGTTGGTACTACTTGCATCTGCATCTAAGTACATATTGATGTATGCATATGTTTGCTTTCATATGCACGTTTATTTTACTGCAATGTTGCCGTTATTTTGTGATGTATGCTCAGTATACGGTAGAGAACATTTTTTACTCATTTCATTTACAATCTACAATATTTTGCAAGTGCGAGGACACAGTGAAAAGGGTCTTTAATAATTTTCCATCTTTTTGCTATGTTAACAAATGTGGTCGATGGAGGCATTTCCCTCTCTTGATCATTTAATAATATGCCGCAGACATCCCTGTCAAATGTCCAAAATATAAATTACAATGTTGCATCTGTTAAAGTTGGACCAAAATCAATTTATTTTTCAGAGTCCTGTAGAAGTAGTGATAGCACACTGTTTGTAATATTTTTCTATTTGCTAATTAGACGCACCGTACATTTGTATTTGAGTTAGATTTAAAACAAATTGATATTTTATCTCTCATCGGCTTTTAATACTATATTTCCAACAGTATTTGGTCAAAATACGTTAGTCAGCGTATAGTACTTACTTTGTAATAAATTCATCATCTTATACAAGAGAAAATGTTTGTTTTACAAAATTTTTTTTGTCTACAAAATGATATCTCACTACCATTTTATAAAATTTTTTGTCTCTGTTCTAAAATGTAGTTTTACTCAGAGCATTATTTACAAAACAGGAAACAAACACTAAAATAAGTAACCTTAAAAGCACATATCAATTCCGGTTTTCCTTCTCCTTGTTTTTTTTTATTGTAAAATCAAGTCCACAAGTTGTTTGCCAATCGTGACTATTCTTTTTAATGTTAAATAACATTTTGGATTCAGTTAGGTTTTAATTTAGTTTTTCAATTAAATTATATCTTTATTTACAGATAAATGTAAAGCATGTAGACAAAGAAAAACTTGACTGCACGGAGGGTTAAACTGACAAGTTTCGCGAGCTCTCGCTCATCTCGTTAGAGTTCTTTACCGCGTAGACCACTCGACCAAAGTCGCTGGTTTGCAGTCAAGAGCTGAATATCATTTACCTTTAAACAATCTTTACTGACACTCTTACACTGAAAGAATTTTGTTCATGAATTCTGTGAACTTTGACATTAATCCAATTAAACATTTCATTAAAACTCTATCAACGTCACGCTTTGTTGGATTAATGAAACCGGTTGCGTTAAAATTATTTTAATGAAAATTGCATTAAATATATGTAATAATTTCATTGCTCCATTGTAATAATTTCACTAAGATAATAAACATACTGACACTCTTACACTGAAAGAATTTTGTTCATGTATTCTGTGAACTTTGACATTAATCCAATGAAACATTTCATTAAAACTCTACCAACGTCACGCTTTGTTGGATTAATGAAACCGGTTTCGTTAAAATTATTTTAGTGAGAATTTCATTAAATACATGAAATAATTTCATTGCTCCAGTGTAAACTGTTTCATCATTTTAATGAAATTATTTCATTATCCAAATGAAACTCTGTCATTATTTTAATGATATTCTGTCATTACTTGAATGAAATTATTTCATTGTTCTAACGAAATTATTACATTACTTAGTAGCCTGATTAACTAATCTTTTTTCTTGTCTATTTTAATTTATTGACCATTCCATGGTTGAAATACGTACGAAGACGCCAATGTACATCAGAAAAAATTTTTATTGTTGATGACCGCTTACAGTATCGAACTCAGACTCTTTATTCTCGTCATTTGCCTTATAGGCTACGTCTCAGCTAGTTCAGCCAACAGCACTGTCAAAACAATGTGTGTATTAGTGTATAATAATAAGAAAGAGTACAACAACAACAACAACAAACATATAAAACTATTTTTCTTGTTCGGGTTTGAAATAAATAAAAGTATGTTTAAAAAAATATGTATGTAATGTAATTATTTAATAAATCCAATGAAACGTTTCATTAAATCAATGAAATATATTTCATTAAAATTATGATATTCTAGAGCATAAAATTTTTAATATTTTAAAAATTTTTTCTAGTGTATATTTAAAGAATCTTAAGTATCAATTAAAATATATTGTCTAAACTTAGAGGGTTTTCCATAAAACGGCAAAATGTTGCTGTCATAATCCAAATCCAATGAAATTTTTTAACAAAACTATGAAAGTTCATGAAGCAATTCCAATGAAATTCTTTCACAATATTCGTGAATTTCGTTAGAATTGTGAAATATTTTATTAGATTTGTGAAGAAAATCCAACGAAATTGTTTCATTGCATTTATGAAGCGAAATTCTTTCAGTGTAGAGCTGTATTTCATTTGATAGTTTTTCTTCAGATAGTTTTTCTTTATATCTTGTGTTAAGCTTTTTGTTATTTCTCTATTCTAATATAAATTTGATTGATAATTATAATTACTAGTGTGTGAATATTTGTTTGTTCAGAGTATTTGAACATGTACATTAGACCGTCTCACTTAAAATTTTTTTCGAAATTCCTTAATGAACATCGATTTTCTTAATTTTCTCTAAAAACCAAGAATTTTGGTGTATAACACTTAAATATTGATGAACGGGAAGTGGTCTCTCTTGATGGTTTTTTTGTTTTTTAGGAAAAATGGATTTTTTCCAAAAAATTAATAAATCTGGCTTTAGTAGTTTGCCTCTAACTCAAGCACTTCTTAACGGATTTGAACCTCATTACATGCATTAGGAAGCTTATTAAATTTTCTAAATGTGTTTTTAAAGCAACATTGCCATTTTGATCGTTGGTTTTTTCTTCATAGCATTACAGTTTCAGATTTTCAAATACGAACTTATAATTTTTTTTTCATTTATGGTTACCTTTTCTTATATAAAAATTTAACGAGGCAAAATTATTATATTCAGTAAATGCAGTATGGTAGAAAATTTTAAGATAACGATTTTGGAGTAAATAACAGTAGCATTCTGTTAAGAAAAACTGCAGTTTTAGACGAAATGCCGAAATGACTAAAGTTGTTTATTTGTAAATTTGCTTCAATTTCATAAATACATTAATATAAAGTAAGAAGAGATTAATGTTGGTTTTTTATTTCTTCAAATTTGCTAAAATTGTACTTTTGTTGGAGTTTGGATGCGTTTTGTGAAAATGCTCGATAACTTGAATCAAATCATTTTGCTCACTGTTTTTCATCACTAGTGTGTTGTTGATGGGTTTTTAGAAGGCCAATTGCACGCTCAGCAGGGTCGTTAACTACTGTTAAGTTTATTGCAAACTGTTAAATTTTTTTTGAAATTTTCATTTTCGGGACAACAGCAAGATGGACTTTGAATAAATTCATAATTGATTCCAATAATATCGAAAAACATTTTTGTGTTCTCTGACACCAGCTCAACGATTTTCAGGTTAGCTTCTTTGAAAAAACACTTATAACGAAACAAATTTTGCTGGTCCCTTGGACTATTTAAAGAGGATGCCATTTCGACCAACGTGAATGTCTTGGACCAAAAAAAGATAAGCCAATCGCCATTTCACTTAAATACCATGAGTGGCGTGACATTATTTCCAAAACAGCCTCCGCCACAGAAAAATTTATTTTTCTATATTGCTGGACATTCACTAAATACATTGGACGAAATGGCATCCGCTTTAAATAGTCCAAGGGACCAACAAAATTTGTTTCGTTATAAGTGTTTTTTCAAAGAAGCTAACCTGAAAATCGTTGAGCTGGTGTCAGAGAACACAAAAATGTTTTTCGATATTATTGGAATCAATTATGAATTTATTCAAAGTCCATCTTCCTGTTGGCCCGAAAATGAAAATTTCAAAAAAATTTAACAAGCTTTCTAATGCATGTAATAAGGTTCAAATGCGTTAAGAACTGCTTGAGTTAGAGGTAAATGACTGAAGTAAGATTTTTTCATTTTTTGGAAAAAATCCATTTTTCCTAAAAAACAAAAAAACGATTTGAGAGACCACTTCCCGTTCGTCAATATTTAAGTGTTATATCGATCGATGTTTATGAAGGAATTTCGAGAAAAGTGTAAAAACTGAGTCAGTCTAATGTACATCCTTTTGCCAGGTGCCTTTAGAATCAAACAATTAAGTTATGAATTTTAGTCGAACGGTATGGTTTTATAGCCAAAGAAATTTAATTGTTTTGGCTTAAGTTAGGTTTTAATTTAATTTTTCATTTAAATTATATTTTTATTTAGAAATAAATGTGAAGCATGTACACAAAAAAAATTTTACTGTGCGGAGTGTTGAACTGACATGTTTCGATAGCTCCTACTCATCTCGTCAGAGTTCTTTACCGCGTATACTACTCTTCCAAAGTTAGTGGTTTGCAATCAAGAGCTGATATTAACACAGATTTTAGAATGCTGTTGTGAATTCCCTAATTATTTAATGAAGTCGTAGGCATTATTGCCCGAGTGTTACTGTTCTTAAAAATAGCAACGAAAAGGTAAATTGAATTACTCTTTAAACAACTTATTGTATTTATTAATTCTTTGACTTTAATTTAAAAAGGTTCTAAGCAATAAAAACGATATATAGACGATATAGATATTATATCGTCCTAAAGTGAGGTAACGAATGACAAAAATATTATATGCTGATATTATGTTCTCTTATGATGACTTTAGACGACATGTTTTTTACATATGGCTTGTTAGGTGTGTGAGACATATGTAACTTCGCATGTTTGTCAAAATTGTCAATTTACAGACGGTTTATAATATTTGCTTTCACACGTACATGTGCAATTACATCTGACATAACCTCTGAGTGCTCACAACAGCTGAGTTTTTGCACAATTTTCGTAAATATATAAAGCGCTCTTTGCTTTTTAATGTTTTTTCAGCCAAACCACACTTTTTATCATTTAATACAGCTGATGTCAGATGCCTTGTCAGATGAAAATAGAACACGCTCTAATTGAAAAATTTTCATCTGACTTTGCTTCTGTAAATGTCATCTGACAATGTTTCATATGTTTCACACGGCATGTATCACTTTTGCAGTGATACATGTCGTCTAAAGTCAGCATTAGGAGTTGATATTTAATTTTTTTTTACTTTTGTTCGATGTAAAATAAATTCTACATATATCTAACATCCAAAAAAATTTTTTTATGATTCAAATGAACAGTTTTGAACAAAATTTAATCTTTAAAACGACTTTCCAGCTTGCTCTCGTACACTATTCCAAACATAAAATATAAAAGGAAAATGAACATTACTTTTTTTGTGCAATTACAAACACATTTGAGCAATTGTGCAAAGAATTTTTGTTAAAGTTGGGTAGAAATTTATTTATTTTTTCCAAAGAAAATACTGACATAAGTAGTAATACTTTTTAAATGGAATGCGAATGCTAAGACTGTGCACATTTTTATTACTATCTTAAATATTGAGCTACAATTTAGGAAAATATAATGAAATGTGTCTTCAAAATATTTAAAAGTCTTTGCTTGTGTGCTATTGCAACTATGAGTGAATTCGTGTTATATCGCACACAATTAGGGGACATAACGCTGCGGGCGACTTAGTAGAAACACTTTAGCTGTGAAAAATAACAAATTCATTGTTATAAAATTATACTAGTATACGATGAAAGGAAGTAGTTAAAGAGAGGATATTTAAGTATGGAATTAAATTATATTACTCATAATATTGTATTTATCTTTTAGTTTTTCCATTTAGTTAAATCTTTTAGTTTTAAGAATAGAATTTTTAAAATTATATTAATAACAGAAGCTAACAATTTGGAGCTGTTTGGAATTTTCTGGAATAAAAATAAATGATCCCAGCAAAAGCTACTGCTAGTCTTGTTGTTTCTACTGCTTCGAGAAGCGCTTCGAAAATGCATGATTTTTGTTCGCGATGTCCCACTTTGGAGCTCTTGTTTTTGATGTAAAACAGCGTTTTTTTCAAAGCATCGAAAATGCTCTAAAATCATGTCTGATTTTGTCATCGTTAAGCTACAGACAAAAAAAATCGTGTTTTATTATAAATTTCTCTCTTCCATGCAATGGGTAGGAAATGTAGAAAGAGATCATACTTAAAATGGGTTTTGAGTTTTCAAATGTGTTAGTGTTTATTTGAAACAATGCGTGCGACAATTCTTTAAACATTATGTACACTGAGAGATCTCTTATTTTTGTGCATCCTCGGAAGCGCTCCAAAAGATCGCATGTGGAAGGCGTGAATGTTTTTTACTGCTTCCAGAAACATGATATTTTTTTGCTGGGGATGCTTATAAATTTCCATCTGCTGGCTACAAAAATAACGACCAGTTCTTTTGCAAAAGCTCTAAATATATAGTGAATATTTTCATTTATTTGTATTATCCCTTTAATAAATGAAGATAAAAATTTTTCAGTAGAGCCAAAACAGGATGTTTGACCAATTTTTTTTTTGATTTTGATATAATGGTTGGTATCACTGCTCCGACATGTTGTCCCACTTTACAATTGGAATTATCCCTATATTCACCTCCAAAATACATTAAAAAGAGATTTATCTGAATCTCTACCTTTAGAGAAAAAGGGACTTTAACTTCTCTTGTATGAAATGCATTAGGAAGTTAAGGCGCCTTTTCCGAAATGCTATTTTTGTATACAAAATCGTATGCTTTACTTCAGTTTTTTCCTCGTAGATAACAAATGGAACGATATAGAGTAAAGCGCAATGCAGATTTGAAAACTGGATAAAAAAATGCTAAAAGAAAGATTTATTTAATAACACCATGCAACAAGAAAAATTCCAAGGAGTACAGATATGTTTTCTTGATCCCCTCACTAAAAATCGAAAATTTTTTTTTTATATTTTTTTGTTTGTAAAATTTGGGATTTTTGAATCATAACTTGGAAAGAGTTTGCGCAATTTTATTAGAAAGAACTCCAAAACACTTGAATTTAGAATTACATTTAAGTCGGTTAATTATTATTTCTTATATACTCAATGGCTTCGGAATGATTCAGACCGCAATTAAGAAACATATATTTTTTATGCAAAATATATAGATGTTTATTTTTTAAAAATTCATAAAAAATCGAAAACGACAAAATATTAAAAGTATTTGCTTTGGTTATGTACTAGAAATAAAAGAAGCTTTATTTCATGAAAATCGCTGCATAAATATGGGTTTTATTCACAATAAAATGAAATTTCCTGATTTTTGCAAAAAACCGAGTTTTGAAGAGGCTGCTCCGCCGATATTATCACAACTTGGAAAAGGATTGCCAAATTTTATTTCAAAAACCACTAAAAAACGTTAAGCAAATCTACCTTAGCTAATTGTTTTGAAATTATTCAGACCACAATGATAAAAAATACATTCTTTTAGGCAAAATTAGAAAATTTTCATTTTCGAAATATTTATAATAGTAAAAATTTACATTTGTTATTAATTCATCGTAAAGCAACTTATAGTAGAAATAAAAATAGGCTTTATTTCATGAAAATCGATGGATAAATATTGATTTTATTCATAATAAAGTAAAATAATCTGATCTATGCAAACATTTCGAATACTTACAAAATAAATTTTTTTTTAATAAAAAGGTTCTAACATGTCACCAAAAAATATATACGTGTATCGGCGTTTGCAAAGTTTACATCGTTGACTCATTTTAGGGGGAGTTAAATTCCGATATGTGTTATTCTACATATCGGTATTCAACCGATATTTAGCAATTTTAAATATTTTTAAAGCCCGTCAAACTTAAACAAGCTTTGTTTCGTCGGTAGGCGAGTGGGTAGTGTACTAGCCTATCAGTGTGGTGGTTGTTGGTTCGATTCCTACCATAGACTCTGGCCTGTTTCACTACAACGACTGAAGGTCTTTGTTACTATTCTCGTTTAAATTAAGTTATGATATAATATGTAATTGTATTTGTAACATTTAGTAAATAATAAAATAGTTTGGAAAATCCAAAAGTGCTCGCCTCATAATCTCAACTAGACCGTGAAATTAAATAGGCTTCTATTCCTAATTATACTGCAGCGTAAAAAGAAAAAAAAAGGACTCGATTAGTGAAGTCTTTCGGTCGTTATCGTGACCACATACAGGATCCGTACATACAGACAAACGGACGTCCAAGACAGAACTTTTTTAAACAGTTTTTTAATTAGTTTTTAATGATAAAAATGCCATTAAAAATGTCATGAGTGTTAAAAATAGTATTTTTTCTTAATATGTGTGTGTACATATTTCTTACATGTGCAATATATGATAATAATAGAGCCAATTTAAGTTTGAAAAATCAGTAGTTTCGCGTGAACTGAGAGTAGTACCCACCTCAACGCTTCGCTTATGAGGCGTGCAATATAAAAGAAACAAATTGGTTAAATAGTTAATGTTTTCTTAATACTAGTATCCACGATCAAAAGTGGTACAGTGGGGAGTTTTGCAAAATATGTGGTAATAAATCTGGAACTTTTAAGCTGCTGCTTGGTTTTATCTGAAACATCGAACATCTTTAGAGGAGGAGTCAGGCTCGAGCGGAGTTACAGTGGACCAAAGCTGACTGCCTGGGATTAAAAAAAAACTTCTGAGGCTTGTAGCTTTTCAAAAGTTAAGCGCTTTGAGTTAAGGTAAAAAAATACGAAGAAAACATATTATACATATGTTTTTGTATCTTTTATAGTTTAGAAGATATTTGACTTAAAAAAAAACATTTTTTTCGTCTTGACCTTTTTTTAGTATTTAGCCCATAACTTTTCAGTTTACTGTTCGATTTTAAATTAAAAGTCAGCATTCTATTCTTGATAAAATTGTAAGTAAAATTGGGGAAAAAAGTTAATGAACATCTGCATTCTTGGAGTCGGAAAAAGGTTAAAAATTCAATATTTTTAAATTGAACTGAAAAAAGCAGGAATTTTTTTCAAAAAAGGATCTTCATTATTTTAAGTTTTGTGAAAAACTTTTTTTTAACACATTCACTCTTTAATTACATATCGTAAAAGGCAATCCATTCACAATGTGTTTAGCGCTAATGGATTCGTGCCCGCGTACGCATTTTAAGGTGATGCCTAAATTGCTCGCCATCGTGTTAAGTGCTCTGCGGCATTCCAGGACTAGGCTGGATGTGGTGTACACACCAATGAGGGCTTTAGTCGCCGGTTGAATATCGGTTATGACCTGGATATCAATATTTGATATCCGATAAAACCTTAGCCAATACATTGATCTTTTGATGGCAGATATTTCTGCTTGTAGGATACTACATTCGTTCAGGAGTCTGAAAGATATTTTGATCCCGAACTCCGCGATGTAGACACCCCCGCTAACTCTAGTTCCCCATTTGGAGCCATCGGTGTAGATGTGTGTGGCCCCGTGTGGAGCTGGGGAAAAGTCCCCCGTCAAGGAGTATCGAAATTCTCTCCTGAAGGAGGACTTTGGAGTGCGGTAGTGTATGAGACCCGGAATGGTATCAGTAGCCTCTAAAATGCGCATGGTTCCATTCACCGATCGCGTTATGCCTGATTGCTGTACGTAGTGCTAGCTTTCAGTGGGTCAGCAGATCCACTAGTAGCCAGCTCAACGCAGCGAAAAGTGCCTTTGATGGCGTACACCTGAGGGCACCAGTTATCATGATTGCCATTATGCGAAGAACTCTCTCTATACGAGATCGATTGCTCGCCAAGTCCAGTGCTTTCCACCAGACGTATATGCCATAAAACAGTATAGGCTTGATCACTGTCTCTAATATCCAATTAATCCCTTTGGAATATATGCCCCAGGAGGGGCCAATGGCGTTTCTGCAAATATAACTTGCCGTTAAGGCTTTAGCTGATCTTGCATGAAGATTGTCACTCTATGTTAACTTTCTATCCATGATAACACCTAGGTATTTGGCGTTGTCCGAAAGGGCTAGGGTGATGCCATTTAATTTGGGTAGCGTGAAAGCTGGAATTTTGTACCTTCTTGAGAAGAGAACTAATTCCGTTTTGGTTGGATTAACACTTAGGCTATTCTGTAAATACCCGTCACTGACCTCGTTGAGTGCCGCCTCCAGCCTTCGTGTTAACGTGTCTAGATGGAAGCCAGATATCACCACCGCAACATTGTCTGCGTATGCAACGGTTTTGATGTACATGGATTCCAGTTTCTTGAGCAAAGCGTTTGCCGTCCGATTCCACAGGAGGGGTGATAGTACTCCACATTACGGCGTGCCTCTACGGGCCTGTCTGGCGATGCGTGCTACATCCAAAGTGGATGTGATCGTTCTGCTTTGAAGCATATTCTTTATAAGTTAATAAATGGACCGGTCAATCCCTAGCTCTATTAGAGCCCGGTTGATTGCAGCCGAATTAATATTGTTGAAAGCGCCTTTTCTATGTTGAAAGTGACTTTTCTATGTATCCTACGAGCGAGTGCAAGGCCGTCTCAACGGATCGCTCTACGATAACTCCTTCTATTTTTTGCCGCCCCATGTATGAAGCGATACCACTGTGCGACGTAAGTATTTCTCGTCAAATATATTTGTTTCTAGCACATCGAGAAACGATGAAAAATTTTATTTTTCAAATTTTCGTTAATAAAAGTTCCCAGTAAAGTTATAGAGCATGATCACTGTGCTCAAGTTTTGCTCACTCAAAGCATCGCATTATCATGCTTCAAATATGGACTGAACTGTTCCGTCTTTAGTGTTTCGTGGTGTTCTGGATTTAAGAACCAACCAAAAACTTTTTAAATTATTGCTAGATTTTTTTCCACTTCAACACTTTTACTGAGAAACTATCACTTCAATAAAATATTATGCCACATAAAACAAAATATGAAAAGGAATAAATTAAAAAAAAAATGACAAATATGCCCATGATATTAAATGTAAAAATATTACAACAATAATATGAATGTAAATATTTATTTTATATATATTAAAGTTTTACACAGCATCATGCAACAGTGTAATAATTTGAAAATATTCAAAAGTGTCTGTCTGTAGGTACATACATACATATATATGTAAATTTTAAACAAATATATACAAGCTCATTCTAATAAAACCACATAGATATGGCCGTTTGTACAGGAAAGATGGTCTACTAGTTTTATGTGCACATCTGTATACTAGAGAGACAATCCTTTTTTTATTGCCAATAAAATATGCATACATATTAAGTATTTTATTTATTTTATTTTTATATCACAGCCTCAAACTAATACAAAATTGTTACACTTTCGTTATGTCTGTCTGCTACATCGATTTGTATGTCAGTCCCTCTATCTATTCCTATGGTTTCGTTCGTTACTATGTAAAATAATTTTTTTTAATGTTTGTGTCATATGTCAGCCCATTTTCTAGTGTTTGCATTTTTATAATTTTAAGTATAATTGAAATTGTATCTTTTTTTTCTGCAAATTTCCCCTCACCGATTCAACATATTTTTCTATATATTCACTCTTTCTTTGTCACTACCCAGCATGTGGCCATCTGTGTTTATATTTCCCACATGTTTTTAGTAAAACTACTGTTTTATTTGAAAAATTCCTACTAACATGCATTAAAGAAATGAAAAACATAGAAAATACTTTACCAGATAAAATGAAGAAAAATTTATCTTTTTATTTTTTGTTATTTATAAATTCATACTCAGTGCTCGATATAAATCACAACAGTATAGGAAATTCTTGTATTTGTAATTCAAGTAAACAAAAAAGAAAATATATTATGGAACATAAAAATTTAAGAAAAATTTATAATTTTATTTCAAAGTATTTAGTATGTATCAGTACAAACCAAACAAGCGAAAGAAACCGACAATAAAACAGCAACTGCAACTAAAAAAAATTCAGTAGATACAAGTACAATTCAAACACATGCCCCAAACATATTTTACTTTAAATTCTGGTTTACTTTTGGAAATACGAGTACTTCTATAAATAGAAAGCTAAAAAAAAAAATAGTAATGATGCAACAAAAAATATAGAAATGGGGAGGTACGAAAATAATTACAAACAGAAACATTTGCTCAGTGATGTAGCAAACGTAATAGGAAACACGTACATAGATGGACTTGTGGCATCACTAGCCCCTACAAACAAATATTAACAGTTTTGAGCACTGCTTTTTTGTACTCTGATTTGTTTTGAGTTTTGAGTACTCTGATTTTTATTTAGAAATTTATTTAATGATAGAAAAATTAATGAGCAATATAAAATGACTACATACAAAAAGAAAAAAATATATATATTTGGTTTCTGCAAGCAGGGTTGTCAGATATGGTGATTTCTCGCCAAACGTGGTGATTTTTTAACTTGTTTGGCGTCAAAATATTTGATTTGGCGACATGGCGATTTTTCTGGCGATAAATAGATTTGTTGGCGATTTTTATGGCTATTTTTCAGAAAAGTTTAACTTGAAAATTTTTATAATTCAGAAAAATTACTTAGTTTTTCGAAAATAAATCCTACCAAAACTTGTCTGGAATATATGAAAACAAAGTGGTTTTGGCGCTTTTTCTTATATCAATTACAACCATTAATGGATTTTGAATTTGGTTGAGAAAAATTGGCAAGAAATAGGTGATTTTATTCCTACTTTTGGCGATATTTTTGCAAAATTTTAATGCGACTATTTTTTAAGAACTTATATAAAAAACATATTATATAAAAAAAAATTTACTACAAAATATATATTAAGAAAAACTATATAAAACAGATTTTGGCGACTTTTGGCGATTTTTAAAATCAATTGGGCGAAATAGGTCAGAAAAGATGTGACACCACTGTCTGCAAGTAGTAAACAAAATTTCATGAAGCTGCTTTGAAGCGCTTCTGGGGGTACACAAAATGCCGGCAGTGATTCTTCAATGCAGGTAGTGATTCTTCAGTTTATCATTCATTATATTCCAAATTTTCTGCGGTTTTTTGTAAATAAATTGAACTACCCTTTCCCAAGTTGTGATGAAATTGATTTAGCAGCCTCTTGAAAAATACCAATTTTAGAAATAAATTAAAAAAACCTATCCATAGAATTTTAAATTTCTACTGTTTTTGTAGTTAAAGGATTATACCACATCAAAAAGGAAAAAATATATAGTGATGACCAAAGGTCATAACAAAAGCTTCATGTTGTTGCATAGTGTTATTGCACTTACGTGATATGTATTAGCATAGGCATAAAAAAATTTGTGTTGGACACCACCTTAGTGTAGCGTATAGTGTTAGTGTGCTAGACTTTTAACCGGGAGATGTCAGGTTCGATTCGTGCCTGGGTGTTTCTACAGTAAAGCCAAAAAAAGGCTTAAGCAGTATGCGTGTTTGTTTTTATTTGATGATTTGATATACAATTTAATTGAAATTATAATTTATAGTCATGTTGATTTGAAATGAAAAGTAACGTTTATAACAATGTTATTTTAACAGTGAAAAACATTAAATTAAAGAGATTTAAGGTTATATTAATATTTGGAACGATTTTCCGTCATCCCACGTCAAATTTGGTTTGTAAACATATTAATAGTTTTTCGTTTAAAGTTTGTCGGCTATTTGTTGGCTATTTACATTTACACAAGACGACCATCAAAATAAGCTGCAACAACAACAACAACCTAGTGGTAAAAATACCTATTACGTAATCGCTGATGTAAGCAATATTTAGTAGCAGCTACAGCACACAGAAAAAAAGGAGTGTAAAATCAACATGACACAATTGTGATTTGAAACCATATTAAATTTACAAGAAATAATTTGCCGTTTAATTGTGTTAGTGTTTATTTTCTTTGTTCATTGCTACAGTGCACTGTTGTGCTTACTAGTGTGACTTGTTGTTGTTTATTCTTACATGTACACGACAAAAAACGAATTACCAGCGAAAATTTTCTGCTGCTGGTTTAAAATTACCATTGTTTCATATTAATCTTAAATGACAAATTATTAATCTAGCCTTAAATATCTTTGAGTTTAAATTTTTCAACGTTAAAACAACTTTGTTATCAACTTTACATTTCATTTTAAATCAACATGACTATAACTTTAATTTCAAACAAGTTTTATGTTAAATAATCATTTAAATCATGTTGAATTGAAATGAAATTCATTCTACATACGATAGGTATTTATTTAGTGTATAGCTAAAGTAAAGTTTGAAGCTATTGTGGCTGCAATGGTTTGCGCGTGGACTATCATGCAAGTGGCACTAGTTCAAATCTCCGCTGCGGCAGCCACATATACAACACTAAGTTCTCTGATGTCTATGCAATCATGTACAATCATGCAAGTGAAATAATTAATAAAATAGCTTCCTTAAACTCATGTTGTTTCAACTTGATATAACTATAACTCGAGATGATTCTCAGTGTGGTTTCAATATAAAATTCACGTTGTGTTGACTTAAAATACCTTTGATTCAACATGATTCTTCGTGTTGTTCTAATATCAATTGCACGTTGTTTCAACTCGAAATAACTTTGGCTCAGCATGATTTTTCGTATTATTTCAGTATCATCAACTTCATTTTGATTTAACTGTACTGCAGTATTAAATCTACATGAAATATAGTTAATTCAAAAGGATAAATGTTCCTTCAAGATTATTGAAAATCATGTTGAATTAACATGAAACGCCTATGAAGCAAAATCACTATCGAAACATGTTAGATTAAGCTGGTTTTCGACGATTTTACATTGAAATTTTTCTGTGTGTGGTGACGCTTTGGCTTATTTTCCTACTTAGGCATAAGCATGTCATAAGCTGTTTAATTAGTGCGGTCTCGCTTAAAAAGTAAGCTACGACTTGAGTAAGTCTCGCTGTTGTGCGTTTACATGATAAGTGGGACTTTAAGCGAGCTTGTTGATGCGCCCACAAAGACAAAATGTAATGTATGTAGATTAAAGTCCAATTTGTGCTTGTAAGGTTAGGTTAAGATTGTGGTACCACTAATCACATTGACTTTGTAATTGAAAGAATAATGCATGTTTATTAAGGTGGTATGAACAAAAATAGTTGACCCGGTCACACCCAAGGATTACAGATTAGTTGAAAACAATTCCAAATGTTTTTTGAATTTTTGCCACGCCCCTGTATACCGCCCTTTTAATTTTTTTTGAACGCTGTGTCGCCATTTGTAGTCCGATCATTACATAATGCATACCGTTGTTCATGGCTTGACTATGGCTACATTTTTGCTTTAAACATTTTTTAATCTGACATCAAATTCAGGGCGCCACATATGACATCTCGAATCCTTCCCCCAAATGTAAAATTTTTCATGTGGGTGGAAAGCTCTGCTGAAACTTAGTACGTCTATCTTTTAATATTCTCACTTTTATGCCAAGTCCCAAAGGTAAGCCCCTTTTTCGTTTTCAAATACATTCTACATTAAACCAGGTCAAATGAAGTAAAATAAAAAATTACATCCTAAAATGAAAGGTATATCAATGACGTTTCTAAGACTGCAAATAAATGTTTTTGCTATGCCCCAAAATATAGCACTTTTTGTGTATTATATATATCGCCGCCATTTAAAGTCCGATCTTATCATGTCCCATATCGTTGTTTATAGCTTGACTGTCACTTACTTTTGGGCTCAAGTGACTTTTTAATTCGACATCGCCTTCTGGGCACCACTTATGACATCTCGGACCCGTGTCCTCTTATGTCCACTTTTCTTGCACGTGGCAAAAAGCCCTTCTAAGTCTACATTTTAACATACTCACTTTTATGTCACGCCCCAGAATTAAGTTAATGTTTCCTTTACTGACACTTATTACATCGCTTGCCGTATGTAAAAAAGCAGCAAAGTGCTGTATTTTGGAACGTGGAAAAAATTTTTTTTACAGTTCTAGAAACGTTATTGATATATTTTTCATTCTAGGGGGTAAGTGGTGCAAATTTTTGTTGTTTTATACATTGATCGATCTGGCTTAAATACAATATATATGGGAAAATAAAAAAAGGCTTACTATTAGGACGTGGCATAAAAATGGGTATATTAAAAACTAGATATACTAAGTTTTAGAAGGGTTTTTTTTTTTACCACGTGCAAAAAAGTGGTTATAAGAGGGGAATGATCTGAAATAGCATAATACCAGAAATTGATGTCGGATAAAAAAGTTATCACAGGCAAAAATGATGCCATTGTCAAGCTATGAGTAACGACATGCAATATGCTATGATCGGACCATAAATGGCAACGCTGTCCACAAAAAACTAAAAGGGCGGTATGCAGGGGGTGGCAAAAAATTAAAGAAAATATTTCTGGAATTTTTTCAACTCATCTTTGCTCCTAGGGGGTGACTGGCTCAACTTTTTTATTTTGTATGGGGACGGAACCACTTTAATGTTTATTGAACAATAGCCCAAAAGTAGGCCACAATTTTTTATTTTGTACTTAAAAGCAGAGTTCTGATATGCGCATTCTCTTTGCTTATTGCGCACTTCTTAAAAGCGTATTTAAAATGCGCACAAACGCAAAGACCGCAGCGAAAAAAAAGAACAATTTACTGCTATCCTCTGCGCAATGCGCATGCTCATTTTTATACCAAGAGTGGTTAGTTTGAGTTTATTCATTGCTGCGAAATACCTTTTTCGTAGTGACATAATTATAAGACATTGCGATTTGTAGCATTATGTTTTTCTTTCTAATTTTTTTATTCTTGATCCAATACAAATAGGATTGCTTAGTGAAATTTTTAATTTGGCTCCTGCAGTGCCTATGATGCTCCTAGACGGGGCGAACTTCCGGTACAGAAGTGACAGCATTAACCGCACTGCCGACCCAACTTCCGGTTCAGACAGAAACCGCAACCTGAAACACGAACCACATTAGCGACCCAACTTCCGGTCCAGGGCAGAACCGGTAACTCGAACTGCAATACCGACCCAACTACCGGTCCATACCGTAATCTAAAGTGCGAACTCCACTACCGACCCATATCAGGCGGAAGTCCGGAATAGGTACTGGTATTAGATTTGTACTTGGACTCAGCCATGCGGTGTGTCTGGAAGATGTTTACAAAAAACTACGATGGGATGCAATAACGTTCATGGAGATAATGTCCATTGCATTCACTAGCAATTTTTACCACTGTAAATTCGGGTTCTTGGTGTGGTGAATATTATATTCAGTAATTTTAGAAAATCTTCGAATTGTCAAATGCGTCTCTGAGATCATAACCTGCGCTTCCACAACCATTTTTTTGCCAGCTGTATGCTCAATAGCTTATGACAACCTCGAGAAAATTCACATTTATTAATTTGGGCAAATTCTAAACAAATATTGATTTTGTCTTCAATACGCAAAATTCGTCATTGAATTTGTAAAGCAGTGTTATAACAAAAAACAAATATTAAAAATTTTCTTTAAAAGTTTATGCTTTCTTGATATCAGTATTTAAAGAAATGATAAGTGCTAAATATAGATCTATATTTCATTACACTTCCTCATAAAGCAGAAATATGTTAAATGAAAATATCTTAATAATCACCGTATTTATATATCTTTTTAAATATATGTGTGTACATGTGTAATACGGCTTGTTCTAATAATTTTCTAGCCAATGTCTTTTTGGATTTTGGTTTAGATTTTATGAGCACGTATTCTTAGTTAGAAAATAACAAAATAATAAATCAATCAGTATTTCCGGGCAATACTATACATGTGCATTACACATACACATATATTCTCGCTACCATGCATATAACGCGACTAGTCCATACACGCATGTAAAGTATACTCCATAGAGGACTAGGACTAGTCCAAAGGTAACCTAAATGTATGGAGAAAACATGTTCGATTTAACATTACGATGTCCTAGGGCTGGACCATAAACCCAACTTTGCACTATATCAGGGTAGTCACTACTTAATGGAGCACTCAAGTGTTCATGTTGAAATTGTTAAAACACGAACACTTGTCGCTTAACTACAAACTCTTGTTTGCAAATGACATGGTCCATGTCTGCATTACATCGGACTAGTCTTAAAACTACTCTATATAATTAATCGATAGAGCACTCAAGTGTACGTGTTTAACGATTGCACTTGTTAACACGCAAATACTTGACGGTTAATTAGAAGCTATTGTTTGTAAATGACTTCATTACATAGGACCAAGTTGTAACTACTGCATGTCAGCTAAAACGGACTACATAGTCCAATATTATCTGTAGGGTAAGGCACTATCCCGCAGACAGCGTTGCTAGTCCATATATACATGTAAAGAATATTTTTATAACGGACTATGACTAGTCCAAAGGTAGCCCAAGTGTATGGAGAAAACATGTTCGATTTATCATTACGATGTCCTAGGGCTGGACCATATAACCCAACTTTGCATTACTTCGGAGTAGTCTCAAAATTACTCTATGTCACTACTTGATGGAGCACTCAAGTGTTCGTGTTCCAATGATTGATATTGCATCCGGCGGCATATTTTACTTTGATTCGAATTTTTCAGGCCTGTACCTTATGCCGTTTATCCTAAAAACTTGTATATCACTTCTCAATCTCTGGAATAACAGAGCAATGGGCGGGGTTACAAGTATCTAGAGGAAGTAGGCACTGCCTGCGCTAGCCTGAGTGTTTCCCAATCAACGGTGAAACAACATACGCCAATGGCAAGTGGGTGCATGGTCGCTAGTAAGTGGACACTGGATACCTATCGACCTCCAGTTTAAATTTAGACTTACCTGCGTACACGGAGCTCAGCATACCTCGATATATTTTCTCCGACACTCGTGCGATATGGATCTAAATAAAATCAACAAAAATTAAGACAATATGAAGGACTGCAGAGAGCAGGAGGTAATCAACAGGGACGCCTCGTAAGAGGGCGAGATATTGATCTCTAACTCAACTCCAGTTCACAACGAATCCTGCGACGGTGACTTGGAGTCCAAGAGAGCTATTGCTAAGAGAGAAAAGCGAAAGAGAAACTGTCCTCCTAAGGAGCGCAAGGCTGTCGAGGAGAGGTCAAGTCAACTGACACGCGAGGATTTGACTCCGGTGGCAACAGAACAAACAAGGAGGTTTATGAGTGCGAGATCTTGGGCATCCGAGTTAGTTCAGGTAAGAGATGGAAAGAGTCCTTGTTTGGAGGAGATTGACAACGCTGCCTCATAAAGGGCGTCGAAGTTAATCTCTGGGCCAGATGCTGGCAACAAGATTATTGACGAAACTCTGATACCATTCGGAACGCGGCAAAACATGAGAAGAATAAACGAAAGAGGAACCTTTACAAGGAACTGCGGGCTGTTGAAAAGAGGTCTAGTCAATACGGCAGTTTGACATGGCACGAACCTGGATTCGGAAGGAAGGTCTATGAGCTTTGAGGCATCCGAGGCAGCTCAACTGAGAAGGGGTCGTTGTGTAGCATAGTTGTCAACTCTCAAAGAGGGGGAACCAAGCTGCAATAAGCCCTCGACGAGAAATGGTTGCAAATGCGAAGCAATAGGTAAGCTTTCAAAAGAGGCAAACTTATGCACAGGTGGCAAATAAGGATCTCCATATACTAGCGATGAAGTCGAAGATATATGTTTTGAAGGAAATACTAAGTTCGTTGATATATTCATTGCTCTTAAGTGTAAGAATCAGTCAACCAAGAGGTGGCTTATCGGAGCTATTCCGTCCCTGACAAATCTTTGAAAGGGGAACTAGTGGGAGGTCCTCAGTCTACAAGCGTTTCGAAACGAAGTCAGGATGACATTATTTGCTAATAGGTGTAGGGAGAGCAAAGATGTCATCCTGAAAAGACTGCAGAGACAGAATGGATGTGTGAAGGACACTTCCAATTGGAGAGTTAGTCACGTAGTCGAATATGTTAATGCAGGAAGAAATGGCGTTTTGCTCATAGTCTGCCATTGGAAGGAGGAAACGAAGGCTGTCAGGCAAACCGGTTTTGCCTAAGTCTTCGTAATATTCAAGAAGCACTACGAGTGAGCCAGATGTCCTTCCTGGTGCGTAGGTAGACAATTCTGCTAGGAGGCGTCTGCCACACCAGGAAACTCTAACGTGTGCCAACTTAATATTCATCACAGCTTTGCAGCATCAGCAATGATGATGCGATGTTTTGAGGAAGAGAAGGAGGATATTGCTTTGATACGGGAACCTGGGATTCTCTAGATCGACATAAGGTACCTTTCGCGACATTCCGCCATGCTGTATTATGTACAGGCGGCTGGGAAAGTGAGGAAATATCTGTGGTCACAACACTTAACCGCCTAAGTCGGGGCTAGGACAAAATTAAATTTTTGGTGCGATCGAGTACACTCGTGACTAAATCAACTCACTGCCAATTGTTTAAGTTTGAAACTTCTTTAAGACGACAATTATCTATAAATAAGTTACAGAAAAACGACTGACTGGATACGAGTTTTTGATACCTTAAACGGTTAAGGCTTGTGACCACAGATATTTCCTGTCGCGTTATGGAAACAAAGTGTACAAATGACGCATATCTGCTCGCCAGGCCTTACCGTTGTAACGATTAGCAGTAGTGTTGGTGCATTCTTTATTGCGTCAGCATAATTACCTTACGGAACGACGGAAGCACCTTCTTCAACAGAGGTTGAAGAGCTGGTAGTTTTTTATAGGCAGAAAGGTATGCCTCTGATAATAGGCAATGATGGTAACGCACATAACACTGTGTAAGACAGCACATATGATAACCACAGAAGACATCAACTGCTAGAAATTGTGGAAAGATACGAATTGAATGTACTGAACAGACGTGTCAGACCTGGAGGTGATTGGTGGAGTTCAGAGCTGGATAGTAATTTCCGACTAATCATGCCTGATCACAGAGCGACTAATTTTGAAGTAATGTTTGGCAAAAAACGGAGCAAGGCACGTAAACGTATAAGAGTACAGAAGAACATGGACTGTAATTCGTAGGAGAACTGTCTATTGGAAAACCTGCTGCCTGTTCCTAACAGGGCTCCTCAGAGCATAGGAGAAATCAAGCGTCAAATATGACAATTAACCTAACTTTTAAGCTTTCTTTCGAGAAGGCGTGTCCTCTGACTATAGTGAATGCAAGAGACTCGACACTTTGGTGGAACGAAGAGCTTGAATCCATG
The DNA here is from genome assembly GCA_956483635.1 of Panzeria rudis. Classification (NCBI taxonomy): domain Eukaryota; kingdom Metazoa; phylum Arthropoda; class Insecta; order Diptera; family Tachinidae; genus Panzeria; species Panzeria rudis. Next base: position 34,825,249 of record OY101449.1, on the reverse strand, counting down.
AAAAAGAGACTCGCACTCGTGGAATGCTATAAAGGTAAAAAGCGGGTGCTGAAACAACTCATTTGTCTTCGAAAGCGAAGAACTTGGAGGAATTTCTACTTCAGTATGGGAGGAAGTAGGTAGACTGCAGAAGATGGTATCTTGTAACACTGTCTCGGAAGTGACACTGATTCGTAAATATGAAGGTTCTATAACTGTGTGGGTGGGAACCATTGCAGCCGTTGATGGAGACACATTTTCCAGGCAGCTTTCAATCGAATGATCCATGGGATCCTATTTATAGAGATGATAGTGACTCCAAATGGTGTCAAGAGTGCGATACTTTTATTTGCACCATTTGAAACGGGTGGAATGGATGGTATCTTTCAGGCCTTGCCTTATTAGGGTATGGCTATCTTGCTGGACAGGATCAGAGAGATATTTATGGCCTGCCTTTCGACACGCTATATACTCACGGTATGGAGGGAAGCAAAAGTAAAAAGCGGAGCCCTTCAGACCAGTCAGCCTAAAGTCCTTTCTATTGAAAACAATGGATTATCTGGAGAAACGTACGCTGATGGTTAGTCTTCTGAGTAGATGTCAGCTTGCTAATCGGTCAGGCAGGTCCACGGAGATGGCCCTACATGAGCTTTAAAGTGGAAAGAGAGTTTAGCAATGGTAGCGCCACTTGGCATCACTTTTGATCTAGCACGGGGGGCATAGGAGTATACTGGACCTTATACATAAAGAGGTTAGGGATACTCAAATGCCTTAGGAACGCATGCGTAGAAGAAGTATAGTCTAAAGACTGTATCGGACACTCATTGCGGATGGTAATATACACGTTGAGTGTGTAGAGTGACATCAGCATTTTTGCCGATGGACCTCTTGTAGACGGAAGAGCAGAAGCAGGCGTTCACTTAAGTGAGTTAGGCCTCTTTTGTGTTTTGCGTTTAGGGAAGTATGTGTCCGTTTATTAAGCAGAAACGATTGAAATGATGCATGCATTGGATCACCTGATTTAGAGTCAGGTGGACGAGAAGAGAATTCTCATCGCACTGGATAATCAGCTGGTGATTAGATGCATGCAGCAAGCGAACGTGTACTGCAAACTGATGCTATAATGTGTTTCAAAATTCAATAGGTGTGCCTCTGTTAATGAGGTAACACTGATGTGGATTAAGGGACATATCGGTATAACGGGAAACGAAGCGGCAGACGAATTTGCAAAATAGAGATCTGCAGTGACGTTTTGCGGAACAGAGCCCAGGTTTGCATTGGGCTATGGTACGATGACAGCGATGATTCTGCAGTGGTTAAATTCCAAAAAGCTGGAAAGGTGGCGGGAGACTACAACATGTAGGCAGGCTCGTATGATGCTCTAGGAGCCCATGCGTAGGATAGCGGATAAGGTTCTTAAGTATACCAGGAAAACCTTAAGCTGATTGACTGCGTTAATTACAGGTCATTGAAACTATATGTACCATCTGGGTAAGATGAAAATCTTATGATACTTATGGATTATGCCTGGAAGAAGCTGAGACAGCAGGGCACATTGGGTGTGAGTGTCCAGTTTTGCCTATTATTAGACTGAGAACCACCGGCCAGCATGTGTTAGTTGTGGACGGTATGGGACAATTACTAAGGACTTCGTGATGAGAATGGAAGTCGATAGTTACCAGTCGACTTCCAGCATTACATCGGAGTAGACTTAAAACTACTCTATGTCACTATTTGATGGAGCACTCAAGTATTTGTGCTATAAGAACTGCAGTAGTTGAAACGCGAGCACTTGTTGGTTAACTACAAGTTGTTGTTTGCAAATGACATAGTTTATGTTGCAACTCATCCATTTCAGCTAAAATGGACCACATATTCCAATATTTTCTGCAGGGTAATGCTGTAAATGATTTAGTGTGGCTAAAATGTGTATGTAATGTAAAACACAAAAAAAAATCAAGCGGAAACGGAAATAACGTTGCAATCCTTGAAGTTAATGGTGGAAGGCAATATAACATTTATATTACTTCTATATATCATTTTGATAATGCTTGTGTGTGTGTGTGTCCATATAAATGGAAATGTTCTAGGTATTTTTTGTGTGTAACTGTACCGTAGTTGTTGTGTTTTCCTGTTCCAGCATAAATATTTTCACAGACAGAAACATATGCACACTTATGCATACGTATATATTCAAATGTTCTCTGCATTATAATGATTTTTTTTTTGTTATATTGTATATGTAGATTGCTATTTTTTCATTGCTTTGTAAAAATAATTGATATGCGTATGAGTGTTTTCGTTTGTTGTGTTGTATCTTTTCCAAAAAAAAAAAAAGAGAAAAGAAAATTATGTATGTATAATTTTTCTTTTAGTAATTACTCTATGCTTCTTTTCTACACTATTTCTTTTTTAAATTAATTTTGTTTATGGTTTTCGCTCTTCAACGCATTCTTAAAATATTATTTTCAACATCAGTTTCTTTGTTATCGTGAGCTGCTGCCTCTGTTTCTGTAAAATGTATATTTATAATGATTTCAAAAGCCGTTTGTATTTTTAAATTATAATTACATTTCTTGCGAGTATTTAACATACGTATTCATATTAATGAAATTTGATGTCAAAATATTCGCATTGTTTTCAACATGTTTCTGATAGAAGCAGTATTTAAAGTTTATATCGTATACATTTTATAACACATTTTACTTAATTAAATACTTTAAAGTTTAAAGACAAATTACGTAAAAGATAAAATAAAAGACTATGCAACCTGTTATGCAAATCGAGCCGATTTAATACGACTCGATTTTGAAAAATTAAATTCAATGATAGACAAATTTTTTCAGATCTTTTTGAAGTTGAAATGTCGAAAAGTCGCAAAAAAGTTTAATATAACAATGTATGAATTTTAATCGAACTAAGTAGCTTTTATCCAAAGTTATTTAATTAGTTTGGCCTAAGTTGTTTTTGATTTAATCTTTCAATTAAACTGTTCCTATTTTTAGAAAGAATTGGTAAAGAATTTGTAAATATTTTGGGTGAACGGGAGGTTGAACTTACATGTTTCGAGACTAGCCGTTCTTCTCATCACAGTTTTTTTTACCGCTTAGAAGTACTTTAAAACAAGTTTCATCTCATTCAAAAATAACTGGGATATGGCTCTGCTCTACAGAGCATGTCCGAAAAGCCATGGTTCGCTTCCAAGCCATGTCAAAATTTTTTTTAAATTTATAAACTTTTTATTTTAAATAAATGTTAAACAATTTTTTTATCGATATGTCCCCAAGTCTTAATAAAAAACTTACTTAAATTTTACATAAAATCTATTGAAAAAATTATAAGTTATTGATAAAATGTTTTATTCATTCAAATATTTCGATTATTAATTAAAGACTTGATAACTTTTTAACAATTTTAGTTATCAATATAGCGAAATTCTTTATCACAGGAAATTTGAAAAAAAAAAATTAAGTACCCGAATTTTTGCTATTAAAAATGAAATCAATTTTTTTCCGTGTGAGTAGAACTCTTCTACTCAAAATTCAACCAACTTTTGTTGTTATATATATTTAAACTGAATTTAATTTCAATTGTTAATTTTATATTTGTTAATTTTATATTGTTAATTTATTTAAATTTGTTTTCAAAAATTTGAAATTTTTGCAGAGGCTGCTCCTATGATTTTATCATAACTTAAAAACGGGTTGTCCAACTTCATTACAAAAAGCACTAAAAAGCTGGAAATAAAATTATATTGAAGCCGCTCTAACATTTTTCTATATATTCAATTGTTTCGGAATTATTCAGAACGCAAGACAGGGGGAAAATGCCATCTAGCGGCGGGGAAAAAAATGATCAAATTTGAAAAAATTGAAATGCTGCATCAAAGCAGAAAAATCAGTTTATTTAAAAACCAAATTTAATTATCACTATGTTACATGGTTCGGAAAATATGACCTTTTAAACATTGATATATAATTGGGTTGTAATTCTTTATTGATTTTTATATCAGATTTAATGGCGTATTGAATCGGTAATGATAGACGTTTTCGGACAAGCTAACTTTTTTTTGATAAAGTCTTATATCAGCTATTTTAAACTGCTTTACTTTATATATTTGCTATTTCAGTTAAATTTTACAAACGTAAATACAGAATAATTTTATTTTACTTCTCTAAATTTTTGTAGAGATACAAAAAAAAGTATACGTGAGAGTGCCTGAAAAATTTTTTTGGAATCTTAATATAGATATTATAGAGTAATATTGGTCCAAAAATTGGCTGCGGAAACTTACGTATCAGTGTTTCTAATTATACACCATTTTAACAGTTTGCGACTTGTGTATATTTCTATACGAGTTGGTTGTAATTTGCTTCCTCAACCACTTGTTATTAAATTAAAATACCAATGAAGTAAATCGTTTTCAATTTTAAGATACATTTTTAAGGCATTTTGAAATTTGAATGCACTTTGAATTTTTTAATGCATCTAAAAATTGAAAATTTTTTCGTATGTAGCAACATATAGCGCACATTGTGATAAAAATAGCTAATTTATTTACAGACCTTATACCCTACAACATTTCCAGGAATACATTTTTTGTGGATCAGACTATTAGTTTGGAAGATATAAGCTTTCCGACGACTAAAGAGTTTTATCGGTAAAATTAGTCTTATATAACAACAGATAGCGTCTACAGTGTTAAAAATAGCTGCCTAATTTCTACAAAATTTATAGCCTACATCCTTGGCTACAACATATGTATATATACATTTTTGTTAAACAAACTATTAGTTTGGAAGATATATGTTTTTCGAAAACTTAAGAATTATATTAGTAAAATTGGTCCTATACAACAACACATAGCGCCCACTGTGTTCAGACAGGTGACTAATTTTCTACGGACCGTAAAGGATACATTCTGCCTATAATGCATTCATACATTTTTTGTCGATAAGACTAATAATTTGGAAGGTATAAGCTGTCCGATGACTAAAGGATTTTATCGGTAAAATTGGCCTTATACAACACAGTGTTAGTGAGGGTGCTGTTGGCTGAGTAGTTAGCGCGTTTGACTACAAAGCCTGAGGTCTTGAGTTCAAGAATAGTTTCAGGCAAGCTAATAATATCATGCATTTTTTTCAAGTGCATTGGTGTGTTATTGTGAAAGTGATGAAAGCATAGCTCTGATCACTTTGGCAGTACCGGCAACGATTAATACTAACATATCCTAATGCACTTCACATCACCCTCCTTCGTCAGTGTTGTAGCAGAATCGTCAGCAAAGTAAAAAAAAATAACAAAATGACTACACAGCTTAAACAATTCAATGCATTTACTTGACAACAGAGGGGCTGGCAGCACTGATCTACAGAAAAAAAACTCGCAATTGTAGGGTTGTGAATGAATTAGCTTTCAATTTCTCTCCCGCTTCACCACCTGCTCTCTCTACACTATTTCTTTCCTAAAGAAAGTAGCGCATTAATTAAGAAGCTTAATGTGTGTGTAAAGATTCTTAAGAATCAGTTGAGCAGAAGTAGTAGAAAAGGAATGTGTATTTGCTTTGTATGGGCGTGACTCCGCCCACTTTTCAACGGGAGTAATCTGGAAGTACATCCTTTTGAATAGAGAAAAAAATCCGAAATCGGTTCATAAATGGCTGAGTTTTGAGGGATAATACATAAAATAATACATGACGAATTGATGACCTTTCACCTTTTTTTGAAGTCGGTTAAAAATATAAAATTGTTTCAAGATTCCTATATCATTGAATAAAAAAAAACCATATAAAATATGCTTTCTAAAAAAGGTCCTTAACATTTTTTAAAGTCATGCCCTTAAAGGCAAATGTTATTAAATATTATTTTTAGAAAAATTGGTTTCTAAAATTTAATTTCTTACACTTTAATTGAGCATAAAGCTCAAAGCCAAACTAACACAGTTACCAATCATAGCCAACCTGCATGTTTGCAATTTATGAAGATTTTAATTAAAAATGGGTTTTAACTATTTATGTTCACTCTGCATGTCATTTAATCCGTTGCCTTTCCCATTTCCTTAGAAATCTCTAAATTTTGGAAAATTATTTCAAACAAATAATTCAGGAAAATAAAACAAAACAAATTTAAAACCGATTAAGAAAATAGAATTAGAGTCTTTGAGAACGAATAAGAAGCCTTACAAAGAAATGGAAACAATACACATAAATATTACAGAAAATTTATATTGAGTAAGTTTTTTGTTTTATTAAAATATATTTAACTTATTTTCGATGCAAAAATACAGACACACTCACACACACATATCCTTTATATACTTTCAACATTTTAATATTATTAAGTTTAAATAAACTTTTGTTCTTCAAAAACTAAAATAAACGAGTAAATAAAAATACAATACCATACAAACACATCTACACGTACATATATACATATACAATAGTGTAAGTGTATTAAACTACCCTGCAGACAAAGTAACTGGTATGTAGTTGAAACTATACTAGTTGCTTTTTGCTTCAGACTAGTTGCCTATCTATCCTTTTTTCATATATCGAACTATCGATTGTCATAGGAGACCAACTAGTTCATTTCTATACAGTTATATCCCAGCTACAGTCCTAGTTATAGTAAACTAGTGCGCTTACTAGTTTTTTTTATTAAGAGTTTTGTAACTCTTAAAAAAACTTTGGCTCAACAGGGGTACGAACACACATTCCTCATACTTTAAGGCACGTACTCTACCCACTGAGTTACATTCTACTTATTTTTTTAATAGCTAAAAATATGTTTTATATAAATTCGTATACCTGATAATTTTTTCCCTTTTTGGCTAGTATCGTTACTCGATACTACTAGTAATATAATTGTCCTTTTTTGACTAGTATCGTTACTAGTCTCGATACAACTAGTAAAATGATAATTCTTTTTTGACCAGTAACATTACTAGTCTTGTTACAACTAGTAATATGACTGTCGTTTTTTGACTACTATCATTACAACTAGTAATATGACTGTCCCAAAGCGTTACTAGTTGTGACTTTAGCTGCTGGGTAACTATAAATATATTTTAAATGTATAATACAAAATATTTGTATGCACGTGAAACACAAAATTAAAAACATAACTTTCTTTTTTCATGTGTGAAATTTCAATTAAATAGTTTATTTTTAGTTCAGCTTTGTGTTGGCAAACACGCTTGTTTGTCCCGTTGAAAAATATATATTTCACTGGAAAACGTTTTAGTTTTAAAACATACCTAAATTGGCATTTTCTAAAATTTATTATATTCCAAAAGAATGGCACATTCAAATTGCTGAAAACTCACATATTTTTCAGCAAAAAAAAAAAAAAAAAAAGAGGGAAAACTAATTTATATGGCTGTGACAAAGTACGCTTTTACATTTCAGTTCGCATATTTTGTAGCACATATTCAATTCTGTTTAGAATTTGTTTTATTATATTTACAATTTACCTTTCAATATATTCAGAATTTTCATGTAAAAAATTAATATATGGGTCATTCTCATTCCAAACGTACATTTTGTGTTGTTTTTCTGTGTTTTTTTTTTGTTTACCAATATAACTAATATATATTATGACAAGATAGGATTTTTTATTATAGTTTCGCCTCATTCAATAGTTCCTGAAATAAAATTATATTTTTCTAATTTTTTAAAATTTTTGTGTATTGAGCGTTACATTCGCCTTCACGAGTTCTGCACTGAAAATAATCCATGCAACATTTTACGAAAAAAAACTTTCGTAGTGACTTTTGTCGTAGAATATATGAAACTTTCGTATATATTACGAAAAAACGTTTAGGCAATATTTTTTGGAATTTACGAAAGTAAAGAATACCTTTCGTAAACATTTTTCCTTGTTAAAAAATATATTTGAAATAAAAAAATTTATTAAAATAATTTTTTATAAACTGACGTATTTTTCAGATGTGGCTAAGTGAGTAGAGTTATGACTTGAAATATGAAGATTGCGAGTTCGTGCCCCGGTTGAGCTATACTTTTTTCTTACTTTTATTTTTTAATTATTTTCGTACATTTTGTATATTTTACGACAGAATTTCGTGGTGCGAAATTACGAAATATATCGTAATATGTACGAGCGTTTTCGTGCATATGTTGCATGGAATTTTTTCAGTATGGGAATGATTTTTGCGAAAAAAATACACCACAAAATATTAGTATAGGGCTTGAATGCACTGTATATCTACTCTCTAAACACAAACAATTATAATAATCGCAGGACGAAATTAAAAGTTATGACCAATTTTTCCATTTTAAACAGGGTGCACATGGAAACAAACATTTATACATAAGCACACAATTTGTTTACTGAAAAAAAATCTAGTTTTTATTTCAATGAAATTTTTGAGACATACTAATTCATTGAATATCCTTATTGAAGATGAAATTAATTTTTTTTCTGTGTGCCAAATAATAAAATAGTTTTTAGGCATACTTTTAGGAGCGTAAAAATAATATCTTCACTATTAGCTAAATATGATTAAAAATGTTTAAAGTGCCGCCTTAAGACGTGAAAGATTCTTTGTTTCTTAATTTTGTATGTTTACATTTAAGAGCTGGGAAAAATTTATATATTAGTAGTGTTTCAATTTTTTACCCATATTGAAATTTTTATTTTAACAATGCACTATGAATATGAAATATTACTTAAAATATAGTTATCATTTTAGTTAACTAATAATTAACTAATGACTGTAAATTAGGTCCTAATTGTTTTTAATAAATGAATGTGTAAGACAATTTTGATTATGTGTTATATACTAAGCAAAACAATTTACAAAAATCTTAATAAAATAGAAAAAGGTGCACGGTCTGCTAATGGGTAGTACTTAAAGTATGGTCACACTTGGTAAATATTTGGCGAAGAAAAAACGTGACCAATAGATAAACTAAAATTGTATTTCCTTTAATTCCAATATTTTATTATATATGGGCTTGCATTTATTAAAACTAATATAAAAATAGCTTTTTGCAGCATAATTAACTTTATTTTGTGATATCAAAACCAAGTTAAATCACAACTAACCCTTAGAAAAAGTAGTGGTTACGTTTTTTTGGGCAAATATTAGCCAAGTGTAAACGTACCTCGATTTGAAAAAAATTTTGTTCGTAGATTTATAACAAAATCTTTAATATTAAAAAAAAAAAATTGTGTTTAAAAAGAACAACAAGTCAAAAAAAATTTAAATTTAAATTAAAAAAAAAAGATTTTCCGGTTTTTTGCAGAAAAATTGTGTTAACGATTTCGTAACTATAAAAATTTCTGCAAAAATACCTACCCCACATTAATGCGTACTTGAAAGGTATGTCAAAGCAAAACTTGCCCGATACTTTTTATGGTTTCTTTTTATAGCCGTCTAAACTTGGATATCTCGGCCATTTTTTTAGAGATGTTCGTCATATTCTATATTGAATAACTTTGGAGCACGTCCTCATATATTAATAAATTTTGTCTCATTTTGTTTCAGTCTCCTCCTAATAAGTATTAATTAAAAATGACATAGCTTCCCGCTAGAAAGTCCTCTAAAATGCCAAAGTATCCTGAAAAAGGTATTTGTAATTTTCTTTATTTTTTAACCGACATCAAAAAAGGAGGAAGCTATGAATTCGTGTGTATTTTTTATGTTTGTAATGGCATAACCAACCCTGTCATTTGTGAACAGATTTTCAAAGTTAATTTTTTTTTGAAAGGGTTTGCTTGCTGTTTAGTTCCACACCTTTTTTTCGAAAATTGGTGAGGAAATTTGCTCCCACATGACATATGACATATGTGAAACGATTTTCAAAATTCTTTTTTCGAAAATCTGTTGGGCATTATCCCCTTCCCCGGATATATTGATTATCGCATAATCCTCCATTTATGAACCAATTTTCAAAATTCTTTTTGATGTGTAAACATCTATACGCTAGGGGGTAAAAATCTTTTTCACAATACAATGACAAATTTTGAGTAAGATTAATCTTACTTGAGTAAGATTAATATTACAATTGTAATAACGCGGTGTGAGCTGTGTATGAGTGTATTAGTGTAGTCATACGGACAACAAGAAGTACAGAGAAACTTAACAGCTGCAGAGAAATACACTAACACTGGCAAAGGTAGTCTCAAGGTCAAACTCCTGCAGTAAGGTCGTACGTTTGTTGGTTGGTGCTGTGTTGCCGTGTTTTTGAATTGAGTGAGTATTTCGGCGTTGCCGTTTTTGATTTTTGCCGGGAACTTCTGGGATTTAGGGGATGTTGTGTCCAGTTTTTCGGGATTCAGACCCGGTTCATCTCGGTTTTTGAACCCAGATTTTTTGAAAAAAACCGGCTTTTCAGTTTTACCGAATTTGTTGCTGAACTTGGTGCGATATTTGGCTGACGGTTTATTGACTGCGTTTGTCTTTGACTGTTGGTTATTTTGCTCTTTAACTGCGTTAATTCCAACTGTTTTGTACGGGTATATTATTTTTTGTTGGTGGATAAATAATACTATTATTTATGTCTGCGGGGAAGCGGAAGGGCGATATGCCTGGTGGGAGTGAGTCAGAGGTGTCTGATGCGAAGCTTATCGGTTTGAGCGATTTGTCGGGTGTGGAGGAAGGTACGAATATGAAAAAGAAGCGGATGAAGCCCGGTTCGCCGAAGTTGAAATGGGTGAATGATGAGAAGAATGTTTCGGTAGAAGGTGAAATGTTTCATTACTAGATGTTTACACATCACCCCTATGATCGAGCTCACATTCTTTTTTTTCTTGTTTCAAATGAATTGCTTGTTGTTTGATTCCATAGAAGCGAAAATCGGGCGGACAAAGTGGTTGCCCGATATATTAATTATCAGATAACTCCGACATATCTTGACAGATTTTCAAAATATTTTATTTGGAAGGACATATGCAATTGTAGTTATTACAGAGTTAACTACAACTGACTACAACTGACAGAGTTAACTACAACTGAATGAAAACAGATTCAAAAGTTATAGTTTTTTGTTTATGATAACCCGCTCATTTCTATGTAAAACCTGTAGCAATAACTGTGATAATCATATATAATGAAATAATATCGGATATGGTATATTAAGCTCTAACAAATAGAAAAGTACAAAAAAGTCTTTTATATATTTTATAAATTTGTTTCATTTTTCATACAAATTTTAAAATATTTGAGAGTTAAGGCAACGCTTTAATTTCTATACGTTTGTTTGGTGAAGAATTTGTATGAAAAATAAAAACAAATTTTTAAAATTTTGTCAAATTTATTGTTGCTTTAATATAAACTTCACTTCGGTGATGTGATTTACACAATTAGTGGATTTAATTTTTCTAAAAATATTCGTTTTAAATCGGCTCGATTTACAGAATAGGCAGATATATAACAACTTTTTTAAATAAAACTAAAAAAATATATAAAATTCAGTGCTTTTTTTCAAGAATCATGCGCTTTTTTTATTTGTTTCAGTTCTTTTTGCAATCTAAAAGTTGACAACGCGAAAATATGGAAAATCTCCTTTTTGGGGTTTTATGGGATTTCTTTGGGAATTGCGGGGTTACCAAAAGCAAATCTTAATTTTTTCCTTGATATTTAGTACATAAATTCCTTTATAACTGCAAAATTTCATTCGAAAATAACAATGACACGCTGTAACAGCGAAAATACGCATGAAAAACGACTTATTGATGCTTGTAGGCCTAGTTGAGTAGATCGTTTTGCCGTTTGAAAAAATTGCAATTGAAAATCGAAAGTTATCGATAAAAAACAATTTTTTTTGGCAATTCACGAGTTAAATAATTTTCACTGATTCTCAATTTTTAAACGGCGTCGATTGTATATATAACTTTTGACTGAGTTGAACTTTTGAAACTTTTTAAACTTTTTTAACTCTACAAAAAAAGATTTTACAAATCGGACAACACTTAACTTCTGCATTAGCAAAACATTGGACTGAGGTGTATCAAAAGTTTAAATAATTTTTTTTTAGTTGAATATCTCCGAAACACTTATGAATGTGGTAGACTTTTTTACCTGTTGGATAGGAAACTTTACATGTAAAAACTCTTTTTTAGCATATCAAAAACATCAGCTTGGCAGCTTGTGGCTCCGTATACTTAAAGGATATAAAAGCCAAACTTAAGCTAAAAAAACCTCAAAATCCCCCTCTGTGCAGCGTGCGGATTGTGAGTCCTGCCAGTACCACTAAGTACTTTACTGTGATTTACTATAACGAGTGAAGGTATTTTTTAATAATGCGAGTTAGCTTGCTAGTTAAACTAATTTATAACATTAAATAAATAAATTTTAATGTTAAATTATAGTTTTTTAGTCCAGATTTGTATTTGATAAAAAAACACCATATATTTTGCAAACACATTTATATATTATTTCTTACTTTTTTACAAAGGACATATAAACATATTTGTGTAAATAGCAGTTGTAGAAAAATAATTTCTATAATTTATTTTTGAAACCACATGATGAAAGTTATTATCATCATTTTGCCAATGAGGAAAATGTAAATATTGACAAATATTTACATATTCATAATTTTTTTTCCTTTTTTATAAAAATACAATTTGTATGTCCGTCTGTACTAGGGTATCCAATCGTTTTACAGTTAATCAGTTAACCGGCTAATTGTTACCCGATTAACTGTTTGATTCATTGAAAATTGGCTATTTACAATTAACGATTAAATCGGTTAATTTATTCGATTAATCGATTAGGCATTTAAACAAAATTTTATATAGTTTTGTGGCATTTGAACATATTTCGCATGTGTTTAATTGTTTGTTTCGTCTCGCATACATAAGGTATGTGCTTTAAAATTATTTTTCATACAAATAAAGATTCTATTACTCTAATTTAACTTGAAGAAGGTTTTTAATTTTTGGATAATAATTTGATGAAATTCCAAACGATTGAATTACAAATCTTGAGTTCAAGTTTAAATAAACTTATTTTATGCCCCAAATCATGAATATTTCCTTCTAGTAAGAGTTTTTTTTTTAAATATAGTACAAAAACAAAAACAAAGAAAACTAACCGATTAATAGCCAGCCGTTTAAATCAAAGCCCCGATTAATTGAATGCCCTAGTCTGTACATGTCAATACCAAAAAATATTTTAAGTAAATAAATTCCAGAAAAAACAAACGCAGTTAGAGATAAAGTATATTTACTTTAACTTAAACTCCTCTGATAATATTTGAGCGAAAGTTATTCTATTAATGTAAAGTTTTTATGTAAAACAAATGAAATTTAAATTTGGCATTGAATTTAACTTAAAATAAGAGATTTATGAAGAATTTGTAAAGAGACAAAATTAATATCACAGGGCAACAAATTTTTTGTGAGGCGTAACTTTTTGAACACAGAAAAAATTATGATAGAGATGCCAGTCCCGAAAATCCCGTGATTTTTCGAGATTGACAAATCCCGAATCCCGGTATTTGCAAAAAAAAAAAATCCCGGGAGATCCCGGTATTTCCGTAAAGTAACAATTGTAACACTAATTTATGAATTCAAATGCGTTGTGGTTGCCAAAGGGTATCCTCCATCATCAATCCCCTGGTCGGTGGTGATAGTGAGAGTATAGTGAGGGCATGAACTGATTGTATACGGCGATTACGTGTAACTGGAAAATTCGACTATGTTCTCTCAGGCGTCATGAATGATGCTTATGCTCTACTTCACCCTTAAAAGAAAACTCGATTTTGGTATAGTATCGTTAAATGGATATAATATCTCTCATTCTATGGATGTCAGGCAGAAGGCTGCCTTGGAATGCCTATGTAGAATTTGTTACACAAAAAGCTTCTAGAATTGTGCTGGATGCACCTGGATGATGTATGAGCCCTAAAATTATCATGCAGATTTATGAAACTATACGGCTAAGTACTGTATCCATGCTGAATGAAAATGTTTGGAATTATCAAACCACATATATTGAAAATTATTAAGACCGACTATCACGTAAGTACGTCGCGATTGTATGGTGGCCGAGAACTCGGATGGTTGTAAAAATTACTAAGCTATGCAAGGTCAAGATATTGGCATATCTTCATGCTACCGGTGTTATGAGGATATATCTAGCCTTTGCCATTCAACCCTTAATTAGTCTAACACCTATTCAGATCTCCATAAGACCATCTGGAGCAGCGGCTGCTTACAGGATGGGTCTTGAAAGCTCTGTTCATTGTGTTGGCAATAAGCATTCATCACTCCTGAGTACAATGTCCTAAAGAGAACTATGAGCTCTGCCGAAAGACAGCATAAACCATGAACTGACGTTTGTGAAAATATTATGTCACCTTTCCGCTTAGGACACTCAAGCCTACGTGTGAGGATATTGGTTCACCTGTGGATTCTACAAATATCCGTTGGTTTGCGGATAGATCGAAAGCCCAATATTACTGCACGAGTCCTTAAACCCCATGTTAAAATATCTGTTTCGATGTGCAAATCGCCTGCGGAGTTTCTGGCGGAAATTAGCACAATTTCAACATGTGCCGTCATTATTTTAAATAAAAGGCCTAAGGGCTCACATAAAGCTATCTTTTCGGATAGCCCAGCAGTTCTGTAATCTCTCCTTTCATGGAATTTATCATCCAAGCTTGTGCTCGAGTACTTTGGCTAGCTACAAAAGCTATAAATAGGTATCAAAATTTTGATTTGCTGAATACCTGGTCATAGTGGACTCAGAGCATTTTTGTGGCGTCATTTGGTCAACGGATAACTCAGTAGTAGATGGAAATGAAATTTGGATCGCTAAGAGAGCAATATCATTGTTTTATCTAATATATTTTTTAAGATCCTAGTTCAATGAATAAGCTATATTTATATTTTACTATTCAGTAAAATATTAAAATATATACACAGAAAAAAATAGACAAGAATTATATTCAATAAAACCATGTTATTAAAAAAAAATTCAATAACATTTATCTTTAACATAATAAAATATTTCGTTGTAAGTATTTCTTTTCCATGCCGGTTATTTCTTTTTATACATAAGTACTTAAAACAAGTTGTAACCCATAAAAAAATAAATGGGATATGGCTCAGCTATAGAGTGTATGCTTTACGTCCGGAAAGCCCGGGTTCGTATTCCAGCCATGTCAACATTTTTTTAATTTATATATATATTTTTATTTTGAAATAATTTTGTTATCAATATAGGGGAATTCTTTATCACAGGAAATTTGAGAAAAAAATTATTGAATACCGGGATTTTTGTTATCAAAAACGAAACTTATTTTTTTCTGTGTAGTTGTTATTAAGAATACACACAATACACTCTATAAATTGAGTGTTTTATTAAAAAATAAAAATTCCTAAATCCCGATAAGTCACGGGATCCAGAAATACTCCGGGATCCCGGAATTTGTAATTCTGAAATCTCGAATCCCGGGATTTACAAAAACCAGTCCCGTTTGGCATCCATAGTTTTTATTTTAACACACATGAGTTTGAATTTCATTTTAAGTTTTATTATTTTTTTTTTGTTTGAATTTCAAATATTCTAGTACAATATTTTAATAGAAAAAATTTGGTTTTTTTCTTATTAAATAATTACGAATTTTAGTTTTTAGTTTTACAAATTTTGTGGTAGGTCCTATTTCCGTGAAAAAATGTTTGAAATTAAGAATTGAGTAATAGAATACGAATTTTAGTTTTTATGTGAAGTCTTTCGTATAAAAACTAAAGTAGCAGTGCAGTTTAAGAACGAATGTGGTTAAGTTTTGTATAACAAATATTTTTTTCGCTAGGACCTTAAGATTATCTGCAAACACAGTAAGCAGATATTGTATTTTTTACTTTATCTAAAAAATATATTAACAAAAGAATTAATATTGACATATAAGTCCCACAACACAGAAACAATTTGGCCCTGCGTAATATTTATAAAAAAAAAATTTTTAAGTGATTTTAGTTTGGAACTTTATACACTTTAAGTTAAAAAAAATTAAGAAACTTTTTGATTCCTGCTAATAGTTTATTGATTTTAAGAGCAATGCTCTTTATCGTTCGCTCTGATAGAAGCCTAAAAATGCAAAAACGTAACAAGACGACAATTTTAAGGTTATATTTTTTATTGTTAAAATTTCAAAGCATACCTTAGGGACGCTTATCTTTGTTTTATTTGAGAGATTTTTTTATTGAGTTTACACATGGAATTCTCAGATGAAGTGCAGAAAAATTCAGAGCATAAGAGGCCAAAGTGGAATTGCGATCCATGGGCGAGCAATTCTAGCACTTTGTATTAAAATACCTGGTGCACTTGGACCACAAATGGCATATGATTATCTAAAACCCTTGTGCTCAAACATATATTAAAATTAATTTTTCACATGGAGTGAGTTGGTAAAATTCAGAGAAATTCTGAGCTAAAGTCTAGCGTCTTATTGTAGCGCTTGTTATTGAAACATCTATTTCAGAATAAATTTGTAAGTGATGATTAATAGTGCTGATAATTATTTGTATATAATTTATTATTATTTTATATTATAGGTAAGTGCTGATAACACTGGTTCACAAAAAAAAATCACCTCAAAAATGAGATGTTTTTAGCTAAATTTGGGCTGCTGAACACGAATATGGCATTAATTTGTTTTTTTTTTCAAGAATCGTTTTCGAGATATTCGCGAAAAACTAGTTTTTTTGCATTTTGTGAAGATATTTGCAAAAATCTTGAGTACTGTTTACTTGAATTGAACAAATTTGTCTTTGTTGCATAGATATGTTTTTCCTCTTTAAGTTCATATTTATACTGTGTTGATTAGATAAAAATTCACTGAATTACAAGCCTTTATATTTGAAAAAATTTCATTTTTTTGGGTTTTTTCAAAATTCACCATTTTGAAATGATCCATTAAAACAAACAAAAAATTTTAAATTTTTGTTTTGACCCATATCTTCATTAAAATTTTGTTCCCAACGTACAAAAAGTAAAATTGTTAACATCGGGCAGAAATTTAGAAAGTTACAATAGATTTAGTGAAAATATCCGATTTTGAATTTTTATAAAAAAAATTTATATGGAGTATGAGTATAAGAAAAATGCCAGTGGTGCAGAATTAAATATTTTAATTTAGTCCGATCAGTATAAAATTTTACATGGAGATATCAGAGAAGAGTTCTTATTTAATTTAGGAAGATGAGCTTCTTATATTTCTCAGGTGCAGAGGTATGAAGTGCAAAGTAGTGCACTTCGGTCATGTAAAATTTTTCAACGCTTGTCATTTCTCTGTTTCTCATTCGATTCCAAACATTTTTTGTGTCCTTATATACCTAATAAAGTTCTAAAAAAGTCTTTGTTTAAACAAATATCTTGTATAGTTAGTGAGGTATACTCCTTTTAATATTGAAAATTTAAAATTTTTCATATTCTTGGTCCAGTATTTTTAAGATATCGGATCCGAATAAAAACCGATTGTCACAATTATTTCTTTGTTACTTACATGACAAAATTTCGAATAGTTAATAAAATAGTTGATGGAAGTATTCTTTCAGAGTTAAAAAAAATATTCAATCTTTAATTTGAAAATTGAAAAATTTTTAATTTATAACAATTTTTGCCCAAAAAAGCATCTTAACTATAAAATTTTTTTGTCTCAAGGATCAAATAATTATTATATACACGTCTAAAAGGTGTCTTCACAGTCATGATTTTAGAAAAACAACTTAATCGAATTAAAAATTTTTTGTGCGCATACACCCTTTTGAAATCGACCTATTTTTTAGATTTATTGGAGCTTTCTTAGGCATTCTAATGATTCTCAGAAACAAATCATAGTTTTCACATAAATTCCTATATAACTGCAAAATTTCATGGAAAAATAGCAATAATGAACGATTTTATAGCATTAAGAAAAAATTTAATATGCACAAAACACCACATAGCACCATTTTTCCACTTGTTTTGCCGTAAGTCTTTCATAAAAATTTTAATTATAAAAATCTGAATACAGTGTTAAAAAGTACACATAATTTTGGTAACTTTGATATGCGATATGTCGACCTTTCTTTTTCAAACGAGTAAAAGTAATGGCATAGAAGGAAGCAAAAACTCGTACTGAGCTGACGACCAACGAATGAAAATTAAAATTTTCATGTGTTCACTAAACATGTTGTAACTTTCTCATATTTGGTCCGATGTAACTAATTTTAGGCTTGCTATATCTGGAACAAAATTTTCTTTAAGATGTGGGTCTAAAATAAATTTAAAAAAAATTTATTTTGCCTTACTAGAGCGACTTAAATTAGTAAATGTAAAACAAAACGTGGAAAAAATAAAGTTTTTTTCAAATCTAAAGAAATGTAACTCATTGAATTTGGATCCGATCAACACATTTTGAATATGGGCTGAAAGAATAAATACATATCTATGCAACAATGCCAAATTTGCTCAATTCAAGTAAACAGTACTCCAGATTTTTTTAAATAGCCTTATAAACTGCAAAAAATCGCGTTTTTCGCGAATATCTCGAAAACGGTTTTTAAGAAATATAAATGAATGCCATATTCGTGTTCAGTGACCACAAAGTACCTTAGAAAACATTTCATTTTTGAGGTGATCGCAAAAAGTTGAAAATTTTTGAACTAGTGTAATTATCAACTGGTAGGATTTAGACTAACATAAATGAAAGAGTTCTTTATGAAGACATTGCCGTTTGTCACTATTAGAAAGACTATTTTCAAACACTACCTTAAAAAAGCTGATGGCTCAAACTAAGTACATACTTGTGAATTACCTAAGAAAATGTGGTTTTGCTATAGTGACAAGAGCTCAAGACAACTAACAAACTAAAACCGTAAGGACACCTCAAATCTCGTCGCAATTGTAACGTGACATTGGACGTTTGGCAGACATGTTAACAGGCTTTGGCTTTCCTACAATGCGCTCTGCGGTAGCTGCTATAAATAAGGTAGAGAGGAGACAGTTTTCCAACTTCTCTACGAGTGTCTGGCTCTGCATTTCTAAAGACACAAACTTTTGGTCAAACATACTATAGAGAACTTATCGTAGCTATCACGGATTGTTAAAGGCCAATCGATCAGATGTCTCAAGGTGACGGGATTAGTCTATTTTCTATTACCGTATTCTGACATCCACAGGTTGATCTTGACGAATCACAAAATTCGCAAGCGCTCAAGTTGCGCACAAGCCAGCCAACCAACCAACCAACCAATTAACCATGCCAAATGTCAAAATCAATAGAAATGTCATAATGCTGTCGAAAGGGGATTCTTAACACATAAATTATTTAAAAGGTTTAGTAAAACAACTTTCCTCAAAATATTTTTTCACAGAATAAACTAGTATTAAATAGATTATGCTTTATTCAGTCAAAATAAAGTTGTAGGCAAATCTAACCAATTTATATTAGTATAATTATTTCGAACGTATTTGCTTTGTGAATCCAAATTGATTATTATTCTAAGGTTCGTAACGTTATATTCAGAAAGAATTGGACTTGATTAATATTCCAAGGAACAAGGGAAAAATTAACATCAACTTATTTTTTCAACGTACACAGCAGAACAGAGTAGCGCCACTTTCGGAAGCCGCTACACTTCCATCCAAATAATCATACTAACAAACAATTATCTACTGGCTTGAGCTTTTCACATGTTTACATGTTCATATATACTTATGTAAGTATAAAATCAAACCAAAAAAGTTTGTCTTGAGTAGAACAAAAATCAGAAAAATGGGAATGAAGAAAAATAAACCGATGGCAACGCTGGGAAAGTGCACTTTAATATCAGCTTGAGAGTGATTTAATTCTCGTATTCAATTTTCACGAAAAAGTTGTATATATACGAATTAAAATCACATTCAACAGAGCCACTTGATAAGTGGTGATAAGCAAATACACGTGAGAACTGACGACGGAATTGTAGCGGCTTCCGAAAGTGGCGCTACTCTGTTCTGCAGTGTACGTTGAAAAATTAAGTTGATGTTAATTTTTCCCTTGTTCCTAGCCTTAGCCTAATAACCAATTTATGTTATTAACATACCGTTAATGTAAATTGTGTTTGTAATTTCCATGTAAGTCATTTCATGCCCAAGTTTACTTTGTGCTGTCGTTATTTAACAAGATCACATTGGTGAGATGGTAAAAATGTCCAGCTTATAAAAATGCGAAGAATTGTGTGAACATAAGTTCACGACCAGAAAATTACATTTTACTGAATTGTAAAATATAAATTTAGGGAAAAACCAGGTTTCAAAATTAAAATTAGTTTTGATGGTTAAAATTACTATCTAATCTTTATGGTTAAAATTACCAACTTAAAATAATAACAACGAAAATTGCTATTTTTAGCCGACTTCAAAAAAGAAGGAGGTTATCAATTCGTGTGTATGTTTTTTTTTTACTTTATTTTATGTTTGTACACGCATAACTCTGTCATTTGTGAATAGATTTTTAAAATTCTTTGCTTCCCCCATGCATAACTCTGTCTTTTGTGAACCGAATTTCAAACTTCTTATTATATTTTAAAGGGTTTGACAAAATTTGGTCCCAAAATGTTTTTGTCGAAAATCGGAGGAGGAAATTTGCTCCACCCCATGCATAACTCTGTCATTTGTGAACCGATTTTCAAAATTCTTGTTTTGTTTGAAAGGGTTTGACAAAAATTGGTCCCAAAATTTGTTTGTCGATAATCGGAGGGGGAAATTTGCTCCCCCCCCCCCTCGCCATTCATAACTCTGTCATTTGTGAACCGATTTTCAAAATTCTTTTTTGTTTGAAAGGGTTTGCTAGCAGTTTGGCCCAATAATTCTTTTTGAAAATGGGAGGGAAATATGTGCCCCCACCCCGTTTCATAACTATGCCATTTGTGAACCGATTTTCAAAATTCTGGTTTTGTTTGAAAGGGTTTGACAAAAATTGGTGTTAAAACTTTTTTGTCGAAAATCGAAGGGGGAAATTTGCTCCTCCCAATCAATCCATAACTCTGTTATTTTTTTAACTTTTTTTCAAAATTATTTTTTGTTTGATAGGGTTTGCTAGCAGTTTGGCCCAATAATTCTTTTCGAAAATGGGAGGGGAAAATTCCTCACCCTCCGGCCCCCCAAATCCATAGCTATGCCATATGTGAACCGTTTTTCAAAATTCTTGTGTTGTTTGCAAGGGCTCGCTAGTAGTTTGGCCCCACAATTCTTTTCGAAAATGGGAGGGGGAAACTTACTCACCCCTCCCACCCATGCATAACTTTGTCATTTGTGAATAGATTTTCAAAATTTGTTTTTTTGTTTGAAAGAGTTTGACTACAGTTTTGTTCCATAGTTTTTTTTTCGAAAATCAGTTGGAAAATTTGCTGCAAGCCCCCCTTGCAGGTTGGTACCATAATTTTTTCCCCTTCCCCCGAAATATTGATTATCGCATAGCTCTTCCATTTATGGGCCGACTTCCAAAATTCTTTTTTTGTTTGGAATGGTTTGCTTAGAGTTTGGTCGTCCACGCCTTTACCCAAAATATTTATTAGAGCACAATTCCTCCATTTGCATACCGATTTTCAAAAAAGTATATTGCTCTTTGTACTGAAGTCGGTTTTTTTGCCAGAATTATTTATACAAAAAATACTGTATATAAATCAAGCAATTCACCACATGTCTATGTTTACTTTGTTCTGTAATTATTTAACAAGATGACTTAACTGAGATCGTAAAGGAGTCCGTTATATAAACTATTTTTAACAAACACACTGATCGAACCTTGGGCCCTAAACTACAATTCCATTAGCTAAACTACAATTTAATTGACTGATTTTATTGTTTTTTATGGTTTGGTGCAGTTATAACCAATGAAATTGGTCAGATTTAACAATATTTTATTTTGTGTGTTGAAGGTTATAAAATATTCGGTATTTTTTCTTATTAAGCAATATTTTAACTAAGTATGAAGTGTGATAGCAGTTAAAAGAAATATATGTATATATATTTTATTTGTTCATTACCTTTTACATTTTATCCAGTCCGCTGTGAGTTGAAATATAAGAGCATAATCTGAAATGAAAGAAACAAATTTCTATTATTTCACTTATTTGCCATCTATTATAAATAAAAGTTGAATACATAAAGATTTCACAACGTCAATTAAATGCATACGAAAAAATTTATATTTATTATCGTCGCCATTTACTGTATGAGAAAAACGGACAAAGTATTAAAATAGTTGATCTCTTCTACTAAATATACCAAAATTGTACCTTTTACTTAACAAAAGTGCAATAATATAAGCAAAATTAAGCAACTTGTCTCAATCAGTTACCTTATATTTTTTCCAATACTGAGCTTAGTTACTTCTACAGCTGTTGGTTATTGACACTATCATAAATTAAATTGCGTTGTTGCTATTCTAGTTGTAATGCTTATAACCAGGGCTCGGACTTTCATGCAAATTCATGTTTTTTGCGATGATAGATAAAGACGTATTGACTAATTATCTATGCGATTTATGAAATTTTAAGTATTTTAGTATGGATGTGTATTTGGATATTTTTGCATATTTTGGTGGTATGTGCATTTTTTGGCATATTTTGGCAATAAGTGCATATTTTTGGAGCTATAATATTTTTCAGGGTATATATCTCAATTTTTGGAAAAAAATATTAATAGGCCGCTTATGCATAGCAACCGAGCCTCTGTTGGGTTGTCAGTTGCTAAAAATGATACTACTGATGACAACTGGCAACTGAGAGCTGTCAAATCCAGTTGCTATTTAGTGCCTTTCTGGCAATCATTAATTTTCAGTTGCCGACTGGCAGCTCATCTAAAGTTCGGTAGGATTAAATAATTGACCCAATTATAATTGTTTTCTGTTTTTTTTCTAATAATAATAAAAAAAAACATTTTCATATTATTATTTAGTTTTGCTACTTTGTTCATAGGTAAATGCATATTTTTGCGCATATTTGTCATTTTTAAATGCATTTATTAAGCGCTTAAAATCAATTTTTATTTACATGAAAGTCCGACCCCTGCTTACAACAGTTGAAATGGTCATCAAACCACAATATGTAATTTACCATCTTTGACCATTAGTCCTTGATTGATATTTAATTATTTTTGCTGTCTTTGAATATGATTTTCACTTGGATGACATCAATTTTGATGAGCTAATATTTATATATGTGATAAAGAATCATTTTTCAATTAGCTTTTTGCAAAATGTAGCAAATCAAAATAGAATAAGGGATAACAATTTAAATACATATATATAATGTAACCTTTCTGAGGGAACATTTTAACAAATTTTATTTTATGCATATTCAGTTCACTTAGCTGTTAAGAATTGTGTACGTATGTACTCGTATATGAAAATGGAAGCCTTGAAAATAAAGGTAATAGTAGATATGGCGTTCGTATTAAGGTCTTTGTACTAAATACTAAATGCGTCTTTGTACTAAATACTAGAGATGTGCAAAGTCGTGAATTTTTCGTGTCAGGCGTGATTTACGCGTGAATCACGCGTGATCGTGATGATACTACAAAATAATCACGCAATAGTGCGTGAGCGTGATTTGGTTCTAAAAATGTAATTTTCACGCACTCACGAAATTACATTTCGTAGCTTGCTGAATAATATTTCTACTTTGATCAGAAATCGGCAAAAAATGTTTGCTAGGTATGCATATCAAGTACGTATGTTACAACAGAATAAACCCAATACACACTTTTTTGCCAATATGTCTGACGTCAGCAAAAATATTTTTTTAAGCTATTGAATGTAAAGCTGAAGGCAACCCACCACAGACAATTTCAAAACGTTTGAAATACCATATATCACTTATTTACTGAAAGCTTCTAAGAAAATAAGATATGCGCTTGAGTACCGCTACATCGGTCAGTCTTTGAGATAACCATGTTTTTCCGCAAAATGTCAGGTTAACATTTTTTAAATGAGGTCATGTTAAATTTGATCGAAGATTATACATCTGAATTGTTTTAAATTCGAAATATAGTGTGTGTTCTGAAAAATATATATTAAATTCATAAGAAAATGTATTGACCGTTACGTTAAAAAATTCTTAAATATAATTTATCTATTAATTTTAGGACCGTAGAAAAATTAATAGCAGAGAATGTGCAGAAACGGTATAGAGAGCATTATCCGTTAAGAAATTTTCGATTTGTTTTCAAAAAATTTTGACTCTACCGCACTGTGGATTGTTATATTTTCGAAAGCCATATTATTAGGTGGGTTGTGTTTTGGTACGAATAATTATTTGAAATGGACTTAAATTTGAACATTTTCGGTCGATTTTATTGAAATTGATCTAATTTGAAAGAAGAGTTAGCCTGATTTGTGCTCATGTATAAATCTTTGTAAAGAATTATTTTAAAAGGCATAATCTCTTACTTTTCCATGTGAACCGAAGTCAAAGTTAAACAAATAGTCATAAATTTTAGTTTGGTCCAGCAATTTTTATTTTTTAGAGAGCGGATATATAGTCCTTTAAAGTCCTATACTCACTTTTTGTGATGTTTTTTTTTTTGCAAGAATTATTCCTAGAACCACCGAGAAAGGAATGGTAACGCTCAATACACAACAATTTAAAAAAAAAAACGAAAAATATTTCATATTATTAACCATTAAATAAGGCAAAAAATATTTCGTATTGCTATTAATTAAATTGGTAAACTTAAAAAAAATAATAAAAAACCCAAAATGTAGACTCAGAATGAGAATCGCCGATGTATATTATTTCATTGGCCCAAAAACTCGTTCTTATATAAGCACTAAAAAATTTTTAAAACTTTAAACGTTGGACTTTGTTTACTGGGATAAAAAAAAATTCGTATCGTGAAAGCATAAGCTTTTGTCGTGCGTGAGCGTGCGTGATAAAACCAACTTTTATCGTAAGCATGCGTGATCGTGAGAGTTTTAAAATGTGCTGTGCGTGAGCGTGCATGGAAAAATTTTCTTGTCGTGATCGTGAGCGAAAACTCACTCACCCGCACATCTCTACTAAATACCATGCAAGAACAAAAATAAAGATTTTCTTGTCAGCATCTCAGAATTCTTAAGAAAGTCGCAAGAAAACAAAAAAAAATGGAATTTTGGACAATTTTGCCCATATCGTCCACAATTGATCCAAGGCCCATTTAACACTTTGTCAAATAACTACGTACACATAAAGGTTTTCAGAAGTGGCAATGGTTTTGGCGTCACATCTTAGTGATTTTAGAACATATGGACTAAATTCAAAATTTCGATTTAAAACAGGTCGTATTAGGAAGTGCCCAGGACAAAATATAATATCAAATTCAATTGTTTTTTTCTTTGCCTTGGACTCACTTCGATATAGATACTTTTCAGATAATTTCAAATCGTGTTTGCGTCTAAATCGTTGTTCATCACATACCTGAATATTGATACTTCTTTTGTAACCCAGTTGTCTTCTAGAGTAATAAAGTTAGAAATAAAATTTAAATTGTATTCTTCTGCCATAAGGAAGCCCTCAAACATGTTCTTTTACTAATAATAAAATACAATTATCCTATAGGATATATACATATATATATATATATATATATATATATATATATATATATATATATATATATATATATATATATATATATATATATATATATATATATATATATATATATATATATATATATATATATATATATATATATATATATATATATATATATATAGAGAACCACCATAGCGAGATTCTAATTTTGAAGTACGTAGCAAGGTGATATAGGAGTGGCGAGACGGGTACTGATCATACGAAGTTATTATTAATTTTCCTATACATCTGCACAACGGTAGCGAAGCAGTCTGGGTATTAATAGTCTTCTATATTTGTAGGTTATACTTTTGAAAACAAAGTTATGGTACATGTTAAGTTAACAAAAACATATTTAGTGCATGCTTTATATGCTTGCCAAAAAAAAATCTACCTGTACAAACTTACTCACCTTAAGCGGATTTAATTCATATTTAATTTTTCATTCTTTGTTCGCATTATAATAAGTATTGTTTAGTTATAAAATACTTTTAAAATTGCATTAATGTTAGTTAAAACAAAAAGTTTTAAACAATTTGGCTCATTCCCTTTATTTTCAAACAAAATTTAGTTTTAACTTAAAACCTTGCTCCAATTTTAAAAACTATAGTTTCAACTAAGTGCTTGAATGATGCTCAATCGTAAAAAAACCTTTACCCATACATACTTGTATTAGTTCCTTTAAAAAAGTTTTTTTTTCGAAAAAAAAACCAGCATACAAATTTTTAAATACATTTACAGCTCTCTATCATTTATAGTGAATACACAAAAAAGGGCATGAAGAAAAAGGAAAACATTAAACTATAAATATGTTAGTACATTAGTCATGGTTTTCTCAGTCAACAGTCTAAAAATCAAAATGTCATGTGTCAGTAACAACTTGGTTGATATTTAGACGGCACTGAAGTGACTGGAACATGCAGTGATTTCTACATAACAATATAAAAATACATTTAGGTATTTTCCTACACAGTAAAACTTCGATATAAAGAATCTGAAGAAGATCGAAAAATATTTCATTATAGCTATTGATTCGTTGTATATATGGGCATTTCCATGAAAATGAAAACCACAACTGAAAAAATTAAAAACCTTAAAACATTTTTAAGATATGGTGAAGAGGAAAAAAACAATCAAATTTTACTATACCGAGGTATTTATAAGTTACTACAATTTTTAAGTATCAAAAATAACAGCTTAAACGGAATATCTCTTTGACTAATTTTAAGACAATGCAATGAACTATTTTCGCTTTTCTAGCGACTAAATTCAGTTTTTTGTAACATTGTAATTACATAATTCTTAAAATTAATGTTCCAACATAAAAGAACAAGTCCCGTTAGGAAAAATAAAAGAAAGATGTATATTTTTTATTTTCTTTGTACGTTAATCTAATGTCACGTACGTAGTGCAAAAATATTATTTGTCTCCGTCATTTGAATTTGACCGCTCGCAACTGTTTTAAGGTATAAGTTTAAAGCAAGATATTTGTCGCAAACAAGTATTGATCGAATATTTTTTTTTCAAATTTGGTGTAATAGAAATTTTATAAGTTTTTTTTAAAGTTCGTCACGTACGATATTTGCAGTACTACAAATACAACTAAATACAAAAAAAAGGGAAAATTTCCACAAAATTTCAAAAATAAAAAACCGCCATTTTTAAATTTTGTTTATTATAAAATCATCCAAAAGCTTTTTATTTCAAATTTGCGGATAATAAAAGAAAAATACTTGGCTTAGTGTAAGAAATTAAAAAAAAAAACTTCACAGTTCGCACACTTTTGAATATTTTTGCATGCACCTTAACATCACTTCCGTCTTATGTCACGTACGATATGCCCATATTTTCCTCGGTATCATGGACTACATAGTTCCAAATGTGATAAAAATTTTTTTCACATATATGTACGTAGTACCCTCTGAATGGAACCTACCGACAAAATTTTTTTCAGTTACTCCTACTTTTGCAAAGTCTATTCTAATTTGTAGACGTACAAATGTTACGTCCGCTGACATGAAAATGTCTATATGTATCAGTGAAACATATAGTTTTGACAACGGGACTGTACCATTTTGCTCCAAGTTTAATTTTGCTTTATTCTGACTTCGTTGTATAGAGGCTCTTGAATGAATACTTCGCACATAGAGGACTCAGAGCTCAGCATATTTTCCTTATAGCTACAGTGCATTTTTTTTATGAAAAACTTTGCACGAAAGGGGTTTTTTTCAGGAGACTTAGTAAAAAATTGTTGCATTGAGTTTTTCGTTATATCGAAGTTTCACTGTATATCGTTTGATATTTGACGCAGTTACTCATTTTGGTTTGGTTTTGTTTCGCTTTATTTGGTTTTAGTTTGGCAAATAACCGGAAATGGAAAAATGTCTATTATTTTTTTCTCCAGTTTCATTTAATATTTAAGCATACAATGAACAATTACAATACATATACACATGGGTTAGTGTAGTAGTTACACATGCTACACACATACACATACACGCTTTTATAAAAGTAATTTTATCTCATCGCTAAATACGCAACGGGAAACAAATCAAGAGAGACTAAAACAACATGCCAAGTGCACAAGTTACAAACAAAAAATATACATATAAAAAAGTACGTTAAAAGTTTCTGCGCGACTGTGTTTAGTCCCTTAAGTAATGAGTAAATTTTTCATGAAGTTGCTACAACAGCAACTGCTATTCCTTAGTGCTAAAAAAAATTATATCCCTTCAAAAGCACAGGTGTTAAGTTAATAATGGCGATATTTTCTGTGTAGTTAGACATTTTTGGTGTAATTAATGTTAGATGATCCTACCGAAGCTGCAAAGAGATGTTACTAATTTTGTTTTAATGGTTAACCAACAAATATGTCTTATTCATGTAACAAAGGGATTTTTAGAAGCTTACCAAACGACAATGAGTCGCACAATCTTCTGGATTTTGGATTTATTTTTGGTTTTATATAAAAATGGGATAATAAATACTTTACATATATGTTAATGCGTACACATTTACGTAAATATATACACAAATATAATAGTATATTTATTTATTTATTTTCTAATGTTTGTTTGATAGAAGCTAGAAGAAATTAGAGAAATACTATGACAGTGCGCAGAGGTATATTTTGGCCAAAACTCCAAACAAATTTTTTGGATTTTTAATAAAGTATTGATTAAAAATTTCGATCACAATGTGTGTGGCCTACTTTGAATGTAGAAATGTTGGAAGGTTGTTATATTTAGTTATTCATTTTTATTACAATTATTGGGCTTTTTGATCAACAAAATCGAAATTTTTAATATTTACTATGACTTATTCTATATAAAGCCAACGAAAAATTCAAGATTTTGGGACCGAACCCCTCCGAATCGAACCAAACTTGGTAAGGTACTTAAGTCTTGCACAACTAACATTTCACCAAAAAAAATTTGAGGAATATTTCCAGTTGTTCCAAAATTATGAAGCACTTAGTATATGAAAAATCAGAAAATTTGCTGAAACTACTTTCATATACGTGGTTATAACTTTTTTATTATCTAAGCTAGACGTATGATGCATGTCTTGTTTTAAAAGTATTATAATGGCGCTTTAACTGCTATAAAAAGTAAAAAAATCATAATCCACGATTCATGATGCTGCAACTAAGAAAATGGTATTTTTAAAATTTTCAAAAAAATATATATTAATGTCTAACCTCTCCACTATGTCGTCACTAAATCTCCATATGGTACTCTTACAGGCTCCTGAGTTATTAATAAAACTTTTAAACAAAGCAGAAATTTTAATAAAATTTTTAGTAACACCGACACACAAAAAAGAAAAATTGATTTCTACATTTGACCAGAACCGCTTACCTACAGGTGTTTTGACGTTCTGAATAAGAATCTGAGGGCCGTTTGGGTCGTAAACCATCAAGATTTCAAATAGAATTGCAAAAGTTGTAAAAATCTGGAAAATTGCAGTTTTTCGCAATTTAGTCTAAATTTTGAGGGTTTACGAGTTAAACTGACCTCAAATTCGGATTCAGTGCGTCAAAATACAGGTAGGTAAATATGTCTCGTCAAATTTATTGGCAAAGAAGAAAAGTGGGGTGTACATATGAGCAGACCCACCTACCTATATGTATTTTGACGCGCTGTGACGACAAAAATATAATTGAATTTCCTAATATAGTTGGAACTGGGCACTTCCTAATACGACCTATTTTAAATCGAAATTTTGAATTTAGTCCACATATTCTAAAATCCCAAAGATGGGATTCCAAAACTATTAGCAATTACAAATTATTTTAATTGTAATTGAAGATTATCAACTACAATTACATGTATTTGAGCAAAAATAATAGTAATTGCTGATAAAGGGGTAATAATTACTTTAATAATAAAAGTTACTATAAATGTATTTTATTACAAAGAAAATCTATTATTTATTTATTTTTAATATCTCTTAAGCTAACCGGATATATCTAGAGCTCTAAAAGAGGATAAAAAGTAGAAAAATTACTTCATCGCAAAAATGACAAATTTTTGCGAAACATTTTAAACAGCCCCCTAAATTCATTAAACATCGTTCAATACACATTTGTCGCGAAAATCGCGAAAATTCGCAAAAAATTTAAAAATGGCAAATGGCCCTAAAATTGCTTAAAAATAGCTAATATTATACGGAATGCAAAAAACTCGACAAAAAACATGCAAATGAAAATTCGCAAGAACGTGCTAACATCGAAGAAACAATAAAGTTTATATGAACTATAAAACGGTAAAACTGTAAAAAATCCAAGAACTGGTAAAAAATCACTATTATCGCGAAAATAACGAAAATTCGCGAAAAATTCAAAAAATTGCAAACAAGCTCTAAATTGATTAAAAATAGCTAAAATTGTATGGAATGCAAAAAACTATGAAAAAATCGCGAAAATTACGATAATTCTCAAAAACTTGTTAACATTAAAAACATAGAAAAATCGATAAAACTGTAATAAAGCCAAGAACCGGCTAAAAAATCACTTATCGCGAAAATAGCGGATATGTGCGAAAAATTGCAAAACTGCAAACAAGCCTTAAAATTGCTTAAAAATAGCTAAAATTGTAAGGAATGCAAAATTCTCAGATAAAATCGCGAAAATGACGCAAACTCGCAATATTCACGATAAAAGTATTTTGTTTTAGTTTTTGGTTTTTTAACAGTTTTACCAATTTTTTAATCAATATCAGACATTGATATCTTTTTAATCTTACCAAGTTTTTGCGAATTTTCCGAGCTTTTTGCATTCCTTACTATTTTAGCTATTTTTAAGCAATTTTAAGGCTTGTTTGCAATTTTTCGCGAATTTTCGCTATTTTTGCGAAAAATGTGTTTTTTTTAGCCAGTTCTTGTATTTATAACAGTTTTACCGATTTTTATTCACTCTCAGACTTTTCTATGTTATTAATGTTAAGTTTTTGCGAATTTTCATCATTTTCGCGATTTTTTCTGAAATTTTTGCATTCCTTACAATTTTAGCGATGTTTAATAAATTTTACGACTTGTTTGCAATTCGGCAATTTTTCGCGTATTTTGAGAGTAAAAGTGATGTTTTACCATTTTTTTGCTGCTCGTCAAGCTTGTGAGTATAAAAAATTTAAGGGATTGTGGTTATTCTCACAATCTGCAGAAACTTTTCGTCATTTTGGCTATATAAAAGTCTTCCAAAAATTTGAAAATATAATTGAGTATATTGTAATTAAATGAAATTTTCCTTGTAATTGTAATTGCAATCACGCCAACACAAATTACTTGTAATTTTAATTGGTATGATTGCATTAACAATTACAAGTAATTTGTAATAGGCTTCGTACACTTACAATTATTTATATACAATCAAAAGCAAGCCTGCTATTGCCACTCCACAGAAAAAAATAAGTTTCGTTTTTGATAACAAAAATCCCGGTGTTCAGTAATTTTTTTTTTCAAATTTCTTGTACTATGTATGAAAAGATAAGAAATAATTGGCATGGGAAAGAAATAGTACATACAACGAAATATTGTATTAAGTTAATGACAAATGTTATTGAAATTCATATTTTTTTTCAATAACATGGTGTTATTGAACATAATTCTTGTCATTTTTTCTGTGTTCTGAAAATCCTTATTTCTCAAAGTGTTAAATGGACCTTAGATGAAGTGTTGACACTATGGGAAAAAATTTCTTAAAATTGTTATTTTTTGATTTCTTGGAACTTTCTTAAGAATTCAGAGATTCTCAGAAGAAAATATTATTTTTTTATTGCATAGTATTTAGACACCACATAACAAAAATTTTCCGCTTGTGTTACAAAATGTCTTTCAAAAAGCTTTGTATTGTTAAAATCGAAATACATTATTGACAACTACACACAATTTTGTAAATATTGATATATCTACCTTTCAATTTATACTTGTAAAATTTATGGACTTTTATGTAGAGACCCGTACTGAAAAAGCTTTACTTGCCCAGATAGAGATTATCAACAATGTGGCGTATACTTACTATTTAGTATTAATCAAACGACATACTGGAACAAACTTGTTTTATCTTAGTAGGTTTACCAAATGTACTAACTTGTTGTTAATACTATAAAATCGTTATTATTTCGAATGACATTTTGAAGTTATATTCGAATTTATATACTAAATACCACGCAAGAAAAAAAAGTAAGATCTGCTTCTTCCATTCTCAGAATTTTTAAGAAAGTTCCAAGAAATCCAAAAAACGCTATTTTGAACTATTTTTCCCATAGCGTCCACACTTGATCCAAGGCCCCTTTAACACTTTGCCAAATAACTACGTACATATAAGAATCTTCAGAAGTGGCAATGGCTTTAAAATTACAGCTTTGAGATTTTACACGACGTGGACTAAATTCAAAATCTCGATTTAAAATAGGTCGTATTATGAAGTGCGCAGGTACAACTGTATTAGGAAATTCAATTATTTTTTTGCCGTCGATTTACGTCTGTACATATACTTTTCCAAAATAGTTTTTTTTATATATATGTATGTAAAATAGTGACTGTGATTTTTTTTTCGCAAAAACTGTCGAAGATTCAACAGTTTTTTAAATTTCATTCTAAAAATTTAACACTTTTCGACTCAGATAGCAGAGCTTTATGAAATTTTTGTTAATCTCTTTGAGGTTTTGTTCTTTAACTAAAAAGAAAAAATTTGTAGTACTAATCCGTTCTGCTAGTCTGATTAGATATTCTAATATTCCACTCAAAAGAGTTGAGGGTTAAGCAGATTGTCTATATGCATTTGATTGGTCTTTTACCAAATCATCAGTAGACTTCAACCATACTGTTGAAAAGTTTAAAAGTTCTTATCTTATGCACAGACTTTCAAAAACCATTTGAGAATTATGCCGTATAAATACTTTTACTGTCGCCCAATGGACGACTAATTGTATAAAGGTGTAGAAAGGTTGTAGAAAGGTGTAGGTTGTTGGGGTTTGTATAAGTTTCTAACCCTACTGCAGAATTTTAGACTTGTCAAAACTAGATACATTTAGAGTTTTCTTGGTGGGAGGTAGGAGGTGGTAGGGAACGGTCGCTCTCTTGAAAATAGGGAGTGACTATTTTTTTTTTTACATCGTAAACTATAAAGGACATGAAAATTTTTGTTAGAAGTTTTCTTGTAGATAATAATATTATCTACAACTTCACCAAACACATTTTTGTTGTATATTGTACAATTAAAAAGTTATAGATGGTGTGAAAAAATGTAACGTACGTAACGTAACGTCCGCAACAGACAATTTGATAGTTTTGGATGAACCTAGAAACCTTTCATCTTCACTAGATACCTTTTAAAGTCCTTAAACACTCCTCCTGCTTTTACGTATTTAAATTTTTTTGGTTACTATGCAACATATTGTAAAAAATTATAAAAATGCACGTTAACCTCCAAAGCAACTTCCATTTTTTTCTAAGTTCCACAACGGCATCTGAGCATGAATATTTTTTCCTCAAAAGCAATTCAGTAAATAATTAAATGTCATTTCAACGTTCTCCTAAAGAACAGTTTTTGTTGAAGGTCATATGAAAATATGTATATCATTCAGAACGCCAACTACCAAAAATATATGCTTATCGATTAAGTGGTTTTCAAAAAAAGACTCAATGGTATGAATACGACAACCTTAAAATTATACTCCCACATCTATAAAAGTCGTAATTGGAATTGGTACCGTCGTTCATACGGTTGCCACTGTTCTGCTATGCTTTCTTACTTCTTTTAATGGTATTTTTAAAATGTAGAGAAAATTAAAGTGGCATTTTTAACAACTACCGCTTAAACCAAAATAAACTTTTTAATATATGTGATTATATTAATCTCTGTAGCATTTAATACAGCGAATATAAATGCAGCAATGTTTGTGTTTATATACAGATATACACAGCCATACACTTAAATGCATTTTCGTTCATTTGCTTGCACACCCTGTAGCCACAGTTGTAACCGACGACACACACTGCTGTGTCCCATAAACAAATATACAAAAAAATAGAAGTAGATTAAAATATATCGATCGATAGATAACAGCATAATTCAAACGAATTTTCAATAATTTTTTAGATTTAACTTTTTTTAATGGCGCTAATGTCAGAGAATTTTCAGTAACTAGAAGAAGAAAAAAAAACTAAAATAAAATTTACAACTTGAAAAAAATTTAATTTAAAAAAATTGATATTTTCCTGATTTTTGCTCAAATTTCCATAGTTTTCAGGAGTTTAGAAGAGAATAAACCAGGTATAGTAAAATATAAATCCAAATAGATACAACACAAAATAAATTAAAAAAAAAGTATAAAAATTGTGTTTGTCTCTTATTGACGCTACAAGAGGGCGCCAAGTTAACAGATGAAGTTGGTTTTTCATTGTTTCAAGAAAATAATTTTCAAAGATTAAGTTTTCGTGATAGGATATTGAAATTCTTTTTATGATAGCTAATGATATCTAAAACTAACTAAACATTTAGTTTTATCAAAATATTCTTTTCCTATAATAATTTTTTTCCTATAATTATATTAAAAGTTTTTTTTTAAACTTAACTTCATTTGATTGGTTTAAAACAAAAATATCTACTGTAATATTAATACAATGTGAGAGTGTTTCATAGTTTTTAATATTTATTAATTTTTTTACACCAAAAGAGGGCGCTAAATTAACAAATCAATTGGTTTTTATTATTTCTAGAAAATAATTGCTAAAAAATAATTATTTCACAGAAAAAACAAAATTTCATTTTCTGTAAAGGAATTCAATGAAACCGTAAATATTTTGTCTAGGAACGGACGTACGAAAAAATTTGTTAATATAGAAAAAAATGTTATTTCAGTGCTTTTTTTCAGTGAACAAATTGTTTAAATCTTTGTTTTACAGATTTGTCTAAAAATATTTATATATTATAAACAAAGCAATTTACTAAATCAAACAAAAAGATTTACTGGACTTTTTGAAAAATATCAAACAATATTTTTATCTGAATTTATAAAACAATTAGTCTAGAAATACTAACAAATATTAAACAAAATAGTTTACTTAATCAAACAAATATATTTACTGGATATTTTGTAATATATCAAACAAAATTTTTGTCTGGGCTATCATCATCATCATCCATTAAGCATTTATGAAATTTCACTTTGTTAAATGTTTTCAAGTCTGAATGTTTATCGAAAGACTCTAAAAAAATAAATGAGAATTAATGCAACGACATTAACGAATTGACAGTAAACAAACTTGGTACAATCGCACTTCTTTTGCTATCATTGTTGTTAATTGTGTGTATGTTGTCATCGGGGTTGTTTTTTTACGATACAGTTTTTCTTGTTGTTTTTGGTGTTTGCATCCTAAATAAGAGTCAAACAAACAATTCATGGCTTATGTAAAGAACATTTACTAATAATGAAATTTATTTTTAGAAAAACTTTTGTTTGAAAATGTTTTGGTGATATTTTTTTCTGTGCAAATTTAATGAGAATCGGATAACTATTTTACGATAAAGGACATATGGCAGGACCTAGGGTCCTTCCTTCAATCACAATAAAAATTACCACACAAGTTACCAGTATGGGATGTATAACATCTACGAATTTTGAATACTTTGTGTGCAGCTATGTAGCTGATGTTGAAAATTTAGTCTTTGGCATATATAGGCGGTGGGCGTGTCCTTTGTCCGATTTTTTCAAAAAATTTTATTATTTTTAATTCTACCAAATTTCAAAACTATGCGGCAACTGCTTCTCTTTTTTGTCCCATCGGGATCACAGCTTAGTGCGACATATTCATCGATGTTGTCTGCAAGACAATCAATGATTTGTCACCAATGAGACAGATTTAGAAATAAGTATGGCGACAAGGTCGTATACGCTGCCGTGTATAAAGAATTTGTTCCGACAATATTATGAAAATTTGTGCTACAAAGCTTTATTAACGACAACAAGAGCAACAACAGCATCGAAGTTGTCGTGTGTACAATTTCTATATATGTCTTAAATGTTAGCTCACTTACTTCCTTAGGAACGGTGCTATGAAGTCTCGAAGTAGGGCACTTCAGCCATCCGATTTTATTTTTATTTTTTACTGTATTATAGCCCTTCACAAGATCTAAAAGCGACATATTTCTTTGTAAACTTACCTCGTATAGTTAGTGAGTTATACTTATTTGAAAATTGAAGTTTTTCAATTTATCAAAACTTTGGTCCAGTATTTTTCAGATATCGGAACCTAATATCATCCGATTTATGAAATTTGGGCAATAAGAAAATTTTTTCAAAATTTCATTTTTTAGATTTCTTTGAACTTTCTGAAGAATTCTGAGACTCTCAGAAGAAATTTGTTTGCATGGTATTTAGTACATAAATTCAAAGCATTAAGAAAAAATTTAATACGCACAAGACACCATATAATAACATTTTCCTTTGTGTTGCAAGAAGTCTTTAAAAAAGTTTTAAATTGCTAAAATCTCAATACACTATTGACTACATATAATTTTGTAAATTTTAATATGTTATATGTCTACCTTTCTCTTTTATATGTGTAAAATTTATGGACTTATAAGTAAAACGCCGTACTGAAATATATTATTTGCCTTGACAGAGATAATGAGCAACGTAGCGTATACTTAATATTTAGTATTAATTAT
Source organism: Panzeria rudis (assembly GCA_956483635.1). Classification (NCBI taxonomy): domain Eukaryota; kingdom Metazoa; phylum Arthropoda; class Insecta; order Diptera; family Tachinidae; genus Panzeria; species Panzeria rudis. The sequence continues at coordinate 34,788,544 of OY101449.1, read as the reverse complement.
ACGCCATACTTGAACAAAAGGTTTAGATCTTACTAGGTTTTGCATATGCATTAATATGTTGTTAATGCTATAAAATCGTTTGTGAATGAAATTTTGCAGTTATATTCAAATTTATCTACTAAATACCATACAACAAATATATAAAGATTTTCTTCTGAGAAACTCAGAATTTTAGAAAATGTTGCCCATAGCGTAGACACTTGATCCGAGGCTAATTTAAAATAAAAAGGTTTTCAGAACTGGCTATTGTTTTGAATTCCCAGCCTTGGGACTAAATTCTAAATTTCGTTTAAAACTGGTCGTTTTAGGAAGTGCCCTTTGTTCGAAAATGTCGTCAATAGTTGGCTTGAGCTGTCGTCAATTCGATGTCGGTGGTAGATACTTGTTTCGAACATGCATCGATAATGTCTAGAAGATTTGTCCTACAGGGCACTTGTATGTATAATTGCCTCAATTTATGTGTTCTGAGAGTATGCGTATATCTGTCTACTATATACTTTTATCTGTATTACTTTGTCTGTATTTATTCAGTAGTAACTGTTAAATTAAATATACATGACCAATGAGAATTAAATTATTTACCTTTAATGAAGTTGCTGTTTAACACAGTGACATTAACACATAACCAAACACACGGAGGTATTCCAGTATACACGGATACAAGTTAATGCAGCATATACAAAGACAGACAAAATCTGAAGAAAATTAATCAGATATCTTGTTTAAAATGAGACTGGAATATGTAAGTGTGGTAAATATAAATGAAAAAAAAAAAGGTTTGTTAAACAAAGTGAAGCGAAATAAAATAAAAATTGCTGAAATCACACACAACTGAAAAAAGACAACCTCAGAGATACCATGTTAAGTTATTACTTTTTAAATGTTGTTTTAATGAGTATATAAGAGACTTTAAGGCCACGCAACGTGATTTAAAATTTAAAAGTTCGCACGGATACAGTAAAATCGTAAAATACACCTACAAATAATTACACTTAGTTGTTTTTTTTTTACAAAAAGTGCACTTGATTTATGACTGAAAATGCATTTTTTTATAAATATTTTTTATTTAAGCCATTTGCAGGCCAGTATAAAACTCTGTGTGTGTTTATGGAAATGGTTAATATAAAGAATTCACAGAATATTTAATGATTATGTTTTCAGGCCAGTAAAATAAAATGTAAATACATATTGGAAAAATAATACTTTTAGTAAAGAAGCTTTAAATTTTATATACATACATATTTCGTGCGAAATGAAAATTATTTTATTAAAAAAAAAGGTGCAAAATGAAAAAAATATGATTAAATAAATAAATTAAATAAAGCAAGAGAAAAATTCTTTAGCCTACACAAATAAAAATTCATGATAATTAGAAAGCGGATTAAATGTTGAGGTTTGTGTTCAAATAACACAAAAGTTTAATTAATGCCATTATAATTACATTGCAATTAATTAAAAACTAGATTTATAAGCTTTAATTTTTTCATGAAATTTGTTTGCATGATTTACGGCTTCATTGAAAACAATGCCACTGGGCGGTGAAGTAGCACGTCATCATATGAGGCACAATAAAACTTATGGAAAAAATAATCATAGATAAAACCTCCAGACTTGTATTGAAAAAAAGCTAAGATCGAAAGGAGAGCAAGGGGGCGCAGATTATAGAGCTGAGAATTAATATTGAAAATTTGTAGAAAAAAAAAAACATTACGGTGAGTACGGGCCGAAATCGCAGAAAATGGCGCTATGTAATATGTTAACTTCATTATAGCATATTTTTTCCAATTGTTTTGCCATGAGGATTTCATAAAAATTTTAATTGCTAAAATCTGAATACACTGTTGCAAACTATAAATAATTTTGTAAATTTTGATATGCAATATGTCGACCTTTCTCCTTCAAATGATTAAAGGTAATGGACTTATGAGTAATAACCAGGGCTCGGACTTTCATGCACATGCACATTTTGTGTGGCGATAGATAAAGAGGTACTCATTAATTATCTATGCGAATCATCAAATTCTAAGTAGTTTGGCATCGATTTGTAGTTGCATATTTTTGCATATTTTGGTGGCAAATGCATATATTGCCAAAAAATGCATAGTTTTGGATTTATAAAATTTTTTTATGCATATTTCTCAATTAAAAAAAAATAGGCCGATTATGGATGGCAGTTGTTCAGCAACTGGCAACCGTTGCTGAAAATGATACTACTGAAGGCAACTGGCAATTGAGAGCTATCAATTTCAGTTGCTATTTGATGCCTTTCTGGCCACAATTAATTTTCAGTTTGCCGAGCTGGCAACGCAACTATAGTTCGGTTACATTAAATAATATACCTAATTATATTTGATTTATGTGGTTTTCTCTTATAATAATAAAAAATGAAAAAAACAATATTTTCATATTATTTTAGTTTTAGTACTTTGCTCGTAGCTAAATGCATATTTTGCGAATATTTTTCTTTTTGAGGTGCATTTTTTAAACGCTTAAAATAAATTTTTGGTTGCATGAAAGTCCCAGCCCTGGTAATCGGCCATGCCACAGAGTTCATTTTCGTTCGGAAACGGAATTCAACCTACCCCATTTTTGTAGCAGCTGGTGTCTAAAAAAGAAAACTAAAATATGTACGCAAATTTGTCAGGTGTGTCCAGACTGTTGGCGGCGCTGGTATAGTGCGGTAGGCTTCAGCTAAGGCTTGACATATTGGGATGGATTGAATTCCGTTCCCGAACGGAAGAGAACTCTGTGACATGGCCGAATAGCTCATGATGAACTGAGGATTAACGAATGAAAATTCAATTTGGATGTGTTCACTAACCAATTTTAGCTTGCTATATTTTGAACAAAACTTTGTTTAAGATATGGGTCTAAAATAAATATTAAAAATGTTATTTTGCCTTACTGGAGCGATGGTGAAATTAAAAAAAAAGTACAAAAATTAAAATTTTTTAAAATCCTAAGGCCTGCACTGCAACTCAATGAATTACGACCCAATCAATACGGTCTGTATATTGGCTGAAAGAGAAAAGTAATAGCTATCTATGCAGCAGTGCAAAGTTTGTGCAATTCAGATGAACAGATCCCGAGTTTATGGGAATTAGCTAAACCAACTGCAGGAAAACACATTTTTTGCGAATATCTCGAAAACGCTTCTTGGGAAAAATAAATGAATGGAATATTCGTGTTCAGTGACACCAAATTAGTTTATAAAATATCTCACTTTTGAGGTGAAGGCAAAAAGTTGAAAATACTTGAACCAGTGTAATTTCCAACTTTGAATACATGTGGCTCAATATTGAAATAAAAATCATCAATATGATCAGACTTTCGTTAATGTTTCTTATTGAATCAATATGGTTTTTATTTATTTTTTCTCTGGATGTATTTAGAACATTTAGCTCTTGCTGGAAAGGCATAGATGACTTCTTTTTAGGATATTGGTAATACTTAAAGTGACCAGAAGTTTTTTCCAAAAACCGGATAAGAACGATTGAAAAGCGGGATTCTGAGAAAAAGTACGAGCAAATAGCGGGATTTTATAAAATTTCTTGTGGAAAGCGGGATGATGTAAAAACTAGGGATGTAACCGATACCGATAACGATATATCGGCGATACTTCATATTTTCCGATACATCGGTATCTGCAATATTTTATTGTCGATACGACGACACTTTTTACATTTTTTTCAGAGTTTATTTTTTAACAAATAATTTATTTTTGTTAATTTTACCATGAATTCGAATTCAATTCTTTGTTTTTTAAATCTTATAAATATTAATTTGAAATATTAATAATATTTTTCGCTGTTATTTTGTAAAAAACATAATTTATTTCTTGTTAATTTTACCATGAATTCAAATTCAATGCGTTGTTTTTTAAAATCTTATTCCCAGAAAAGAAAGACACTCCAAAGAAGTCATGAAAATGTAAAATTCGCGATCCGGAAGTAAATGAGGATAATATTTATTTAATTTTACATATTCTTGTCATTGCCAGAAGTTCTCTTTTACGATCACCGAATCGGAAGCGATGTTAGGAAAAATTTCTTTTTCGGTGTTCTATAATGACTTTTCCTCAAGGGAAAAGGATGAAAAATTACCCAATTTTCGCAATTTGTTTCTTTTTGTATGTAAATTTAAGTGAATAAATATAGACTTTTAGAAGAATTTTAGCAATTATGCTATTAAGTTATTTAGAAGAATATTAGTTGATAAATGTCCTTTAAAAAATCGATTTTTTAAAAAGCATTCGAATATTTTTTAAAATTATATAGTTTCTTTATTTATTTTTATATAACTTAAATAAACTTTTACTTGCTTTTCTACTAATTATCAGCATATTTTTAATATATATATTTTTGAAGCAAATACAATGTAGTTCCTTAAAAATTACTTCCAATTTTTTTATACTGGGCTAATTCAATTTTAAATATTAATAATCTCTTACACTGTAATTTTGTATAATAAAAAATTGCCCTGCTTGAGTTTTGTTAATTTAGACTTGAACTCAATTTTAATATGCGTATCGGTATCGGAATCGGTATCGCCGATATTTCTTTTTGAGTATCGGTATCGGTATCGTATCGGCAAAATGGCGTATCGTTACATTCCTAGTAAAAACATTCCATTTCTATGATAATATGAGTATACATACTTATGATTTCTTGTAAATAAACGCAAGTATACAGTTCTATATCGTTACTAGAAGCACAAAACCACGCAACTAATATATAATTCAAAATCGCATTGTTATTTAATTGTTGTGAATTACATTGAAGCACATGTCCGTACAAATTTTCAAACCTTTATTATAAAAATCAACCAAATTAAAGACGAAAAAAAAACGTAAATTCAGTAACTTAAAGCGTATACATATTTTATTTAGTTGTTTCTCTCTCCTATAAAATTAAAAAAAAATGGTTGCTACGTCATTTTGCAATTAAGCTAACGATATCTACGTAGGAAGTTCATTAAAATTTAAAGACCTTTTCTTTAAATCGTCATTTATAATTTCTCCGTTACGATGAAACAAATATCTGCTGATGAGTTGCCATTAGCACCCAACGAAATGAAATGATGAACTAACCCACAACTAATAAATTTATGTATTTTTGAAATATAAAAAACAAATTGTAAATTAATTTAAGGTTTAAGAACACATGAAACATAAACTCGTTTAGACCCTATAAAAATAAGAAAATTGTAAGCCTTAAAGTGAAAAAGTCCACAGTTATCTTCCCTATAAAATTGCTTAAATTCAGTTTGTAGTGAAAATATTATTTTCGATTAAAAACAATTTTTTATGAAAAAATTCTGTCGTGTAATTTTGGTATTTTTTGTCGGATCTAAGCATCTTATGTTTTATATATTCGGCACAAAATTAGTTTAGCGTTTGGCTTTCAAAACTTTTTTTAAATATTTTTTTGCATCTTAATGTAGAAATGTTTAAACTAAAGTTCTGAATTGCATGGGTTTGCATCCAAACATTTTTGATTATTCTGGGTTAAGATCGTTCAATTTGATTTTTGGAACAATCAAACCTTTTTTAATGTTACCTGCCTTACTTGACTTCATCACCATCACAGTGGGAGCAGGTATGACAAGAGCTCTGATGATGAGATAATGATTGATATCGAACGCAATAGTTCGACGCCTACACAGAAAAAAATAGACAAGAATTATATTCAATAAAACCATGTTATTAAAAAAAATATGAATTTCAATAACATTTATCTTTAACATAATAAAATATTTCGTTGTAAGTATTTCTTTTCCATGCCGGTTATTTCTTTTCTTTTTATACATAAGTACTTAAAACAAGTTGTATCCCATAAAAAAATAAATGGGATATGTCTCAGCTATAGAGAGTATGCTTTACGTCCGGAAAGCCCGGGTTCGTATTCCAGCCATGTCAACATTTTTTTAATTTATATATACATATATTTTTATTTTGAAATAATTTTGCTATCAATATATCTTTATCATAGGAAATTTGAAAAAAAATTATTGAATACATTTATCTTTCTTCTGTTTATTATTGAATACCGGGATTTTTGTTATCAAAAACGAAACTTATTTTTTTCTGTGTATGCAGACAAGAATATGTCTGTTCAGTTATTACATGCTTTGGAAATTCCTTTCTCAATAAATAGAATTTAATAGAAAATTTTAATTAAATGAACTTAATCCTAAATAATTAACGGTCGTACGCATAACAATTGTACTGGAATATAACAAGTTTTAATATCAAATTTTAATTTAAAAATTACTGTAGATTGTAGCCCAGACTCATGGCTATACTCTATGATTATTTCCCATTTAAAACTATATAGAAAAAGTTAGCAAGATCCGGTTCAATTTCGTCACTCATGCTAACTTCATGCCAAGCTTTCGCTATGCATATGTCTGTAAATATCTTTGAATTAGAAATTTTGACGTAATGAGATTTGAAGCAACGTCTAAAAATTAGTTGTACTGGCTGAAAAAGGAGATAGGAATTCTTTTATTCAGTAGAAAAAATTTTTAAAAATTTTAAAATTCGAAAAAGCGAGAGAAAGCGGGGTACAAATTCTAGGCGGGATCGAATTCTTAAAAGCAGGATAGTCCCGCCTAAGGTGGGATGTCTGGTCAGATTAGTAACACTATAAGATTATATAATGATAGTCTTTATATTTTTAAGCTTAAGATTTTTTTTTAAGTTATTTTAATTTTCGATATTTCGATAACCAGCGGTTGGTTATCTTCTTCGGGAAATCATTTAAGTATTTGTTGAAAAAATTGTTTCTTTTTGATTAACATGAAAATTAAAAATCAACAAAAAGTGGCATAAAATCTTTAAATATTGAAAATGTAAAGTACATATTTTTAAATAACTACAAACAAATTAACAGTATCAAAATATTAACTGAAAACATTTTAACACTTATATTTAAGTGATTCCACGTAAAACGGCTCTATGCACGGAAAAGAGAATTTTCTTATTTTTAATAAAAATATCTCAATTGATGTTTTTTAGAGCATTACAATTATTGAAAAAATAAAAAAATACATTATTTAATATTTTTTAAGCAATTTGAGGCACTTTTAAATTATCATCCACGAAACATTTTGCTCTCCCTCTTTGTATGTTTAATATTTATTTCAGATTTTCTTTTCTTCCCTTTCTCATTATTTATAAAAACCCTTATCTCTGAAAAGAATATACTTTTTCCGCTTTTTATTGAATTTATAAAAATACTCAGCTAGAGTATTCTGCTGTTTATAATAGAACGAATAGCAAATAATTTAATGTGTTATTTTCTTACGACCTATTTTTATATTATTTATATTAATGAAATCAATAAAAAAATTATTTCTTCGAATTGTTAAAATTTTCGTATTAGGTCACAACCGTCGGTCACACCCGTCACATTTTAAATATAGTTTTTTGTTAAAACAACTAACTTTTTGTCAACGTAATACAGCTAAAAACACTTTGAACAGACAGCTATACCAAAATTGTTGTGTACGTTATAGTAAAAATTTTACAGAATATATGCTGAAAATCATAATTCCTTAAAACTAAGATTTGTAAGGTCACACCCGCCGCAGCTTTCTGACCGCCATTCTGAGCAGGAATCGTGTTCTTTCAGTATTTACTCGTTATTCAACGACTTTAAGCTTAATGGCCTTGCGAATCGCAATCTTTTTTAAGTAAAAAATTTTATATTCTTTATGTATAACAAAAAATATGTGTAAAGTGGTCACACCCAGCTAAATGGAATTACTCATTTATAAAATAACTTTTACGTATACATGCGAAAGTAAAAACTGATGGTTTAATTTAGTTATCAGGCCTGAACTATTTCTAAATTTGTAGCTCAATAATTATTAACGAAGATGTAAATTAAACCTCGTGGTAGTTGCTTGTATGAACATTTTTCTCCAACACAAATAATAATATCTTCTGTTTTATTATTAAGCTGCTTTGTGCTGTAGCTTCAGCCATAAATAAAATAGACTTTATGTAATATTGACTTTCTCAATATTAACATTAACCAATATGTTTTCATTGAATAATAATATGCATAATTGACATCTTTATATTAATGAATTTGGCCGTTATTTATATAAAATGTATTTTATTATCAAAAGCAGCAGTAGGCTTCTGATTGTTAAGTTCTGATTTTATTAAAAAAAAAACATTTTTAATTTAAAGCTTTTAAAAAAGGATAAATTTTATGTTGCTCATTAACTGGCTGGTAAAACACTTTAAAAGAAATTGTGGAATTGTTAGTACTAAATGATAACACATACATAAATGTTTTTTTTTGAACACATTTACGTGTGTAGTTAAATTTTTATATTTCCCAAAGCATTTTAAAGAGCTCTTATGATAATGTTTTCAAGGTTTGATTTAACACGTGTTGAGGTTCATTCAATTATTGTTATCCTTAATAAGATTATAAATAGCAAACGGTGTTATGGTTACATTAAAACTCAAACAATGGTAACAAAAACAAACTTTTTTATTTAGCATGTACCAACCAACAAAGGGATTTGGTATTAAATCGTTTTATATGTGCTGTTTTATGTTTATTATTATTATTACTACTGAGTTTGGCCACACAATAGAAACAAATTTGTAAACAGGTCTAAGCGGCTGATTTTCAGGGCAATTATTTATGTTCGGTATTTTTGAAGTTTTATAGCCATCACTAAGTTTGTGGAGTTTTAGAAGTAAAAAAAAAAAAAGAAATAAAGAACATAAAAAAGTCTATGGTTGACATGACCATAATCTAAAAAAAATAATGCAATAATTGACTTACATGAGTCAAATCGTATTTCCGGAAAAATAACAAAAAGTGATATATTCCGGCAATTAATATTCGGCCATGTTCTAAAGACCATTTAGTTTTGAAATAGCATTCGTTTTTAGTTTTGAAATGCATTCGTATTAGCATTGTTCTAATAAAATATGTGAAATATCTGAAACACAAAAACCAACTAAAAACCTCCAATAAGTGAGCTTTTTAGTTGGATTCTATCCTGAAAGTTGGCGATTTCACAACGAAATGTTTTTCAGAACATGCCCGATTTTAAATATAACATGTGCCAGCAAATATGTATGTACCTATGTGAAAATAGATAATAATTTTTATTTCAGATTCAACACACTGATCAGTTGAAAAATTTTGTTTTTGATTTAAACTAAAATAATAAAATTTTTTAGCTCCTGTCAATTTTTTAATCAACTTATGGTTAAGAAAACAATAAATATATGATTATATAGAACAATATATATGGTTATTTGGAACCATTTATATGGTTAATTTTAACCATATGTATGGTTATTTCAGACCATATTTTGTAATTTAGAACAATTTATATGGTTGTTTTGAACCATATACATGGTTGCTTGAACCATGCATATGGTTGTTTTTAACCATACATATCGTTATTTTGAACCTTGTATATGGTTGTTTTGAACATTGTATATGGTTGTTTTGAAATATATATATGGTTGTTTTCAACCATATATTCAATCATAATATGTTGCTCCTCGATTATGGTTGCCTCAACCATGTTTTTTCTTTTCGTGTAGAGGCCTGGCGTAACATGCAAAAAATTCACTGACAGCCAGTTCTAGAGAAAGAAATGATTCCTGCAACAATTACAGCCTCCGCTCTTGATTTTTTGATAGCATTCGTTACTCCCCCCCAATATATGTGCTTTCCAGGATTACTAACTATCAAGAAAAATAGCCATTGAAAACCATTTAAAATTTGAAAATCGGTGCGGAAATCACGTAGAGAAACTTTCAAAAAATCGTTTTTTATTAATAACTTTCGATTTTAACACGTTAACAGTCCAAGGTAGAGACGACGGGTACCCCACAAGTCCGCATATTTTTTTTTATAGTCTGTCCTGTGAAGACCAAGTCAAATAAACGATGTTCTCTCAACGTCCACAGTTATTAACCTCTTTTTTGTATGGATGAACAGCCCAGCTTTCCGTTCACAGCCCATATATGGGCTATGGACAGTTAACATGTTAAGGATGTGCTGAGATTTATTAAAATGGCAAATTGATCTACTCAGCTAGACCTACAGGTCGTTTTTCAAGTGTATTTTAACTGTAATAGCATGTAATGTATAAAAGGTTTTTTTATTATTATTATTTTTTATTTTATTGTCCAGCTGTTATAGTTAGAATTCACTTGAATTCACTGTTTGCCCCAACAAGGACAAACAACAAAATATAAAACCGCGATATTTGAAAAAAATTATCCGAATTGGTAACACTATACAACAAAAGGAAACTTTTATCCTGACCTTTGCTGACCATTATATTGTTTTGATGTCAAAAATATTCAAAATTTACAATTTTATGGACACGTTTTTTTAAGGTTTCCAAAATTTGGGATTTTTCAATGGCATATTACAAAGAACACTAAAATTCTTAAAATAAAATTACCATTAAGCCGTTCTAAAATTATTATTTTTTGTGTATACTCAACGGTTTCAGAATTATTCAGAACGCGATGATGGAAACTATTTTTTAGGCAAAATTGGAAAATTTAAATTTCTTAAAAATCGAAAAAGGCAAAAACGTAAAATTTTTATTAGCTGATCATAAAGACATGTACACACACTGCAAATAAAATAAGCTTTATATAATGAAAAACGATGTATAAATACCGATTTTATCCACAATAAACTGAAGTTGCCTGAATTTTGCAAAAATTGCGTAAAAACGTAAAAACTAAAAAAATCGCAAAAATTAAAAACATCGCCAAATAAAAAGCTGCTAAACGAAAAAACACCAAAAATAAAAAAGTAAACAATTAAAAAAAATCCCCAGAATAAAAAAGCGCCAAAATAAAAAAAGCACCAAAACAAATAAAACCAAATAACTGAAAAAAACTGCCAATATTAAAAAAATACGCGGAAAAAACACCAAACATTAAAAAGATTGCCAAAAAAACATTTCATCGAAAAAAAAAGACCAAAACTAAAAAAGTAAACAGCATTAAAAATGCACCTGAATAGAAAAAGCGCTAAGACTTTTTTGATCTCGGCATATTTTAAAAAGCTCTGAACTGTTAACCTGTGCTGTCAATTAATAGAAACCCTAAATTTTAATTGAAAATATTTTAGGGAAAATATAAAATAGCAATTTCAGGGGCAAGATAAATTATATACAATAATTGGTACACATTTTGACTTACAAAAAGCTAATAATAATAAATTATGGTGAAAGTAATAAGGGATTTTCATTTACCATATAACTAAGTATTAGTGATGTTACGAACTCGAATAGGAATAAGAATACTCAATCTAAATAGTTAGTGCTACTTGATATTTAAAATTTAATTGAAAAAACTCTACCCTTTGCGTCAAAAAATTTAGAAAAACTGTCACTATACTATAGGTATTTAATTAACATTATTATGACATTCCGATAAATCAATTTGAAATTATTAACTTATTAGCTGAAAGCCACTTCTTTTAGTTATAGCCAGACAATATTTAATGACACCACCAGCGAGTGTTCCGCGCGGGCGAATGTTTAGTGGTGCGGTGCTTATTTACACACACGGTCGCAATATACAAAAAATATTATCATTGGTTTTTATTTTAACACACATGTGTTTGAATTTGTTTTTAAATTTTATTATTGTTTTCTTTGGTTTTTAAGTATTCCAATACAAAATTTTGATAGAAAAAAATTCGATTTTTTTTAAATTAAATATTTACGAATTTTAGTGTTTAATTTTACGAATTTTGTGATAGGTCCCATTTCCGTAAAATAAATATTTGTATTTATGAATTTCGTAATAAAATACGAATTATAGTTTTTTCTGTGTAGGCTTGAAGGAGAAAAAGACTTCAAAACTTTTATTTTTCAAGTTCTACATTCCTGTACTGCGATTACGTTCGCTGGGGTACACCTGGTCAGTAGTACAATTGACAATGTCACTACACAGAAAAAACTAAATTTCATTTTCCGTAAAGGAATTCAATGAAATAGTAAATATTTTGCTTAGAAACGGACCTACAAACAAATTTGTAAATATGTATGGACAAAAATATCTAAACAATTTCATTAAAAAAAGAAAGTGGTTTTGTTTCAGTGAACACATTGTTTAAATCTATAAAACAATTTGTCTAAAAATATTTATAAATTGTAAACAAAACAATTTACTAAATCAAACAAAAAGATTTACTGGATTTTCTGAAAAATATCAAACAATATATTTGTCTGAATTAATAAAACAATTATTCAAAAAATACTAACAAATATTAAACAAAATAGTTTACAAAAATATTTACTGGATTTTTTTAATACATCAAACAACATTTTTCTTTGGATCATCATCATTAAGCATTTGAAATTTCACTTTGTTAAATGCGTTCAAGTTTAAAGCGTAGAGTGCAGTTCTTACTGAAATTCAGGTTTGGAGTTTTGCATTTATTTCTACACGGAAAAATAGTCGTGTAGAATTCTATACAGAGTTTTGTTTGCATACACACAAGTTTATAAATTTTTTAACTTACAACACACAAAAACACTAAAAATTAATTACAATGTACAAACAACTAGAAATGTCAAACAATTGTCTGAGCATTAATTTTTGTTTCAGTTGACGGAAAAAATTCTCCACTTATTGTTATAACATGCCTGTAATAGACAATAAATGTCAAAATTCCGTAAACGGAAATTTCTTTAAGAAGTTTACCAACTGAATTTCAGTTTGTTTTTTTTACACATACTTCTTATGGCAGCCTGAATTTTAGGGAGAGCTGCATACTACGCTTAATTATTTATCTAAAATGATGAAACAGAACTAAGTCTGTAACTTTAGGAAAAAAACGCTGCTAAATAAACAGGCCCAGAGTTTCAATTGCGTATGAAAAATTTATGAAATTTTAATAAAACACGGCAACATTGTTGAGAGAATAGGTGGCTAAAACTGAGAGCATAAGAAAAAACGTTCTCAAAATAATTCAGATTCTATTTCATGACGGATTTTTGCGGCGTAAGATTTCTGTCAATTTGTATCGAAACACTCGTCTAGCTCCAGTTATGTTTCATCAAAAAGACTAAAAAATGAATGAGCATTAATGCAACGACATAACGAATTCATTCACTCAAAAATCTTTAGTAAACAAACTTGGTACAATCGCATTCCTTTTACTATCATTGTTGTTGTTGTTGTTGTTGTTATTTGTGTGTATGTCGTCATCGGGGTTGTTTTTTGCGACACAGTTTTTCTTGTTGTTTTTGGTGTTTGCATCCTAAATAAGAGTTGAGGAAACAATTCATTGATTATGTAGAGAATATTTACTGAAAATGAAATTTATTTTTAGACAAACTTTTGTTTGAAAAAAATTTGGTGATAATCTTTTCTGTGTTGCAATTTTTCCTATTTGCTAAAATTTGTAAAAAGTTATAACCCCCTGCGTATTGTTCTTGTTGAAGGAAATTAGATTAATTTATTACGGAAGAAAAAAGTAATGGCAATAATGAAGGACTTCTGTGAATGGGGGTGGCACTGCCCAATTTTCTTGTCATACTATTGGGCTTTTAGCGTATCTTAATGTTTGTGTCTAGTTGCATAAGATTATGCTGAGTAGAACTAGCTGAAAAATAATAATTCCTTTGAATTGGCGTGGCACTGCCAACTTTTCTAATCATAAAATTGCATTTATACTGGACCTTAAAAGCCCAATTCACAATCTTGTGCAAATGGTCTTGCATCGTAGCATTTGCAAAATGGTATAGAATATTTATTCTCACCACTCACAATTGTTAAGTGGTGAGTATCAATATGCAATACCCTTTTGCAAATGCTACGATGCAAGACCATTTGCACAAGATTGTGAATTGGGCTAATGTGTTTGTCAAGTTTCATTAGGTTCGGTTAAGTGGAAGTAGTTCAAAAATTTATATACTTTATAGCGGATCTTATAGTGCGTGGGGAAATATACTTTGTTTCTTTTTTCTTTACTAAAAGAAGATTATGTTTTTGCTTTAGATACAAAGGGTTTTTTAACGTAAAAATGATTTAAAATTTTATATTTTTTGTTTAGTTTTCAGTATTTTTTTCAGTAATATTTTTTAGAACATATTCGCAAAATATTCGGGAAATGTTCGCTTAAATTTGGCGAATACGAATATCATGAAAGAGGCGAATGTTTGGCGATTCGAATACGAATATTCGTAACATCACTACTAAGTATATGCCACAGGCAGCAATAGATTTTTTCAAATTTGCCAAAGGCACCAGCTGTAGAAGAATTTAGTGAAAATGATTATAAGGATGACGATGCTGAAGAACATAATGACTATGAAGATGGTAATAAAGATAATAAAGATATTACTGGCAAAACCTTTAATTAAAAAAAATAAATAATTCATGAACTTTCCCTACATTTTCTCTTATTTGCAATAGAATTTGTTATAATATTAATACATATTTAATTTGCTTTCTTAGAGTTTGCTAATATCGCATTAATTTGCAATTTCATTGATTAATTTATCACTTGTAGTTTTTGATTTATAATAAAAGTTGTGAATAAAGTTAATATTTTCTGAAAAAAAAACTACCTAAGAACACCTTCCCACTCTCCCATCCATAATTTTGGAAAGGAGAGATGCTTAGCAAAGTCAATTTATATGAAGTCATCTGCCCTTATATCATTTAAAATTTCTACACGTTTGTGTGTTTATTGAACAGATTTTGCATAATATTTTACATTCTTTATATAATATATAATACATATTATGTGTACATACTTAAATATCCTCAAGACCTATTATATGCACACATACATATGTATATTTATTTATTTTTCAAGTCATTGTAAATTTTTTTTCTACTTTTATTTCGCATTGAAATTTTTTAAAGATACATAGAGCTATCGCTATCATTTTTTGTTTAATACATATATTAACTTTTAATATTTATTATGTACTATGTATTCGCATTATTGGCTTACCAAATGTTATTCTCATTCATACAACTTCGCGGGCAAACATGAACATATATGTGGTCGCAAAGTAACAAATACCCAATAATATATGCCACGAGTCAACATTTACGTACATAAATTTATACATGTATGTGTATATATATTAGGGTGTTCGTACAATAAAATGTAGCAATTTCTTGCACTCCAACACACCAAAAAATGGATTTATATCGCTTTATCTAAAACATTACTTCAAATTTACGATCATATATTGTTTATATTTGTGTTGAAAATTTCTCCTTGTCTAAAATTACATCGATTTTATAGTTATTTTATTAAAGAAAAAAACCTTTCAAATTAAACATATTTAGTCCAAGTGGGAAAAAAATGTAACATAAAGTATAGTACGGCTATGGCTGAATGGTAGATACGTCAGACTATCAGTCAGAAGGTCGCGGTTCAAACCTATACGCAGCCAATCGCTTTTTTTAGTAAAAACATTTTGTTAAAAAATAACACGTGTGTAATTTCAGGTCGATAATAATCTGTAAAGTGTTGCCGACTATTATCGACCTAATTTTGAACAAAAGTGTTTTAGAGTATAGTTACACTGAAAAGAAAAATCAATCCCTCCGCACTTACATTAATCCCAAGCGGTGTCAAAAGTATGGTAATCCCGGTTTTTCTGAAAGCAAGTACAGAAAGATTGATTCAAGTCGGAATATTCAAGTGCAAAATACTTCATTTTAGCCTGATTAGCCTTTATTAATGTAACAACAAATCTTATTTTAAGTACGATTATGTTTATAAACTTTATACACAGTCGTACTCGTACTGTGCTATTGTTTGTTTGCTTGATGATAGCCACAAATCACTGTTCTGCTCTTGTTGTTGTTTATTTCCATTACTCGGGCATAGCCGACAAGTAGCTGATACACGCCGTCTTGCATGTAGATTCAAGCCCGCTGTATACTTGAATCAATCCGCCACGTACTTGAATCAATCCTAAACTGCGTACTTTAATCAATCCCACGCGTGCTTGAATCAAGCCCGAATCAGGCTAATTTTTACTTATTTAATAATCCTGGAAAAGACTTGAGAATTTTTATTTTTAATTTTTAATTTTTATTTAATATTTTTACTTACTTGTTTTAATTTAAATTTATTTTTGTTCATTCCTGGTATTGAGCTAAACTCATCATGGTTTGTAAGCCCACGCCTTAAACAACTCAGCTAACTCGGTATAGAAAGAACGACGGCTAAAATCCAGTATAAGCCAGCAGCATATAATACGACGTTTGTAGGCTATTAGTCAGCAGTGCACGAACTACTGTTTATTCGTGCACCAACAACAAGACAACAACATAAGCACAACATGCGACTGAAGCTATCAACAAGCAATCAAATACCAACACACTACGAGTGTGTAAAAAATTTATACTATTACTAGGACTTAAAATAAGAATTTTTGTACACAATTTAAGTATTTTGTTATTGATTCAAGCTTTTTTACGTGATTATATCGTTTTCGTCTTGACTTAAGTACATTTTATTCGTACTTAAATTAGTCGTACTCAAAGTAATTAGAAAATACTTGAATTTAGTACGACGTTTTTCTTTCTGTGTATGAGCTAGCCTAATATACATACGTACATAATAATTGTATGTATAAATATTTTCTCACGCACAAAGCGTGAATATTTAACTTGAAATCATTTTCGAAAACCTGACATAAACAACAAATATAGGAATATTAACCACAATTTCAATATGTTTGGTTTTGCAAAAAAAAAAAAAGACTTAATAAAATATCTGTTATTACGTGATGTATATTTATGTTTTCGGATAACCTCTACTGCTCCTTGAAACAATAAAAAGTTACGGATATATGTACATAGTCATTATTTCAATGAACATAAGCATTGCCATGGTGTAATATGTATGCGACATGTTCACAGAAAAAATTATCGCAAAATATGTTTCAAACAAAAGTTTGTCTAAAAATAAATTTAATTTTCAGTAAATTTTCTGTCCATAATATATCTAAATTGTTTGTTTGACTTTTATTTAGAACGCAAACACCAAAAACAACAATAAAAGCTGTGTCATAAAAAACCTCCCCGATGACGACATACACACAAATAACAACAACAACAATAGCAATCATATCAAGAGGAATGCAATTGTACCAAGTTTGTTAACAAATGATTTTTGTGTGAATCGAATAGTTAATGGTGTTGCATTAATTCTAATTCACTTTTTTTTACAGTATTTAGATAAACATTCAGACTTGAACACATTTAACAAAGTGAAATCTCATAAATGCTTAATGGATGATGATGATGACACAGACAAAATTTTTTTTTGTATTTTTGTTTGATTAAGTAAGTTATTTTGCTTAATAATTGTTAGCATTTTAAGACTAATTGTTTATTCAATTCAGACAGAAATATTGTTTGATATTTTTCAGAAAATCCAGTAAATATTTTTGTTTGATTTAGTTAATTGTTTTGTCTACAATTTGTAAATATTTTTAGAAAAATTGTTTTATAGATTTAAACAATTTGTTCACTGAAAAAAACACGTTTTTTCAATGAAGTTGTTGATTTTTGTCTATATTTACAAATTCGTTTGTAGGTCCGTTCATAGACAAAATATTTACTATTTGATTGAATTCCTTTAAAGAAAATTAAATTTAGTTTTTGTCTGTGTTGTTTTATTCTCTGTTATGCAAAATTATGTCTTACAATGTTATTGGTTTATTTCAAAACTGTTCATATTGATAAATTTTAATATATTAGCGCCTTGTGGAATAGGTCGCGCTATCTCCACAATAAGAGGTTTGACAACCTTGAAATTGTTCATTCCTAGAGTTGTAAAAGTATCTTGTATTTGTGTAATGAGTACTCAAAATATGTTACTCAATGTTTTCCAATGCTTTCCAGCAAACAAGATTGTAATACTCTGTTCAGACATGGACTTTTAATTAAGAAAATGTAATTTTAATTGAGCAATTAAATTTTGTGTTCACACATAGTAAATTAAGCTTACTCAATTAGCATTTGAGTTGCCAATGGTGTAATAAGTATACAAGTGGCCGCGTAAGTGCAACGAATACAACAATATAAGAAAAACTAGGTAATGGTTGTCAATAAAATACACGTGTTTGACGTAACTTATGCACAAAATTACCACATCAAAAAATTATCATCTGACGTTATACTGCCATCTGTATACATATTACACCATTGGATTGCCACTATACAATTGTTGCTTCTCACTGAACATACTTCGCAGTAAACATACTTATCACAAAGGGTTGCATTTCGAACTTTACTCAATTTATGAAACAATTAAGTACTAATTGCTCAATTTATTAATTGAAGACTTGTATGGTAAATTGAGCTCAATTAAGGCTTTAATTGCGTAAATTTCTTAAATTGCGCAATTAAAATCATAAAATTTAGATTATTAGGTTAAGGTTCGTCACGTTATATTCAGAAAGAATTGGGCATGATTAATATTCCAAGGAACAAGGGAAAATTAACATCAACTTAATTTTTCAATGTACACAGCAGAACAGAGTAGCGGGCTCACGTGTATTTTGCTTATCACCACTTGTCAGGTGGCTCTGTTAAATGTGATTTTAATTCTTATATATACAACTTTTTCGTGAAAAGTGAATACGAGAATTATATCATGCTCAAGCTGATACTAACTGTAAAAAATAAACCGATGGCAACGCTGGGAAATTGCAGTAAGTATCAGCTTGATAGTGATATAATTCTCGTATTCAATTTTCACGAAATATATAATATTGGCTGTATATGATTGTAGTGGACTGTTATATATATCATGTACAACTCAATTTTTCTTTGAATGTTCAATTCCCTACGGTAAATGGAACTGACACTAAACAAGTCACGTGACCGGTTCCCAGGTGGCAGGGATAAGTCCGAGTTCTAACACTTCCTATGAAGCGGACCAGCCACGTTTACATGGGGATGGCCTAGGATGGGGTTAATTGATACTTTGTATGCACCTTGTAACTTGTCTCTGAACTATCTTATGGAGTCCTAGTCGGTGTAGAATAATATAGATTATATATAAACATTATTCAAAATTCAGTTGTTATTCGATTAATTTAATCGATTAATTTATCTTTTTATTGTTACAAATCCAAGTAGAAATTGTGTTTTTTTAAGCGGTGTGTTTGATAGGTTTCGAACCGATAACCTTCAGCATGACAGGCTAGTACACTACTCACTCGACCACAGGGGAACTTATATTTCAATGTTTTAAATACCAGTTAAGTTGGAGTTAATATCTGAATATAGTTACGAAACAGGTTCCTGAGAGGCATGGCAGTCTCATTGAAGTGATACAATTAATATTATATAGACACTATGTGATAGGTCTTAGATAAAGGTGCAACGAATTTGTTCAGTGCCGTTTACTACAATACTAGCCGGAGTACCAATTAAATTGACTGAAAATTGTTAATATGTGACCATTTACACAATATGTCTTTTTTCAGCATTCACTATTCCTTATTTCTGGCACCAGTCTAATTTTTTCAAGTCATAGGACGAGTACTTTTGGGTCATTTGTCACCAAATTTTCCGCAGGGTTATTACATGCTTTATAATTTCTTTCTAAAATAAAAATAATTTAATCGAAAGATTAAATTGAAAACGAACTTAAGCCAAACTAATTAAATAACTTTGGATATTTTTGAATTTTAAAAATTCTAATCGATTCCTTCTTGTACATAATTAAAAAGAAAAATTATTAACTTTGTAGTTGTTATACTTTATTTGTATCAAATAAATATTCCAGAACATATTTTATAAAATTTTTTCACTCTTGGTAACATAAAAATATATATGCACACAAAATTCATTATTTACCCAATACCGGTAAATCTTTTGCCACCGGTATCAGAGTCAATACAATAAAATACGTGCTCTACCATTTGATAGTGTATTTAACAATTTTACACGTTCAATTTCTTCATGAAAAAATGTCAAATTAAATAAAATAAAGTGGTGCGAAATAAAATCAAATAAAATAATTTATGATCCAAGCAGAAAACTAGGTATAGTCGATTGCACGAGTACCATGAAAAATATGTGACACAAATGAATTTGTTATAAAAAATATTTAACTAAAAACAATATTACTTTCATGGCATTTATTGCAGTTCAATTCAATTTGCTCAACGCTATAAAACACCTTACGGTTTAATAATAATAAATATTTTTTTACGCCACATCACGGTTTATGGCTGATATGGTTTGCAATAATGTTTTCCAGCGTGAGTTCAAGGGTAAATTAATAATAATTCAATAAGCTCACACCTTTGATTTTATTTGCTAAAGTTGTAAAATTAATAAATTTTATTTTCAATAATTCTTTGCTTTATTTTACTAACGAAGTTAAAGAGTCATGATAAGGGTTCTATTTGTTTTTAGAACAACGTGTAAACATTTTTATACTTTTATAAAACCCAAATTATTAATTAATACGTAATGAAATGACACCCAAAACCAAAATATGCTCAAATCACCATAAATGTTAGTATCCAATATACGCATCTCTTTATGGAATAAGTTTGCATATGTATTTATGAGCTACTTTCGCAAGAATAAAGAAAACAGTATGTTATTTTATATGGCGGTCTAGGAGCGGAGACGAAGTTACCTCCCATGCAATATTTTAAATTTTAAATGGGTAATTCCATGCCAAATCAACTAATAGTTAGACACGACCCCTTTCGATTTTGATGAAATTTGTTCAGATGTTTTCTTTAAGCCTATAACGAACTTTTGCCAAAGGGAAAATATTAAAAATGTTTATTTCAGAAGTTATGACATATTAAAAATATCACTATTTCGCCACATTTACCGAAAGTGTTGAGTTTAGTTTTTAAATATTTCGAAAACTATTTTACATACAAGATTGGTTTGTATGTCATTTTAAGTAGACTATTTGGAGCTACAAAAAATGTGTAGGCCAAAAATTTTGTTTTGGAAAAATTACTTATCTGCAAAGTTTTGAAATTTTCAAAACTTATTAAATCAAAAACCTATATTTCTTTTGGCTGAATTTTTTTTATATAATATCTCTAAACGTCATTAAAAAATCCTGAAATTTTTAAGGAGTTTTTTTTTCTTTTTTGAGATATGACAAAAATGTACTTTTTAACACAAAATCTCCAACATAAAATTTCACAAAAAAAAAAAAAAACAAATGCACAAATTTGTCAATGTTATTAATTTTTTCCCTTCAAAAACTTTAAATTAAATTAAATGTAATAAATATTGCTCTAAATTACAAATATAAACTATATTTGATACTATATTGTTGAAGGTTGCGAAAGAAAAATATCATATCTCAAAAAAGAAATAAAAAACACCTTCTCCAAATTTTCACGATTTATTAAGGACATTTAAAGGTATTATTTAAAAAAAATTCAGACGAAAAAAATATAGGTTTTTGATTTAGTCAGTTTTGATATTTTCAAAACTTTGCAGATAAGTCAATTTTCCAAAAAAAAAAAACTTTTATTCTATGTATTTTTTGCTGCCCCAAATATCCTCTTTAAAATGGCATACAAAACATCCTTGTATATATAATAGTTTTTGAGATATTTAAAAACTAAGCTCAACATATTCTGTAAATTTGGCGAAATAATGACATTTTGAATATGTCATAGCTTTTGAAATAAATTTTTTCAATTTTTTTCCTCTAACATAAATTTGTTATAGAATGAATGACAACATCTGACTAAATTTCATCAAAATTGAAAGGGGTTGTGTTTAACTCTTACTTGATTTGACATGGAATTACCCAAATATGACTTTATATTGGAGGTGCCCTTTTTACCCGTTCCTACCCTGCCAATTTTTTGTGTAACTAGGCACACTGGTCTCCAACAATATCACACTTAAATTTAAGACTCTCTCTAATATAAAGGGTGGTTAAATTTTAAGGGCCGATGTTGAATGTGAACCACACCTAAACGTCAAGTTTTTTTCTGTATTTCATTTGACATTTCTCAATTTCAGACTAACTCAATTTGAACCATGTATAGATACACAATCGAGCAACGCGTTAAAGTTATTCAGGGTTATTATGAAAATGGGCGTACAAATCAAAATGCATATCGTGCACTTCGTGATTTTTCAGTCAATTTAATCATCCAAATGTGCGTACAAGCGGAAAAATCGTGCAAAAATTTGAGCAAACCGGCTCTGTAGGAGATGTAAAACCACCAGTGCACAGCTCGTTTGATGCGGTTTATGGGCTGGCGGCATCATCAGGCCGTATTTTTTCCAAACTGAGGCCGGTTAGGCGTGTTACTGTGAATGATGTTCGCTATCGTGAGATTATAACGAACTTTTCATGGCCCGAATTGGAAGATATGGATGTGGACGATATGTGGTTTCAACAGGATGGTGCCATTTCCCACACAGCTAACGAAACAATGGCGCAATTTGCGCGACAAATTCAATGGCCGTATTATCTCACGTGGTGGCGATGTCAATTGGGCGCCAAGATCACGTGATTTGACACCGTTGGACTTCTTTCTTTGGGGCTATTTGAAAGAAAATGTGATGTCGATAAGCCAGCAACAATTCAAGAGTTAAATGATGAGATAATTCGGCATTCGGATAATTCGGATAACGGCATAGAACCTCAATTATGCCTCAGCGTCATCGAAAATTTGGACCATCGGATAATGGTATGCCGCCAAGGTCGCGGCGGCCATTTGGCCGATATTTTGTTCCATACATAATTGAACCATACCATATTATCATAATAAATAGAAATAATAATTTCCTAAATGATTTGTGCTTTATTCAAAATCAACATCGGCTCTTACCCCTACTTTCAAAAACCATTTGAGAATTCACAAATATGTAAATGATTTGCAAATAATTGAAAATTATACAGAACCCAGCAAATAATTAATATTCAATAGGAATCTGTTTTGTTTCTCTACACCTTTAAATTTCATTTAAAATGAAATTATGACAATATGTCACATAATAAATTTCTTACAAGTATCAGCTTTTTACTTAAAACTAATTTTAAAGTAAAAAGCAAATCATTTTCTTTAATCATACTACCCAATATCTGAGAGGAAGCTTGCTACAGAATCTTCACATTCCTTATAGTTTACGATATAATTTAAACAACTACATTCTTCCTTATTTTGCAGAGAGCGGCCGGTATCTAACACCCCGGACTCCGAAAATTAAAATTTAAGTTCACGATCATGTGTGTAACTATAAACGAGAAAAAATTACATTCTATATTAAATGCAAAGTTGACATATTTGACGATTCGTTTAGTTTAAGTTTGAAGTTTTGCTAAGTTCCTTTCTGCCGAAAATTTATTATATACAATTCAGTTACTTAGATCTTTTCCTTATATCACAATTCAGTTACTTTGACCTTTTCTTTATATCACAGGGAATGATGTGAATTTACTTTAGAATTGTTGATAACAATTTTTTTTAACTAATGGAAAAATAAGTGCAAAACAGAAGCTCATATTCTGTTTTTTAAGAAAAACAGTACAATGCAATATTTTTTTTTGTAGAAGTGGCGGTTATGGTACATATAATTCTTTAAAAAAGGCATGATATATTGGTCTATTATAAGCTCTTATGGTGTTTGTTTTGTCTATTTTGTTTAATCAAAACTTCATCAAGAGGGAAATTTTTACTCTGTTACTATATAGTATGATAGTTTTGAACGAACAACATGATTAAAATGGATTAGCAACCGCACATACAAAAAGAGAACAATATTGTAAAGTTTTGCAAATGCCAACATTTTTCTTTCTCTTTCACTCATTTAATCCGCTTTGCGGTTTTATTTGATCAAAAACATGAAATTCACTAAGCAATTTAGATTGTTTTATGTTCCACACTGTGCATGTGTATTAATTTATTAGAGCTAGTTTACATGAATAGTGATAAGTCAGCTTCATCTGCCGCAGTGTTCGTTTTGTAGGTGGTAGGTGTAGACTCTAAACAGTAGAGACTCTTACGGAGGGAGTGGTGGAAAAAATGAAATTTGACAACTCAATTTTACAACTTTTGGCATATTTTCTCTTATCGACTTGGATAATCGTTGATAAAAATAAATTAACCAATTTTGTATTCTGATGGCGTCCTACAGGATTCTATGCTCAACGCAGTTCGAAGAATAGCTAAAACTAATAAATCGACTAATTCGTTTATGACAGAACTTGCTTCTAATGTAGAATAGCTTTAATTTAAAGTATATCTTGCATTCCTGTGTGGTAAATTTGCAAAGATATTTGAAGATAAAATTGATATTTCGATAATATGGATTTCGATAATATGGAAGGTTTATATTAGGTGCATATCATCTAGAAAGCTATTTCAAAATTTTCATGTAATACATATCCGCAAAAAAACTTAAATGTGAAAATAAGGCAAAGTTCTTATCCAAAAATTTCTGCCGTAATAAGTACCAAGAGCACAATAAAGACCAAGTTCTTGAGAGGTACAATACCATCTCATTTCGAGGCAAACTGTACGCTTGGCAACTGTTCTCTCATAGCTCTTTCCCATATTAGAAAGGCAAAAAATATATTGTCAAGCTAACAGGCTACCTAGAAATGAGATGGTATTGTACCTATCAAAAACTTGGTCCTTATTTTGATTTCATTACCTTTTACGGTCGAAATTTTTGGATAGGAACTAGGCCTTATTTTCACATTTACGTTTTGTGCTGATGTCAGTTATTTTTGCTAAGCTTTTATTTGGTACAATAAGTGTCCCATACAAGTAAGGGGCACCCTAGTCCTCTCCAACATGCCTTAAATGACAAAATTTCCATTTTAACATTTTTCTTAGTACTTTGCCATCAAAACCTACCTGTGTACCATATATAGGCTTTCTACCTATACCGGAAGTGCCCCATACAAAGAAGCAAAATGCCCATTTTCAAATTTGTTTCGCTAATTCGCCATCAGGACCTTACTATGTACCAAGTTTCAGCTTTCTAGCTGTACTGGAAGTGCCCCATACAAGGAAGGGGCCCCCCATATGAAAAGTGCGGTTTTCAATTTTTTGTTCGTTAATTGCTCATCAGGACCTACATGTTTACCATATTTCAACTTTCTACACTCTAAAACATTACTTCAAATTTTCGATCATATATTGTCTAAATTTGTGTTGAAAATTTCTCCTTGTCTAAAATTACTTCGATTTTGCAGTTATTTTATTAAAGAAAAAACCTTTTAAATTAAACATATTTAATTCAAGTGGAAAAAATATAACATAAAGTATAATACAGCTATGGCTGGATGGTAGATATGTCACATTATCAGTCAGGAGGTCGCGGTTCAAACCTGCACGCAGCCAATCGGTTTTTTTAGTAAAAATATTTTGTTCAAAAATTATGCTTTACCGACTATTATCGACCTGCTTTTTCAACAAGTGTTTTAGAGTGTAGCCTAATAATATTGATTAGTTAGTGAGTCAGTCACTGAATATGTATTTAAATATGCACTTTTTACACCTTCATATCTCGGGAAGATTTTATGGTAGAACTTTCAACTATGAGGTTGCCTCTGTAGGGAAACGTTGCATTATTTTGTGATTAAGTGGTGCAAAGTTTTAGGTTTTGGGAGGGTAAATGGTTTCATGTAATATATACACTGTGTGGCCGGAACTTGGTCTGGCGCACTATCGTGCGCTTAGATACATTTTTGAATGCAATTTTATGAAATTTTACTTAAAAGCAGTTTATTGCCTCGTTTTAAATTTTTATGAATACATTCGTAAGTCTTTAAAAATATTTTAAGGTATCAAAGTGTTGACGGACTCCATTAATAAAATATATGTATGACGTTTCGCTTTGCTACTATGCATGCGTAAGCCTTGTATGAAGAATAGTTAAATTTTTTTCTCAATTTCATTTTGACTTGAAAATATTTAATATGTATTCAAAAAATATCTGTTGCATTGCAGCTCTTTAGAGTTAAAGTAAGATATATGCACGTCAGGGATGATAAATGAAAAAAAAATCATTTCGTACCAATGAGCTACTAAAATAGTACTTTTTCGGCTGAAATAGTACTAAAAGGTAAACAAATCCAAAAAATAAAAAAACCGAAATTTGAATTTATCTCAATAAAACTTCACTTTTGGCGCATAACAATGAATCTATGTACCTACTAATTTCTTTATTCTTATAAATTTGACGTTTGCTAAAAGAAATTCGTTCAAAATGGATAAACAAGCCATGCAGCAATGTAGTAGCAACTCTACGGCGGCAATTTAGTTACAACTGTACAATTAACATATTTCACTGCCTTTCTAAATGTGAAACTTATAAATAAAAATTGTCTTTATAGATTTTAATATACTTACGTTTATTAGTTTACAGTAATTCGTGCAAAAACCAATTGGAAAATATGATATGATAAAAACAAGAAACATTTCTGTGGTTTCCTTGAATAACAACGTAAGTTTGCTTACGTAGATTTTGAGTTATTAATGTGAAGTAGCTCTATTTTAAGCGCTCTTTCCAAGAGAGCAAAAATTGCGGAATATCATAGACCAATATTAATATTTTACATGCACAGCAGCCTAACTTCCATATTGATTCCATACATTTTCAACAATAATGACTTAAGTATTCGTGTGTAATGGGTTATTTAAACACACATGCAATATATACATTGTTATTATCTAAACATGTACGTTTTGTTATCTTTTTACATTTTTGTTTTATTTTACTTAGAAAATTTCATATACATATGTCGACATAAGCGGTTTTATGCATCTCTGCTGTGATCTCATTCTTACGTTATTTTTGCCTGAAATTTTCACATGAATCTCTTTTGCTATATATTTACGAAAGTATTGAAAAAAAGTTCGAAAATGTTCATACCGTGGCCGCAATTTTAAAGATATTTGTTTTCGCTCTGCTGAAACAATCAGATTTAAGAAAACCGAAGATTCGTTTATAGAATATGGAATTTGACATGAAGCTACTCCATGAGCATCGATATTGACAATCGGCTTTTAACACTAGCAAACAAATATGTATAAGTTGTTCTCTCAAGACCACCTGTTATATATTAGCTTTAAATATTTAAGTACAAAAATTCACTAACAAAATAACCACCTAACAGCCAAAATTAAATCAGAGCGTTCAGCGTCCCGTCTGCAACAGGGTACGTATTTACAGTACATTCAAAGTAGGTTTTTTGTCTTACGATATACTGTAAATACATAGCCTCTGGCCAACGCAACGCAACGCTCAACGCTCTGATTTAGGTTGAGCTTTATGTCAGAAGACTTGAGAGAGAATTAAATGAAGAGCCAAAGTAGAGATAAATGATTTTTGAATACTCAATGTATGCCAGCCTGACTGTGGCTCAGGATATGTAAAATTCAGCTCAGCTGAGTATAGTACTGTAACTTGCTTGTACTTAACGATAAGAATCGTCCTGGAAATTTTTCAAAAAAAAATAAGAAACATTACGTCAGGATCATTCTAAAATGATTTGGAGGGCTTTGAAATAAAATATTTAAATAATTGCGATATAGTCGTCAATTGGTCTTTGGTCTTTATAAAAACACTATTTGCTTGAATTCATTTAATTTTTTTTTTAAATTTGTGTTAGAATTGCTTTTATGTTAACTTTTATTTAAAAAGAATGCTTACATTATAAAACAATCGAAATTAATTTAACAAATCTATTTAATTTAGAAAATTATTTTTCCCGGGAACCCCGCAAATTCCCGGGAACGGGTTTTTTTCATTCCCGTTTCCCGGAAAGTGCAAAATACATTGAAGATTTTACATCCGAATTGTATTGAATTCAAAATAATGTGTATATTCTAAAAAAAAGTATTACATTCCTATAAAAATGTGTTGACCGTTACGTAAACAGTTTTTTTTAATATAGTTTATCTATAAATTTTTGGACGTTAAAAGAAAGTTAACAGCAGCTGAAGCGTAGAAACGATGTAAAGAACATTATCTGTTTACAAATTTCTGGTTTTTCTTCGAAAAAAATTAGCTCCTTTCTCACTGTGGGTTGTTATATTTTCGAAAAATGCATTAGGTGGGTCGTACAAATTATTTGAAATTGACATAACTTCTAACATTGTGGTCGATTTTATTAAAATTACTCTTATTTTAAAGATAAGTTAGCCTACTATCCGCTGATCTATAAATGTGTGTTAAGCATTATTGTAATAGATAAAAATATTTTATTTTTCCATGTGAATGCAAGTCGTAATTGAAAAAGTGGTCATAGCTTTTTAATTTCGTTCTGAGATTATTATATTTTTTTTTTGGTTTAGAGAGTATATGTTTAGTGCTTTCAAACCCTATACTAGTGTTTTTTGGTGTATTTTTTTTTTGCAAAAATCATTCCAAAAGCAACCGCGAAATCAAATGTAACGCTCAAGACACACAAATGTTAAAAAATCAGAATATATAATTTTAGTTAAGGATCCACTGAATGAGGCGAAAACTATAAAATAAATGCTACCTCCTCGTTTAGAATGAGAATCAGCCATTAATACTTTTGAAATTCTTAAGTATTAATAAATCAGTTTCTTTTAAGAATATTAAAATTAATGGCTCTTCTAATGTAGCGTTCATATTTAAATTCCTGTAATTGTATGCACCATCATAAGCAACATTTTGTTACAGCTATTAAAGAAAACATATATCATTCACATGTGAATAAAATTCTAAGTGCAACAACATTGAAACATTTCTAAGAAGAAAAATAAAAATGAGAAAATATATGTACTTATATGTGTACGAGTATAAGTTACAAAACTCGTATTTTGAGGATTTTCTAACCGAGTTGTTCAAATACTTAAGATTATGTAGAAATGTTAAGTATATTAAAGGTAAAATAAAAAGAAAACTAAATAACAAATGTGGTATACTTACGTATACATGCATATATGCATACATATATAAACCATCATATGTATTTACGAGTGCTTTTTGAGCTTCTACATAAAAATGATGATGGCACAAAATCAGGCTTAACTAACCATAAAGGTCAAAAAAGCATATGATTATATTGCAAGTATTATTTAAGTTGACGGAGAAGAAAAACATAAAAAACAAATAACTAAAACAAGAACTATAGAAAGAAATTGTAACGTTTTTATTTCATTTTTTTTTTTCGTTTATGAATTGTGTAGCAAAAGACAAATATAAATTATACGTGACCTGGTGGTGGTTGGTTGGTTGACTTGAAAAAAAGTTTGAAATACTAAAAACAACAGGGAAGCAGCACATTTAAATAAATTGTGCGACAATTGTCTAAAATGCTTAAAATTTGTCAAATTATCAAGGAAATCTCGCTGTTTAAATGAGGTCATGTCTGTCAGGTGAGATGGTAGAATTTTGAAGAATTAATGTGGCTTAATAAAAAAGACATTAAATTGTTTCAAGATTAAATCTAGTGGTGACAAAAACGTAAATTATGCTAGGAAACATATGGAGAAATTGCAAGGTTGTCTTAAATGCTTTTTTCTAAATGTTTCAAAAAATATTATTTCATATATTAAATTATTAGCCCATACTCGTTTTTTTAAACAAAAGTAACACTCATGCACTTAATGCCTACAGTTGATTAATTAATGTGTTCCTTTCTTTTGGAAAAGATATTAAAGTGAGATGCATATAGAAAGCTTAATCTTTTACAACTCTGTTATTGCGCCTTATGTTAATTTTACAGCAGTAATTACAGCGTCTCTGGTGTTGAGTAGACTCATTAACTTTCTTAAGGTTTTATTTGTAGCCATTTTGTATATTGTTTTACTTTGCCGATGATTTTTTTAACATTACCGACGAGGGAGGTTGCTGTGCATTAGCGTAGACCCAGTGATGCCAATTGTTGTTAACCAAAAAGCGCAAAAATTTTTTAAAAAGGGTTAGCCCTTGAAAAAAATACGTATAAAGTCATATTTAGTCAAATTGTTAGAAAAACGCGAAAATGGGCTAACGTATAGTGTTTCTTGCGAAAATCAAAACACGTTTAAAGTTTGGGGCCAACTTAAAAAAAAAATTCGTCGCGCCTGAAATCGTCGAACCAGCGAGCATGGAACCTATTCTCTCCGATCCTGTGAATCTGCGAAAATCGTTCAACCAGAGATTACCGCACCTGTTATCTCCGAACCTGTTGTCTCCTAACCTGTACACTGCGATCCTGTAAATCTGCCAGCCTGTAAACTCCGATATTAAGGCATACGAGCCCGAATACTACGAGCCGATGTACTATTCTACGAACATACTATAAACGAGCCGCTTTGAAGATATACGAGCCGAGACCGCTATATACGAGCCTAAAGCCCCGAAGCCGAACCTATGTTGCTAGCCTGTTATTCTATGGAGTCAAGCTGTACGAACCGAGCCTGCTATAAACCGAATCTATCCGACGCCTGATTATATTTAAGTTATCATAGCTACCTTCGTATTAAGTTGAACAACTAGATATAGAAGAAACGAATGTTCAATAAAAAAAGATTATTTTATTTTGCCCCCAGAAAGAGAAAATCAAAGGTCTTATTACTTAAGGTTTGTGAATCCGTAAGTTGACCCTGAACGCGACTAAGTTACCTCAGCCGACGACAAAAGTATAGCCATCGTAAGTAAAGGTGTCCACCAAATCTCAGGTCGATCGGTTAACAGGAAAGGGCTAAAACTAAGTACTATTGTTATGGGCATGGCGCCGCCCACTTTTTAATTACAAAATTGTATAGTCATTGTAAGTAAAGGTGTCTACTGACTCTCAGATCCATCGGTTAACAGGACAGGGCTAAACCTACGTACTCCTTTTTGTGGGCGTGGCGCCACTCATTTTTTAACAGATTAATCGGTCAAGAGGAAGGGGGTAAAAATCAATATTACTTTTTAGCCCACTTTTCTAATCTCAAAACTGTGTAGTAGTCAAGAGTAAAAGAGTGTACCAAATGTTTGATCAATCGGTTAACAGGAAGGCGTTAAAATTAAGCATTACTTATTTTAGGAGTGGCGCCGCCTACTTTTGTAATTACTTAATTGTATAGTCATCGTAAGTAAAGGTGTCCACCAAATCACAGATCAATCGGTGAACAGGAATGGGCTAAAACTAAATATGTTTTATTTTTTACAGGCGTGGCACCGCCTACGTTTTTCAAGGTGTCGACCAAATATCAGATGAATTGGTTCACGGGAAAGGTCTAAAACTAAGTATTACTTTTTTTTGGGCGTAGTGCCGCCCACGTTTATAATACAAAATTATATGGTCATCGTAAGTAAAGATGTCCACCCAATGTCAGATCAATCGGTTAACAGGAAGGGACTAAAACTAAATGTTACTTTTTATGGGTGTGGCGCAGCCCACTTTTCTAATTGGCCACCAAAATAAAAGGCGCTTACAATATTTCAGATCAATCGGTCAACAGGAAGGGGGTAAATTTTCACTTATTAGAACTGAACCAAACTAACTTATTAAATTGGAACCAAACTCCACCTACGCGCAAACTCCACAAACACGGTAAGCTAAATAAAACCATTGAAAAACAGACTAAATCTAGCCTGATAAGGGCTAAATTGGCATCCTTGCATAGAATAGTATCAATCGCTGCCAGTACGGCTTACTTAGCATTTACACATGAAAGTAATTGCAAGAAAGTCGCAACACTTTTTCAATAACACACTTTTGATTGAGCTATGAGAAAGACAGAGAAATGAATAAATACTATTTTCTTTTTCGTTGATAATACGTATACAGAACTTGCAAGCAAGTACTTGCATGTCTAAAGGCAGGGTTAGTGACCAGTGCACAGTGGGTCAGAATCAAAATATTTTGAGCATAAATCAGGCATCCCTAAACGGATAGTTCTATTTCACGTAAACATAGCAGAGCAGTATTTCTATTTATGTTTTAAATATCAGCTCTCTTACTTGCTCAGGAGCGGAGCTATGAAGCCTCAAAATACGGCACATCGGCCATGTACAATTTTTTACTGCTTGCCATTTTATTTGTTGTTTCTCATCCGCTTTCAAAACCTTTTTAACTGTATTATAAAGGGTTGCCAGATTCAAATAGTACTTCAGTTTGATATTCGATTAAAATCAGCTTGATTTTCAAAAGAGAACTTGACACACTAAAATATTTATGTAATGTGAATTTTTTTTAACAGTCTACAATTTAGACTCTAAATAAAGAATATTGCAAACATAATATGAACAGTATGAAAACATCCATAGAGAGAAAAGAACCTGTCAAAAAAGAATTCGCGTGACTGGCTCCCAAGGACTAGCAACCGGTTAGAGTTCCGGAACTTTACACGAAAAATACCGGTAACTTTTACATTACGTTGCATTGGAGGAGGTCAATTGGCATCATAATTAAGACACTCAGTGACAGGTTCTAGACCCAAACTTAAAGTACTTGTCTTGTGGTGATTTCTTTAATATTAGATAATTTGAAATTATGTGTTTTTAGTCGAACTATATGGGTTTTATCCAAAGAAATTGTTTATTATTCAGGCTTAAGTTCGTTCAATTTAATTTTACAATTAAATCATTTTTATTGGTACAAAGAGTAGTTTTTCGACCCCTATATAATTCAAGCAATTGGTCTTTGTTTTTTTTTCAATTATTAATGCTTTGAAAAATCCTTTCTCAATAAGAGCGATTTACGAGTAATTATAAAATTAAATTGAACGAACATAAGCCTGAATAATAAAAAATTTCTCTAGTTAATTTACTGTACTTTAAACAAATATTTTTGATTTGGAAAAGATCTGCTTGAAGAGGGGGTAGTTTGTTAACATTTGATCAAGGTTTGTGATATGGTGTTTCTTCACCGGTCACGACTCATAAACATTTTGTACCATTCCCATTTTCATCAGTCATAGGACAAGTACGTTCAAAACAATTGATGCAACACTTACCGCAGGGTGTTTATTGGATTATTAGGCAGTTCCAATGCGCATTTCACTGATGCAGATCATTAGGGAGCTTCTACCCAAAAATCTTATAGAAATTTAAAATAATATAAAAGTCAAAACATGAGCTCCATAATTAGTGTTTTTCATTCGGGATTTCCCGGGAAAAAATTCCCGGGATCCCGCAGATTTTTCGAGAAATACATCCCGGGAAAATTGAGCGGGAATTCCCGGAGTTTTTTAAATATTATTATGGTAACTTTTCTTTGTAAGCACACATTTTTAGTGCTGCTTTTATTTAGAAAAATATGTAAATAAAAGAAAAAATATGTATTTTTGAGCCCATTTTACTTGTCTCCATTTTTATTTTCATATTTTTCTAAGAGCAGCATTAAAAAAATCATATTTCGTGAAGAAATGAAAATAACAGATTGTCACTAAGTGGACATAACGAAAGTGGGCACAATAAAGAAGTACTAGTCTATATTTTCTGAAAATATCAGATTGTTATTTTAAGCCACTCAAGAGTTTTTGAAGCTCAAAATTTTGAACTTTTCAATAATTATAAATTTTTGCAAAAAAAAAAAACAACAGGTTCACACAGGGTTCAACAAAAATAGATACAAACGAAAAAAATTTAATTTTCAGGTGGTCACTTTTCCGCCACTTAATTATTTCAATTCTGTTTTGCTTAAGGTGTCTTTACATGGTAATACATGTATTACGATATGTCTAAAATGAAAAAATCTTATCATGTAAACGCAAAATGTATTGAATAGGAGAGAATACGGATACAAAATTTGACAAGCGTTCGGTAAATGTTTATTTTCTAAACCATTTTAGAATTTTTTGTATTATTATCATACCAGAGGTGTAAACATGAAAAATACTTACAACAGACTTTTGTTCTCTGTTTTTAAGCACGAAGAGTATTTCATAATATTTTGATTCTACAAAGCAGTATGAAATGCTCATTAGTGTCTTATGAAATAAAGCATAAATCATTGCAATATATTTTCTACTTAAGAAGCTAGGGAAATTATAAAAATGTATGAAATTAGTAAATTTTTTACTTCGGATGGCTAATAATCAGAATTTATACAATAAAAAATAAAATTTTTTAATATAAATTAAAAAGCATGCGGATCGGCTACAAACTTCAAATTTTATAATTGTTTTTACTAACGTTTGATTCATTCATAAACTTATTTAATAGATCTCGTGAATTGGTATTTGTTTTTGTTCAAATAAATTTAGTGAAATGCTATTTTGTATCGTTTTGTATTGGGCGGCAATTCCCGGGAATTCCCGGGAAATTGAAAAATCAATCCCGCTTTCCCGGGAAATGAAAAAGCCCGGGAAAAGAAAAACGCTATTCATAATCAATCGCGATTTTTGATTTCTTATTTTACTATTTACCGGAGCGGATACAGCTTGAACTTTTGACGGGGGAGCTTTTAGCTGAAAGACACTATTTGCAAAATTTCTTTTAGACACTCAATACAAATGAGGTATATTTTTTCGTTTTGGGAGGAAATATCCATTTACTACATTGACTGGCTTTTTTCCGATTCTAAGTCTAGTTGTAAGAAGCCATTGAAATTAGCTTTAGAAACAACAAGAGCTACATATTGTTCTCGGAACACAAAAATGAGTACTGTAAATAAAAATACATTTGAAGAGTTTATGAGTGATGACCATGAAGAAAATTGTTGTAAACAGTTTTGGTTATACAATTACCATTGACTAAAAATTTATTAAATAATTTTTCATAAAACTTTTGAAGTTATTTCTTTTTATCTGTCAAAAATATAATTTAAGCTTGATAAATAACATTTGAGCTTGTAACTTCACAGCATCTAAAATATCATGACAATCAAGTTCATTCAAGCCCGTCTGGCAAGCCTAGTATTATAACACTTAGTAATAATAATAATAAGCCTTGCTCTAAAATTATTTTAGAGCTACCTCATTGTGGGCATAGGCTCTCAATAAGAAATCTCCATCTGGAGCGTTTGTTTGCAATACTTCTTAGTTCTATCAACTTAACTATCTTTCTATCATTAAAAATTATTATATTATAGCACTTAATAAAATCTAAAAGTTACATGTTTGGCTGTATACTTATTTTTTTATAGTTAGTGAGTTATACTCATTTGAAAATTGAAATTTCTCAATTTTTCTAAACTTTAGTCCAGTATTTCCGAATCATCCGATTTAAATAAATTTTATCTTCGTTACCTAAATAACAAAATTTCAAAGAGTTTAGCAAAAACTTCGTGATATTCTGCCGTCTGAGTACAAACTATTCTATTTTTAAATTGGAATTTGAAAAAATTTTGAATTTTCGGCAATTTGTGCTAAAAAAAAAGCACCATCACTCTTTTACATACATATAAAATAATTCTTTTGGAACATATTGCACTTGTATACTTATCTGAAAGGTATCTATATAGATGTGAATTGACGGCAACCAAGTAATTGAACTTCGTAATATAGTTGGACCTGGGCACTTCCTAATAGATCTATTTCCGATCGAAATTTTGAATTTAGTCCACATGTTGTAAAATCCTAAAGCTGGTATTCCAAAACCATAGCCATTCTGAAAACCCTTATGTGTACGTATTTATTTGGCAAAGTGTTAAATGGGCCTTGGATCAAGTTTTTAATGCAAAATTATAAAAAAAAATTCTTTCTAAAAGCGAATAAAAAGTTTAAAACGGCAAAAACTTTACCTTTCAATATATCTGTAAGTTGAAACTTGTGATCTGATTACAAAATGATGTATATAAAAATCATAGAGTAGAATATAAGCTTTAATAATGTTGAATTTTGCGCTACAGGTTGTCAATGTTGAATGCCTCGGCCATGAAAAATGTCTTGGCCCCATAACTTTCACAAATATAATCCGATTTTAATGAATTTAAACTTGATAGTACTATAATATTCCATATACGTAGTGCACATAATACATATATACATTCACATATATACATATATCTTTTTCGGAACTAAAAATTCATAAACAAATGCCAGTTTCAGATATCTTAAACATGCTTTAAACATAAGAGGATTGCTATGTTTTTTTTTAATAAATATTAAGGAAATAATAATTAAAAAATTAAGTTAAGTACAATTTTCAAGCAAGTTAATAAAATGCTTTCGAAATTCTACTCTTTTAAAAAAATTTTGCTCTCTTTGCCACATTTTTGAGTGGACGGTTAATAATTAAAAGTCAGATTAATTATATTAAATATGTCGAACATATTTTTAAAGAAATTTGATAAACTCGATGAGCGTTTGTTTCTTAAACGATTATTTTAGAATTTCGTTGCAAAATTCACTATATTCGTCCAATGGTGCATTTAGCATGCAGGTATCAATTGACTTACAATTTCAACTGCAGTCATTTTTTGAAATCTCTTCTTTTCAAATATTGAATAAGAAAATTTTAGTTTAAAAAATTTTTAAGAAATTTATTATATTGACATAATAGGTCTGTTCAATAACCGAAAATTTTTAACAATTGTTAATAGTTATCACTAGAAGTGTTCGGTAGGTGAACACTTTTCAGTGAAAACTATTAACAATTATTAACAATTTTCAGTTATTGAACAGAGCTAATGTCTATTTTAAATGAAATTTATTTTTTAATGCTTAAGAATTGTCTATATGCATTTCATTGGTGCTTTACCTAATCGTCAGTAGACTTCAACCACACTTTTGAGCAGTTACAAAACCCTTATCTTATGTAAAGACTTTCAAAAACCAATTGAGAATTTACAAATGATTTTCAAAAATAAGCATAGTAGGCTTTGAAACTTATACAAAATTCAACAAATAATTTGTATTCGAATATGAACTTATTTAATTTCTCTACACCTTTATACAATTGGATAACAATAAGAGTATTTATAAGGCAAAATGAAAAACAAAATTCAAATTCAAATAATGTCAAACTTTTATTTTAAATGAAATTTATTTTTTAACGATTAAAATTCCTTCAACTTAATGCCTTGCCATTAAAATTGTTAAATCTCATAAAATATTATTTTTGAAAATTTTGGCTATGCTTTTATCGGAGATATTTACGAAATCCGGATATAAAGTCGGGGCCAAAAAACAAAATTTTAAAAATTAAAGCTAAATATCTCTGAAAACAATAAAAATATTGTAATCAAATAAATCGTATTGTCTTCGTCTATTTGTAAGCTTTACAAAAAAAATGAAACTCATTAAAATCGGATAATATTTGTAAAAGTTATGAGGCCCACAAAGCTTTTGAGGCCCCAGGTAGTCAACTTTGTTTTAACAATATTTTTAAAGTTTAAGTCCTACCCTATAATTTTCACATACGTAGTTTTATATTCGGATCGCAAGTTTTAAATATACAGATTTATTACTATCTTTTTCCAATTGGAGCTACTGTGTAGCATATCGAAAAGCGGATACGCTGAGAAAAGATTTTTGCATAGCCAGCCTTAAAAATTTTGTTCTCTCAGTATATTGAAAAGCGGCTTCGCTGAGTAAAGCCGTAGCCGGCATTTGGTAGAGCTTAAGAATTCAATATACCAAGAGGGGAAACACTTCCCGTGCAATGGCCGGCATGCAAAAATCTTTACACTCTTAAAAGTGTCAGAATGTCCATGGACCTTACGACACTGCGCTCACGGTTATTATGACACTTTTGAAAATGTCGTAATGTCCATGAACGTTATGGCACTTTTTGGAGTGACATAATCCATGGACATTATGTCGCTAGACATTATGACATACCACCGAATTATGATTTATATTATAAGGAATCTTTTTTTAAAAATTACTTTACTGAATTTCCCATAGTTTGGTAGCTATGGTCCAAAAATGGTGAAAAAATATACAAAATGAAAATTGTTCGCCGTTTTAGCAATTTTGAGGTACTAGATGCACATTGTTCGGACTAATTTCTTTTACACTTTTTTTTCGATAAGTACTTCGAGAAATTGCACACGAGAAGGAGTTTGCATGTTATGTGCTGCACTGTGAAGTTTGAAGGTAATTTTCTCATCCATATTTTGGTTTTTCTTTCATCCAAATCATACAAACCGGTGATAGCGTGACTACCCTATTTCGGGAGGCATGTTACAAAAAGCCTGAAAACGGATTTTAATTAAGGCCGTTTCAGACTATAATACAAGTATTAATACTTTTGAAGAAAATACCTCCCTGATATAATTGTTGTTTGAAATGTTTCAAAAAACAATAACAAATTATAATGTCAGAGCTTCATTATCCTCAACAGTATTAATACTTATATTATAGTCTGAAGCCGCCTTT
This sequence comes from Panzeria rudis, assembly GCA_956483635.1. Taxonomy (NCBI): domain Eukaryota; kingdom Metazoa; phylum Arthropoda; class Insecta; order Diptera; family Tachinidae; genus Panzeria; species Panzeria rudis. The sequence goes on along the minus strand of OY101449.1, from coordinate 34,750,300 downwards.
ATGAGGTTAATTCTTTATATTCTACATATTTTTATTTAAAGGACAAAAATTTTATTTTTTTTTTATTTTTTTTTGGAGTAACAAACAATCATAAGTAACAGTAACGAAATTTTATTTTCCCTTCATTACTATTCACTAACCGAGCAGAGTGTATATTACTTTTATAATTCTACAAATCACCATTATTAGTGGGTGCCTTAGGTTGCTGCTAAACATTTATAAAATTGTAAAAAGAAATAAAAAGAAACCTCATGATTTTTTTACTACGTCTAAAGAAGATGATGAGGAAGAAACACAATAACAAGCCATAAAATAGATATGAAAAAAAACTACACACTTATGGAAACATTTTTCTGGAGCTGCAAAAATAAACCTGTATTAAAAACAGGGAAGGAGCAAGAAGGACATAGTTAACTATACCACTTCTTAACTAAACTTGATATGTGCGTTGAACATATTTATACTATTTGTTTATTCTTAACATATATAAATAGCTGCAAGTGTAATATTATAAGATGTTTTTTCTTCTATTTCGGAATTTGTGTCTTTCAATTATTATTAAATAATTTGATTTGAAAATATGTATGTGGGTGATTTTCATTTCCTATGCTTTTTTTTAAGGTCTATATAAAATATATTATACTAAAGCACAAAGGTTTTATAATGAAATAAACTTTAGTGTGATTTAAAATGTTACGAATGAATTATACAGATAGTGTAAGAACGCACAGTGGGGACTTTCATAAGATAAATGGTAATAAACCTGGAACTTCTTAACTGCTGCATAGAAAAAACTAAATTTCAAATTCTATAAAGGAATTCAATGAAATAGTAAATATTTTGTCTAGGAGCGGACCTACAAACAAATTTGTAAATATAGACAAAAATATGTCAACAATTTTATTGAGAAAAAACGTGTGTTTTTCTCAGTGAAGAAATTGTTTAAATCTATAAAACAATTTGTCTAAAAATATTTACAAATTGTAAACAAAATAATTTACTAAATCAAACAAAAACACTATTTTTGTCTGAACTTAAAAAAAAAATTAGCCTAAAAATACTAACAAATATTAAACGAAATTGTTAACTCAATCAAACAAAAATATTTACTGGATTTTTTTGTAGTACGAGTATATCAAACAGAATTTTTGTTTGCGTCATCATCGTCCATTAACCATTTATGAAATTTCAGTTTGTTAAATGTGTTCAATTCTGAATGTTTATCTAAAGACTGTAAGAAAATGAATGAGAATTAATGCAACGAAATTAACGAATTGATTCACTCAAAAATCTGCAGTAAACAAACTTGTTACAATCCCACTCATTTTGCTATCATTGTTATAGTTGTTATTTGTGTGTATGTCGTCATCGTGGTTGTTTTTTACGACGCAGTCTTGCTTGTTGTTTTTGGTGTTTGCGTTCTAAATAAGAGTCGAACAAACAATTCATTGATTATATAAAGAATATTTACTGAAAATGAAATTTATTTTCAGAAAAACTTTTGTTTGAAAATATTTTCGTGATAATATTTTCTGTGTGATTAGATTTGTCTGAAACTTAAAATATCTTTAGAGGAGAAGTCAGGCTTTATACCTCATGTCTTGGTGGCTTCGTAGCTTAAACATTAATGAAGCTAGAGTGGTAAATTTTAATACCTCGGAATACAATGTTTTTCAGGTTTATAAATTACTTAAACGTTATCCGATTGCAAACATTTTAAACATCTTAGGTTATGCTAAAGAATTAACAGAAATAATGGCGTTACTTTTGTTTCCGTACCTCTCGTAGTTTAAAAGATATTTGACTTAAAAAATATATACATTTTTTTCTTGACTTTTTTAGTTTTTACTTACAACTTTTTGGTTTGTTGCTCAGAAAAAAAAATATTACTTATATCCAAGGAATTTTTTCATAAATGCTATGAATCGAACATTATATTTTTTTCCAAACCATTTTCATTCCAGTTAGAAACTTTAACATAAATTAATTCATATTTCTTTTAAAAAATATTTTTAAAAATTCAATATTGAACTTGTATAGCCTGTTCTACAAGGCACAACTGTTTCCTTTCTGCCAAACAAACTGTTGTAACTGCATTTTTACTTTATATAAATAAAAAAAAATTTTAATTTGTTTACAAAAAAGTTAAAAATTTTTTTCAAGGTAACTTAGATTTTTGAAATTTTTTTTATCAAAAGCTAAATTCATACAGTGAATGAAATAATTCCTGTTTTTTATTTATAAATTAATAAGATATATGAACAATAGACTATGAACTTTTTTCATACTATTTATTATGTTCAAACAGTTTTCTGTGTGCTTGATTTTAAATTAAAGGGCAGTCTTCGATTCTTGATAAAAGAAAAGAGAGTAAAAGGGTAAAAAGTCAAAATGTTTAAATTAGCATGAAAAAAAATGTTTTTTTCAAAAAAAGTATCTTCATTATTTTCAATATTGAAAAAAAAAATTTTTTTGTTAAACACATTCATTCTTTCATTGCATATTGCAAAAGGCAAAATATTTTGTATTTGAACATGTGTCCTACATCGAAGAGTGGCCGAAAATAGTAAGTTTAAAAAAATAATAATTTTGGGAAAATAAAGTTTTCTACCATTGACATTTTGGACTTCTCTATGAATCTGCTTACAACGCCTAGGATATTCAGATTGTAGGTTATGTTGTTTAGCCGAAACACCTTCACTTAGCAAGGAAACAACCATAGTCTAGGATTCCTAAAACCTAAGACAAAAATCTCCCCAAAGTCCCAGAAGTTCTATGAATTCCCAAAAGCTAGGACAAAAATCTCCCCAAAATCCTCCCAGAGCTTTACCGAAAAACAGCGACAACTCCGAACCTGCGAAAATACAAAAACGGCAACACTGAGTTTTTAAGGAATTTAACCTTCGCGCCGGCCATTTGCCTTCATTTTAATTGTCGTTGCCGTACTGCTATAGAGGTGAGCGATCCCGTGATTTTTAAAGAACATCGTGAATGAACAGTGAACGTGATTTAAAAATCACTGTTACTTAGAATTGTGACTGTGATCACTGTTTTCAGTTCTCTTTTAAGAATGTAATTATCAAAACACACATGCAAGCGACATTAACAAAAACGTTGTTCTTTAATATCAGTGATGCCATTAGGATACGAAAGATACATTTTTCGCATCTTTTGATGACTTTAGGTACCATGCATAATCCTGACATTTTTCGTATCTTTTGAATCTGTACGCAAAATGTACAGAAATAAAATATTATACTTTCCGTCTCTGACAAACGTTTTTTAAAGTTATCATTTCGTTATGAACACTAAAAAACGCCTCTACTCGAATATTAATTTTTACAAAAACTAATTTGTTTTGACAACATCCAAAGATAGTTACATCCCAGCAATAAATAATCGAGATTTTGGAAGCAGTGCAAACTTTTCCTGTTATACAAATGCGCTTCATAGTAGCGACAAATGTATTTCCTGAATATAAGCAATAATGTATGGCAAGAAATGCTTAAGCTTCATATATTTTTCTTTTCGTCCACTTAAAAAAATTTTTTTTGCACATTTACTTACAGTGGTGCATTCAAAGAAGCGCTACTGTAAGGTAGAGATTATGAAAATATACATTTTACGAAGAATGACGATGAGTTACGATCGTAAAACGACAAAACAATAATATGATTTTGTTATATACCCAATGCGCTGAAATAAGGGTTTAACAAGAAATGCTCCAAAGTGGGACATCGCGAACAAATATCATGCAATACGTAAGCATGTTTGTAAGCTACAAAAACAAAAATGTCCTTTACAAACCCGCTTATCTCGAAGCAGTAGCTTTTGCTAGGATATAATTAATTTTAAAGTTTGCTTACTCTATTTATTAGGTTGCTAATATTTATGACTTAAATATATGTAAAATGATTTTATATGATATCATTTTCTTTACAATATTCATTAAATATGAAATAAAAATGTTATGTTAATATATCAACCCCTTCGCGCGAAATGGTCGTAAGCGACATTTTGTAAAAAATTTTATTTTTATTGAAATCAAAATTTTATGAGGATACCCATAGTTTAAAATCGCAAAAATATCAAAAATTTTGATAACTTTTGAAATACAAGCTATAAAATTTTAAGGTAAGCGACAGTTTATGAATATAAATCTTGTTTAAATACAATAAAAACCCCTCCTCCTGAAAAACTAAATTTTTGTCGCTTACGATCTTTTGGCGGTAAGGGGTCGATATGTTAAACGTTAAAAACGGATTTTGAAAAATTTTCACAATGTATCTTTTTGGGAAAATATGTATCTTTTTGGAAACTAACATGTATCTTCCTCGAAATTTCACTGGCAACACTGTTTAATATACCAAGGCAGATTTGAATACGCCTTAAAGTATACCTTGAATTTTAAAAAGAATTACTAATAAGGAAGAAGAGAACACAAGAAATAGCAACACTCTTCGTTTGTTGTTATTGTACGAAAATAAAAAACGTTAATACCCACCCAAAAGTGAAATATCATAATTTTCTGTATGTAGCGAAGAGAAAAGAACAACTTTGCAAGTAGCAGTTACTTGACAAATTTTGTCACAACTGTGAATCGTGATTTTTCAGTAACAGTGATTAAATCACAGGTACTGAAATATCGCTCATCTCTAGTTGCCAGTATTCGTTACACGTATTTGTTACCAGTATTCGTTACACATCTTTGTTACACGTATATAAAAAAAAACTTTTTTTACACCCCAGCATAGAAAATGTTTTTATGTTGCATATTATATGCACAACGTGCCATAGGGAACTTCGTTTCAAGAATGTATAGGAAAACAATCAAAGTGAATATTAAAAGGAGAGTGTATTGGTAAAACATAATAAAATTTGGTGTATGGCTTACCTATCCCCTGGGCTGTTGTATAGACCTTATTAATCGGCCTTGAACAAAACTACATTTTTAATGTTATATATTACGTCAACGTACACTTTTCATAAATATTCAACGCAATTACACAATCCGTTCTTCATGTAATAGTGCGCAGTACTAAAGAAAGAAGGGTAACCTTCAATACAAAAAAATTATTTTCTTTTTTGGCCCAGCGATAAGAAACTAAAAAAATGTAACATCAAGTGCTTGCTACGAAAACTATAGAAAACTAGTTTCCTTTTTGACCAAGCGGTAAAAACCCAAAAAAATGCAGCATTAATTGTGTGCTACGAAAAACCAAAATCGAAAATCATGTTGGTTACGATTTTCCTGCGGTTACGGCTCGATATATCAGCATTACTATAAAACGTTTTGTCCCATTCAGTTAAATAAAATATTTTAAATTCGACAAAAAATTATTTTTAAGGCATGATAAATTGTTTTTAAGTATGCACAGTAGCTTCAGTAATATCATTAGGAACGTGACGAGTAGACACCTGTGTGTGTTCTGAGGTAATTTTTATTTTAATTAAATATGTAATTTAATACAGGTTATATTGTTCACAGTCTTATTTGTTCCAGACTTTAAAATGTGTCATGATATCCATTTAAAATTTTAAGAAGATTAATGTAGATATTACCCGTATACTATAACAAGGGATATATCAACCCTTCATTTTTTATTTCCCATAGCTGGGTAAACATTTAAAGAAAAATAACATATAATTTTAATCGTTTTACTTACTTGCATTTCTATATATTTACTTTATAATCACAAGGCCAATAGCAGACCCATTTAGTAGTAATTTTCATTATAAGGATTTATGTTATTGCCAACATCAATTACTTAAGGATCAAAATAGTTTTACGTCAACACTTACTAATTGAATTTGGGTGTGAACTTTTAAGCCAATTCGTTATAATTTTCTGCACTTTGGTTTCTTTGTGATTTCTTTTTTCAATAGTTTTTTTATTATTTTAATATGTTCTATATGCACTCTTGTGCTAGTTTTATGGATTCGGTGTACGTACGAGTAGTTATAAATCAAGGATAACGATTTTATTTTTATTACAGGCTTTGCTAGATTTTAACGTAGTAGCTGTTGCCAAAGTGATTGTAGTAATAGTAGCTTTAAGTAATTACCTAGAAAGAAAAAGAAAGAGTAGAATGTATTAAATGAAGAAAATAAAAATAAATCTTCTACCAACACTCTTAAGCTTAAAATTTTTAATTAATTAAATATTTTATTAATACGAGTGTCGCAGCATTTATTATTATGAATTGAGGCTTTACACTCTTTTTTTGTTGTTTTGTTGTTATTGTTTTTTTTCATCATCAGAAAGCATGACAAAAATAAAATTTTTATTAATTTAATTATTGAAATGTATAATATCAACAAATTTTTATGCTGAAACACGAGTTATCAACTTTTTTCCATAACCTCCAAATTTAGGGTCACTAAACATGAATATGGCATTCATTTTATTTTTTTAACGTTTTCAAGATGTTCGATAGAAAATGTTTCTCTGCAGTTTTTTCAACTATTTCTAAAAATCTGGGGAACTGTTCTTTTAAGTAGAACAAAAAATCAGAAAAATGGTGTAATATCAGAAGTTAGAAAATTTTATTGACTTGAACAACTTGCTAAATATTTGAAAATATTAATCAAAAGATAAAAATCATATTTAGTAATATCGATAATGTGATTTCTATTCAGTTCCCTCAATGGCAGTCCCTACATTTATGTCCATCACTGTCCGCTAATTATTATTATTGACAAATGTTTATTTATTTATTTCTTTTCACTATTTGTATGTAACATGTACATGACTTATTCTCATTTCAAATGATTTTTTCGTGCCCGTTGAAAGTATTTTAAAATATTTCTTGGTGATTACACACACCTTTATGTTGTGCTTCCTTAGGAATTGACTTTTGCGGACATTACCTTTGGCCAATTCCCCATAAAACTTATATCTTACTACCCAATCTCTGGTATAGCAGAGCAACGGGCGAGCATATAAGTATTTAAAGGAAGTAGGATAACCTATGTTAGTCAGTAAAAAAGTGGAAGGACACCTAAGGTCTCGCACAAGACCAAAAACACTTGAAAACTAACCTCTAGAGGTTTTCTTTCGAGGCTTAACCAGTAACTATAAAATGGTACCACAGGAACCAGTAGCCCCACATATGACCTGCCTTCCAGAGATTTAAAGAGATGATGCTCGCCATTCGCTACATCATCTTTGATGATGTTGCGAATATGCTAACGGACTTCAAAGACGATGTTCGTGAATATGCTAACTGACTTCGTCTTACCCTCAACAGGAAGGATGATTTTGTGCCTGGCTATTGGTGAGGTCCCCTTCGGGACCACACGTTGTCGCTGTGGTTGCCAGCAACACCGGGACAGGTGTTGTTTTAATGACTGATGGTCGACCAGTGCTAGTGGCTGGTTGGGCTTCGGTCAACCAATGGAAAGCTTCTTTCTGATGTTGCTATACCAACAGTGGCTGCATCGGTAGTGGTTTGTGGTCGGATACTGGGGAAGGCCAGTATAGCTGTCGTCTGCCTTAATTGTAGACTTCTAGCTTGCTAGTTATTCCTTGGTTATTTTGGGTTCATCGCGTTAGCTGCTGGTGTAGTTGAGGTTAGATAGCTCGAGCATTTTATGCATGGTGGGCGGCCATGCATGAGAAGTTGCTACCTGTGTGTGTGTGCCTTGCATGTCATACAGGTGTGCCTTTGGGGTGACTCGGGGGTGATGGTGAACACACAACTTCACAGGTAATTCCGTAACGGCAGGTACTGACGTTAATCTTGAACACTTCTGTACCTATGAAGAACTTGGTCCTTATTTGGATCTCAGTACTTTTTACGGTAAACATTTTTGGATAGGAACTTGGCCTTATTTTCAAATTGTTCTTTTTTCTAAGCTTTTATTTGGTACAATAAGCCCTCGATGAAAATTTTCCATTTTCCCATTTTTCTTAATACTTTTCCATCAATACCTAGCTGTGTACCAAATTTCAGCTTTCTAGCTATAGTGGAAGTGCCTCATATAAATAAGGTGCGCCCTAATCCACCCGTTTAAGAAGTGTCCGTTTTCAGATTTTTCTGGTTGTTTGCTCAACAATACCTACCTGTGTACCAAATTTCAGCTTTCTAGTTGTATTGGAAGGGCCCCATACAAAGAAAGGGCACCAAAGTCCCCCCAGATGAACAGTGTCTATTTTCAGATTAATCTGACTATTTTCCCATCGGAAACTATCTGTGTATCAAACTTCAACTTTCTACCCATACAAAGAAGATGAAAAGTGTACGTTTTCAGATTTTCTGACTATTTTCTCATTGTGAACTACCTGTGTACCATACAAAGAAGGGGCACCTTAATACCCCATATTTTAAGTACCAGTTTTCAAATTTCTTTTGTTAATTGATCATCAGGACCTATCTGTGTACCAAATTTCAACTTTCTAGCTGTTTTGGATGTGTCCCATACAAATAAGGGGCACCCTATTCCCCATACACACAGATAAAGAAAGGAATGTAAAATCAACATGACGCAATTGTGATTTGAAATCATATTAAATTTACAACATATAATTTGTCGTTTAATTGTGCTAGTTTATTTGCTTTAATTGTCGTTTAATTGTGCTAGTGCTTATTTGCCTTGTTCATTGCTACGGTTCACTGTTGTGCTTAGTTGTCTGACTTGTTGTTGTTTATTCTTACATGTGTCGCTCATGTAGACGACAAAAATCGAATTACTAGCGAAAATTTGCTGCTGCTGCTGCTGGCTTAAAATTACCATTGATTAATATTCATTTTAAATGAAAAATTATTAATCTAACCTTAAATCTCTTTGATTTAAAATTTTTCATTGTTAAAACAACTTTGTTAAAACAACGTTACATTTCATTTTAAATCAACATGACTATTATAACTTTAATTTCAAATAAGTTTTATGTTAAATAATCATTTAAATCATGTTGAATTAAAATGAAATTCATTTTACATACGATGCGTATTTACTTAGTGTATAGCTAAAGTAAAGTTTGAAGCTGTTGTGGCTGCAGTGGTTAGCGCGCGGACTATTATGCAAGTGGCATGAGTTCAAATCTTGGCTGGGGCAGCCAACTATTACAAAAAGTTTTCTATTGTTTTGCATCGGACTAGTAGCTTAGAAGCGAAGGACTTTTTTACATTTTGTTTGCGATTGGTTCCACTGTGAGTCGAGGCAACTAACAAAAAATGTCAACGTATTTTATTATTTCAGGTAACAGTGGCAGTAACAAGAATTTCAATGAATATCATCACTACAAACAAAGCAGTAGTAGACGGTTGCCTCGTCTGTATTCCGCAAGAGTAATAAAAAAATAAATCAACATAAATTAAATTATTATTTCCTGAAGAATAACTTTAGAATTAAAATAAATAGAGAATTTGATTGGGGAGCAGTAACATCAACAATAGAGGTAATTGTCTTTTAGAGTTCCTATATAGTAATAATCTACAAATCTTTAATCTGGGGAACACCCCACATTTGTAACTAGGGCAATATGTAGCGCTTTCTTGGCGGGTGTAATCAGGAACTGGAGAGTTTCGGACGAACCATCAATTTCGGATCATAGAATTATAAGGTTCGATATAGATGGGCATGCTGAACCGACACCGCCATCCAGCAATCCGAAAAATATCTATTGGAACCTGTATAGGGAATACCTAAATATCAACTTGGAGGATAGAATAAAAAGGGCAAAAAGGTACCATTTAGAGCTGTAGTATCTATTAGATAAGGTTAACTGGGCAATAATTAGAGCATATAAATTTAGTTGTCCCCTTACATCATCTAATGGAAACAACACAGTACAAATTTTCATGGGTTTTGAAGCAATAAGAAAATAAAGAGCATAATAATACGCTTTAAAATAAGAACTTATTGCAGAGCAGTGAACGTATATGAAAGAAACTGTAAAAAAAAGCAGATTTTTTACTGCTGATACAATGCATGTTTTTAAGCGAGAAAATTTCCTATAGTTACGGTCACGACTATTTTCAGCACTAAGACCGTAGAACCTGCACAACCTACGGTCTTAGTGCTGAAAATAGTCGTGATTTTCATTGGTTGAAAAATCGCTTTTTGTATCAAAAATGTAGTACTCCAAACCGGGAACTCGCCATACCAAAATCAGCAGCGATATCGGCAGGTTTGTAAGCACTACTTTGAAAGCAAATTTTTTATTGGAAAAGAATCACAAAAAAAAAACGCGCAAGCTGTTTAATAAGGCGAAGCGTAGTGGAGACTAGCGGACCTACACCGAAAGTCTAACGATCTACATCTCCGCAATTCGTAGGGCGAAGAGAAATAATTTTAGGAACTTTTGTGAGAAGAAGTCAACTACCACGGCAGCGGCCAGATTACATAAAATCATGGCCAAAGCCCATGTGTAACACTAAAAAGTGCAAGTGGAACCTATACTAGGAATGAAAGAGGCAAGGCGCTGCTGCTACTCTCGACTCAATTTCTGGGAAGTATAGAGGGGCTGACACCGAACCATCTGCAGGACTTAGAGGAAACAAAGAATCCTGGGACTTTGTATGGAAACTATATACCGAACAGCGCATATAATGAGATATTGGCACCTTTCAAACGTACAAATGGATGGTATCCTCCTTATATTTACCCACCAGAGGAAAAAGGAGATTATGCCCCATCTAATAAGTTTAACCAGGAGCAGCATATATCTACATACCATAGGTATAGAGAAGGGCAAGATAAGATAGGTAGGAGGTATATTACACTTCCAGGGTCATTTCGACCCATAAGTTTAACCTTTTTCGTGCTTATACTGATGGAGAAAATTATTGATAACTATACCCGATCAACTATCTTGTGTAGGGAGCCGTTGCATCCGCGGCAGCATGCATACTTGGCAGGTCATTCAACGGACACTGCGCTGCATTCACTGACGAACACAATACGTAGTTGCCTAAACGCTAAAGAAGTTACGGTCTGTGCATTTGTGGATGTGGACAATACAGAACACTCTGTCGGTACGCCTGCGCATAGAAGGAAAGGAGTTGGAAACACCATATCCGGATGGATATAAGACATGCATGAGAGTAGGACTGCGGATACCCAATTCGGGGAGGAATATCTTGCACTAAGGATGATCAAGAGATGCCCCCAGGGCGGTGTACTGTCTCCCTCTTCTGTGGAGCCTCGTAGTTGATGAACTCCTGCAGAGACTAACGAGCAATGGCACAGAATGTCAAGCATATTACGATGACATCGTTATCATTGCAAGGGGAAAATTTGAAGAGATGTTGAGTGACAATATACAGAACGGATTAAGGATAGTGAAGGAATGGTATAAGGTTGAATATCAACCTTGAAAAAACTTTCATTGGTCCTTTCACAAGGAGGAGGACACTTCCACGCTGGAAAAACATCCGAGTAGATAGAGTCCAAATAGTGGGACTGATATTAGACTCAAAGCTGTTATGGAGACAGCATTTAGAAGCGACTGTTGACAAGGCAACAAAAGCAGTAATGGTTTGTAGATCTGTTGCAGGTAAAACATAGCACGCCCTAAGTCTTGAGATGTAGGAAAGACACCATAATAGTGAGACCTATCATCACTTATGATGGCTGTTGTCTGGTCTAGAAGGCTCAGGCTGGCTACAAGCAGAGATCGGTTATAGATATTACAGAGGCTAGCATGCCTCTGTTTAACAGGGGCTATGAGGAGGGCGGATATGGAAGTCCTCATTGAACTCACACCTCTGACGATTGTGATAGAAACTGCTGCCAGGCAAACGGAATCAGCATCGCGGGAAAAAGCACAGGCAGGAACTGTCCAATTAGTCAAGGGGAGCAATAATCCCTGGCAAGACAATTTTCCCTACTTGCGTAACCCTCTGATGGGATGAATAAAGTATATAATATTGACAAGAGGTTTGAAACTATTCTGGTCGACAGAATGGACTGGGGGGAATCTCCCTGATATTCCTTTGGAGCTGACACTATCAGGTGGTATACTGATGGTTCCATAACGTCGACAGGCTCTGGTGTGGGTGTCGTAGGCCCAAGGCCTAACTACTACGAGTGCTTGGGAAATGCTCCTACCATTTTTCAATTGGAAGTTTAGGCCATTGAGAGATGCGTACAATTTAATCTTGACAGGGGCTACTAAGGTAGAGAAATAGCTATCTGCTCGGATAATCAGGCTGCCTTCAAAGCACTCAGCTCATATGAATTTACCTCTAAGTTAGCTTGGGAATGCCGGATTAAGCTAAATCAGCTAAGCAGCATGAATAAGATCACACTCTGTTGGGTTCCTGGACAAGTCGCGGTGGTAGGAAATGAAAATGCGGACAAAAAGGCCGGAAAAGGGCTAGTACACCCATGGTCGGACAAGAACCGTTTTGCGGACTTGGATTGGATAAAATCTAGGAAGGTATCAAGAAGAGATCAAGAGTATCAGGGAACGCCTTTGGTTCAATCTACCTGTATTGATTAATGCAAAGCTAATGATTGGAACGTATAACCAAAATCGTTTCATAGATCTCATGTTCCGGAGTAAAAACAATCTAAGATTGCTCACAAGTTTTCACACAGGCCATTGCAGACTGAGAAAACACCTCAACAGACTTGGCATTGACAGTAACAGCCTGTGCAGATGCTGTGATTATGAGGATGAAACTCCAGATCATATTCTGAAGGACTGTGATGCGTTACGCTACAGAAGATATAGCCAATTGGGCAAGCACCTATTGGAGAATTGGGAATTGCCAACACTGCACTGGTTCACTGGCAATCTTGAGATTTTTGAGGAGAGTAGCTCCAGATGGGGCTAGAGCACCTCATCTAGACCTACTCTCCTCTGGCAAGGGGTACAATAGATCTTCTTTTGTTGTAGTGTCCTATGTTGCCCGTTTAGTTTAACTTCATTCATTCATTCATAGGGCTGGACCATATAACCCAACTTTGCACTACATCGGAGTAGTCTCAAAACTACTCTATGTCACCACTTGATGGAGCACTCGTTGCTCTATGGAAATTGTGAAAGCACGAGCACTTGTCGCTTAACTACAAACTATTGTTTGCAAATGACATGGTCCATGTCTGCATTACATCGGACTAGTCTTAAAACTTATCTATGTCACTATTCGATGGAGCACTCAAATGTTCGTGTTTTATCGATTGCACTCGTTTAAAGTAATTTAAAGTATATTCAGGTGCTATGAAGCTGTTTTCTTTTTTATATACAACTTAACTAATAAGTTGTATTTATATTTTGGGAAAAAATTTCTTTAAAAAAATTTACTAAAAATTCAGTTCACGATTTAAAATTTTTGTTTTACAATTTTTAATATGTGTAAAGTCTGCTGCAATTTTACTTGTTGCTTCAAAATGGCAAACAATTTCAGATACGAGATAATAAATGCTTTAAAATACAAGTTTAATCTAATAAATTCCTGTCAAATCAAGTTTTATCTACATTTTTCTTTTTGTATTTATACTGATTTTAATTTTTTTGTACAAACAGAAATCTAATTAGAGAATAAATTTTCCAAAAGCTCTGGCTATTGTCAGCATACGAGTACGTATAAAGTGTACCAATATTTGAGAGCCTACGTGTGTGAATAAGTGGCAACAGGAAAGTTTTGTGTGTGCAAATGTATGTGATTTTATATAGTAGACATTAAATTAAGAGTCCCAAACAAAATTTAAGCGACAATAATAACAAACTACTCTCAAACAAGAGGATATAATGAAAAATAACAAAAACTTAATGATAATTTAATATTGCACAGAACAAAACTACAGGCAGACTGGCAAGAAGTTTCACTTAAGCTCTACTTGTTTGAGATTTCTCGTTCAAAAGCTGTAGCAAATGTCGGTAACCGACAGTAACATTTTTTCACATAAGACTATACATATGTATGTATATTAAGTAATTAGTTTAAGTGTTAATTTGGTTAAATTAAACTAGAGAAAGAATTTATTATCGTCTTCTTTGTATAAAACTTTTTTAGGATTTGAAGTAAATATTATGATTCTTCATTTGGATTTAGTTAAAAGAAATACCAAGAACCCAGCGACGAAAATAATTAGTAAGCAGGCCTTCTGGAAGCCCTTATTTGGCAGACACAAGGCCTTATTACCCCATTCCATACTCATACATATTTTACACACGATTTCCTAGCTACACTCTAAAATATTACTTCAAATTTACGATCATATTTTGTCTAAATTTGTGTTGAAAATTTCTTCTTGTCTAAAATTACATCGATTTTGTAGTTATTTTATTAAAGAAAAAAGCTTTAAAATTAAAAATATATAGTCCAAGTGGAAAAAATGTAACATAAAGTATAATACGGCTGTGGCTGAATGGTAGATACGTCAGACTATCAGTCAGGAGGTCAAGGTTTAAGCCTGGGCGCAGCCAATCGCTTTTTTTAGAAAAAATATTTTGTTGAAAAATAATGCGTGTGTAATTTTAGGTCGATAATAGTCTGTAAAGCGTTGTCGACTATTATCAACCTAATTCTCAACAAAAGTGTTTTAGAGTGTAGCTAAGGCCTTCTGTGTTCCCTTCTCCAACAGGCTTGGTAAAAGGACTTCTTCTTATCACTTTTTGAATCTTTATTTAAGGTTTTTGTATATGTTGTTTTGTCTTTGGAATGTGATTTCTTTCGTAACGGTTTACCTGTTGCTACAAACGTAGCACGTGCACAAAATGTAGGTATGTATACATACATACACATAATACAAAAAACAACCTATGTAGGTACACTCTATAATACTTTTGTTAAAAATTAGGTCGATAATAGTCGGCAACACTTTACAGATTATTATCGATTTAAAATTACACACGCATTATTTTTCAACAAAATGTTTTTACTAAGAAAAGCAATTGGCTGCGTGCAGGTTTGAACCGCAACCTTCTGACTGATAGTCTGACGTATCTACCATTCAGCCATAGCCGTATTATACTTTATGTTACATTTTTTCCACTTGGACTAAATATGTTTAATTTGAATGCTTTTTTCTTTAATAAAATAACTACAAAATCGATGTAATTTTAGACAAGGAGAAATTTTCAACACAAATTTAGAAAATATATGATCGTAAATTTGAAGCAATGTTTTAGAGTGTAGGCCTTCCACAAGGCCTTTCTGAGAAGGCAAGCGAGCATGCGTAGTGGATCTTAAATGGTCTAGGAAGGTCTTACAGAAGGTCTTATAAATGAAGGCCTAGAAAAGTTTGCCGCTGGGAGCTTTACTATAAGCTATAACACATACAAATACATACATACACATAACACAATGATTAATTGATATATGAGGTCATCAGCGCAAAAGTCTTGTAACCCACATATTTTATTTATTGCTTTATGGTGTTACATACATGTAAGGAATGTATATAACTTCAGAAGAGCAACACCACTTTGGCGCTGATAGCCTCATATGTATGTGGGGCATTCCAAAAACTTTTTTTTTAAATTTTCCAAATTTTGTGAAATTTTTTAGTAACCTTCTTGGTAAATGTTGAGATTTTTTTTGAGAAGATAATAAATTATGAATAGATATTAAATTTAAAAAAAAACATTTTTTTTAGTTTTTTGCTCATAACAAGATTTTTATGCTCTACACGCAGAAAAAAAAGGAATGTAAAATCAACATGATGGAATTTGATTAAATCTACAAGAAATAATTTGCTAAATTGTTGTACAATCCTCTGTTGTACTTAGATGTTGTTGCTTCGTTATTGTTTATTCTTATATAGCCGAAAAAAATAGACAAAATCGCCGGTATTGTAGCAAAAACGTCGGCGAAGTAAAAGAACTAATAAAATGGCTACACAGCCTAAACAACTCAATGCCTGTACTTGACACCAGAGGGGTTTGCAACACTGCTCTACAAAAAACAAAAACGCGCAATAGCAGGGTTGTAAATAAATTAAGCTTTCTATCTCTCTCCCACTTCACCACCTGTTCTCTCTACACTATCCCTTTCCCAAAGAAGGTAACACATTAATTAATTAACTGGTAGGCATTAATTGCCTGATTGTGTTACTTCTTTTTCAAAAAAATAAGAAAGAAAAAAATAATAAATCGAATTACCAACGAAAATTTACTGCTGCTGGTGTAAAATTACCATTGTTTCATATTACTTTTAAACGGAAAATTATTAATCTTACCTTAAATATATTTGATTTAATATTTTTCACTGTTAAAACAACTTCGTTATAAATGTTATAATTAATTTTAAACAAGCATGACTATAACTTTAATTAATTTCAAATAAATTTTATGATCAATAATTATTGATTATAATCAATTAAAATATGTTAAATTAAAATGAAATTCATTTTACATACGATGTTATTTATTTATTGTTTATTTAAAGTAAAGTTTGAGGCTGTTGTGGCTGCAGTGGTTAGCGCGTGGACTATCATACAAGTGGCACGAGTTCAAATCTTGCCTAGGGCAGCCAACTGCAGCACAAAGTTTTCTGATGCTTATGCTACGAGTAATACAAATCACGTAAGTAAAATGATTAATACAAAAGCTACAATAAAGTCATGTTGTTTCAACTTGATATAACTTTCAATGAGTTTGTTCGATAGTGCTGTGTTGTCTCTTGAAACGAAATTGATGATCTGGAATATATCCTCTTTCATTAAATATAGAAGTTAGCTTACTAACAAGTAGTTTTTCAAATAGTTTTAAAATGTTTGAAAAAAGGTTTAGACCAATATGATTCAACTTTTGTATGGTCTTTCCCGTGCTTACATAGGTATCATGGTAATTAACGAAACGTTCCAATACGCAGGATAGTACTCAAGTCACAAAATAGTAATAAAAATGAAAAGAGTTATTGTTTTCAACAATAAAGTAATGAATTTTGGTCGAACTGTATGGGTTAAATCCAAAGAAATTTAATTATTTTGGGTTGAGTTGGGCTTTAATTTAGCTTTTCAATTAAATTATATTTTTATTTAGAGAATAACTTTACTCATGTGGACAAAGAAAATTTTACAGCACGGAGGGTTGAACTTTTATATTTTGGGACCTCCCGGTCCACTGATCAGAGTTATTTACCGCTTAGACCATTCGACTACAGTCGGTAGTTTCCAGTCAAGTAGTTGAATATCATTTACCTTTAATCAATTGATGCTGTCACTCTTAGGGTTGTTTTTCAACTTTTTGACTGTTATTGGCATTCGCTATTTTTCGTAATGTCTTGTGTTAACCTTCTTATTTTATTTATAGTTTAACTATAACAATTAAGCTATGAATTTTAGTCGAACTGTATGGGTTAAATCCAAAGAAATTAAATTATTTTGGCTGGAGCTCGGTAGTAATTTAGTTTTTCAATTAAGTTATATTTTTATTTAGAGCAAAATGTGAAGTATGTAGATAAAGATAAATTTGGCTGCGCGGAGGGTTGAACTTACATGTTTCAAGAAGCTTAACACAAAACATAAAGTAAATAGTGAGTATCAATAAGTAGCAAATGAAAAAGCTAAAATAACAACTCACAGGGACAGCATAAATTGGTTAAAGCTAAATAATACTCAACTAGTTGACTAGAAACTACCAACTTTGGCCGAGTGGTCTAAGCGGTAAAGAACTCTGATGAGTAGACCGGGAGATCTCGAAACATGTATGCTCAAACCTCCACGTAGTCAAGATTTTTTTGTCTTTACATTTTTCTCTAAATAAAAATATAATTTAATTGAAAAATTTAACTAAAGCCGAACTCAAGCCAGGGACAACTGGCGGCAGCTCAATCATATCAGTTGTGTTTGGAGAGAATACTTTTTGCAAGTGTTTAAAAAACGAGTGCTCTTTTTCGCTTTTAGTTTCTGCCCAGTCTAGATTTACATTTATCAATAAAGGTTTGCATATCAACGGTATTTTTCGACCTCTGGTTGGTCGCCAAAAAACGAGTAATCTGATTGTGATATTGCGTCAAGTTCATACCCAAATTGCTCCAGATATGTAGTTTTTTTTTTGGTCTAATTTCTTTTTGAATTGTCTTGAGCATTTCTTTAGCGTAATTTTAAACTAAGAATATCTATACACAAAAAAAGGAAATATTTAACAAAAAGTAATTTCCAAAAATATGTAGCTTGAATTTGAATAAAATCTGTATTTGATTCAAATACAAGGTTTGTTGAAAATACAATTTTTTCTTTAAATCATTAGGGAAAAGAAAAAAAATTTTCAAACATTTTTTTTATCAAATATAGAAAAAATCTTTATTAGAGAAAATTCAAAAACTTTTTTTTTTATTGACTCAACACTTTTATACAAAAAACTTTCTCACAGGAAACTCAACAATTTTCTTCTGTAACGTTGGCGCTCTCTTCGAACTCTCCATTTTTCATACAAAAGCCGTCCCACATGTGCAGAATAAATTTTATTATATCTAACCTGCTGACTAGTAGCAATCTTAGCTGCATGATTTCCGTGCAATAATCTCTCAGATATATTTTGTATTTCAACCAATTTACGTATGCCTGTCATCGGTACATCGAAACGTTTAACTTTTCTTGTTGCTAATATCATGCGATGCCTAATAAATGTCTCGCTTATCAAAGTCAGACACTTACCAATATCGTAGTATTTTTTAACTCAATCATAATATTTTTTAGCTCAATCATAATATTTTTGCACATAACCATAATATTAATTATTATATATAATATATGATCATATCATAATATGGTCAAAGCTTTACTATTGCTATCAAGTATAACCAATATATAATCATAATTAAACATAATAATCACATAAATATTGGCGAGGTAGTGCAGCAAGTTTTAGTTGTACAAAATTCGTTACTCGACAGTTAGTAAACCTAAAATATTTACAACATACAAATATAAAAAATAATTTTAATTAAATAAAGTTTACAGCATTCATTTCAACACTTTTTTTGCCAGATTTTAGAGTCAGCTGTAAAAAAGTGCATATCTTATGTTTAAGATGTTAAACATTTAGACATTTTGATTCAGCCATACAATTTTTGCCATAAACCTAATATTGTTGTCTTAACTAACCATGTATTTTCTCTATGTGCACATAAAACATTTTTGACATTAAAGGGAATAATTTATTTTATATCTTAATGCAAATTTTTTTAATCGCTTCCTCAATTTCTAAAAATAATCGTGCGGAAATACCATAGAACATTAAACCGTAAATAAGTGCAGCAATTGAGATTTATTGCTTAATTGCTGATATTCCTAAACAACTTTCTGGTAACACGATTAAAATAATTCAAAACATTAAAACAAGTTTTCACATACTTTCTTTTATTTATTATATTTTTTTATTACTTATTACTTTTTTGTTCTTTAAGAAAAGTTACTAACTTTACTGAACTAGAATCATTTAATAGACTCGGATAAATAGTACAGCGTGAAGGCAAAATAGAAATATATACTTTGTACAAAAAAAAAAAATATAAGAAAGCGAAAAAAAGAAAGCATGAAATGAATGACTGCTGACTCAGTGGGTACGTGTCATCACTAAAAATCAGAAGGAAACTTTAAAGAACACATTGAGCAGATCGTTGTTGGTTGTTAAAACTAAAAATTTTTCTTTCTTGCTGTTTCATATAATGCTTCTAAAACACACACATACTAACAAATGTATTTTTTATTTTGTTCAAATACATACATACATACAAACATAAATATACCCTGAAGGATGCCAGGGGCCAACTGTCTCCAAGTCACCACTTTTGTTGACAAGTTTGGTGACTTTTTGGTGGCATTGTCAATGAATCGTGTACACTTTTTATTTTGCCTTTAATGGGAAAAGAAATTTTTGACACATTCTCATTTCGTCGAGTTGAAAATAAATGCGGTTGCATGCAAAACTAAAAATGTTCATAAAAAATCTAATTTAATTACCTTATCTAGTAAAAAGCTTCATACGTGTTGATTAGAATCATTATAATGCCCATAAGAACCACCTAGTCTATAGTAAGTCAGTAGTTCCGACGTCACTAGTAGAATTTCAATGACAAGCACATGCTAAATATCTATAGCACAGAACATTGCGTGGGGTCCAATTAGTCAGTAGTACTGGGGACAAAGTCATTAGCGAATAAGTACAGTTTTACTATCGATATTTCCTTCAGGGTATTTACTTGCACGTTTTGGTAAGAAATACACCCACATGATTGCATAAGTATATGTTACCTTGTATAGTATATGCACGAGTTCAAATACTTCTATATTTTTCTATTTCCACAAAAAAATTTCTTTAAAATCTACAGTACATCGAGACAGCAGTAGCAGCAGCAATACCCAGTCATGAATGACTGGGGAATTACAAAACATTTTATTTTACGATTATATTCTCATGTAGCTTTTTTGATCCTTTATCTTTGCAAATAAAATCCCATGGATATGTATGGTGGGATATCATATTTTCTTTCTTTCTTTTGAAGTCTAGCAACTAAAGTCGTTTAGTTTTTTTTTTTTTTTTTGGAGAATATGAATATTATTTAAATATTTTCTATATAGATAAGAAATTTCAGTCGCTTCAACTCGTTTCCATTTATATAAATTATAAATTAACAGTGATTGACATAATACAATCAAATGTGTGCAGATTTTTTTACTCGTAAACAATTAAGTAACAAGATATATTAATATATGAAAAGGACCTTATCTTCCCAGCAAGAATTTTGAATAGAGCTAAAAATAGCTGTTTATGTAAATTCTGTCGATTTTAAGATTATGTTTAGCATCACAGTTCAGGATAGTTATCCACACTTTACAAGTGAAATTAACCATATATTCACCTTTGAAATAATTTAAAGAAGATTTTTCCAAGCCTCTTCATTTAGAGAGAAAAGGCCCTGAACTTCCCTCATATGTAATGAATTGGGGAAGTTAGTGTCCCTTATTCGAAATGCTATTTTTATATGTACATTAAATTTTATACTTTACTTAAATTTTTCAGTTATAGAAAAATATCGAAACAATATAGAGTAGAACACATTGCAGATTTCAAACCTAGATAAAAAATATTAAAAGATTGAGTTATTTAAGAACTGTATTACATTACTACCAAACTTTAAAGCCCATTTATTTAAAACTATATTTTTGCATTTGAAGGGCTTATTGTAATAACATCATATATATTAAGTCCTGGGATTCCCAGATGGAACAAAGGATCATTACAAAATTTTTCCACTGGGCTCTGTGTTCCGCTAGTTTTTTTTTATTTTCTCCACGTTATTTTGGCGCTGCGTAGTTTGGATTCAATCTGGCGTCTCCACGTATTTACTGGTCTTCCTCTGCGTTGGCTGCCTTTGGCGATGGTAGTCAAGAGCCTTCCTTGTAACGTCGTCATTACTTTTTCTGAAGGTAAGTCAGTTCATCTTTTTAATACGGATGTTGGTCGTGTTTACGATGTTGTTTAGTTTTTTTTTGCCATAGTTTGTTGCTTGTGATTGTTTCCGGGCAAAAATATATAACAGTCTTCTCAGGCAGCGGTTAGCATATACCTGGAGTGTATTTGAGTCTTCTTTGAATATTGAAAGAAAGAAATAGCAAATGATAGAAAGAAACAACAATACAAAATGTAAACAAAACGTAATGGCTTCTTTAAGTGCTGCCTACGTTTTATTTATAATAAAACGACAAAAGAAAAAAAAAGTTGAAAAAAAGAGGCGCTAAGAAGCTGAATTCGTGAATAAACCGCTAACTTGGCAAACTTTAATGTTTCAAGCTTGAAATGTCAATTTTAAGTTGAACATTTTTACATTTTTTTTGACAGGCCCCCATTTGTTATCGATAACATTAGTAAAAGCTTTGAAAATATGGTATTTATCTTAATATAGCTGAACTCTTTGCACCAGGTAAAATTTCCCATTATATTATATTTGCACTGTTCTCCAAAACTTGAAAAATGAAGAAAAATGTAGTGTCATAAGGGCTTAAGTGCGCCGAAAGCTTGATTTGCTTTGGCAATGCGGTCGGCAATGTCTTCCTTACTGCCACCCGAAGATAAGTGGGTGTTCTTGAATCTTCATAGGATCGGTGTTGTTCGTGTTTATGCGTAATGACTTTGTTTTATGTATGCTAACCTTGAGACCAGCTTTAGATGTATTTTCAACAAGTATATTGATCTTGGTTTGCATATTATTGTAATTATGTGACAGAAGACATATGTATGTCATCAGCATAGTCCAGGTCGTCTAGTCTACCCTGGAGTCCAAAGGATATACCACGATCGCCCCTTACCGACTGAGCCATGACAACATCTATAATGATGTTAAAAAGAAGGAGACAGAGTATTCAACCTTGTCGTACTCCTTTTTCAATTGTAAATTTATTACTTATAAGTCCCTCATGCAGTACACGGCAAGATTCGTTATCACATAAACATTTCGTAAGTTGAATTAGTGGTTCAGGAATACCTTTACATATTAAAGCATCCCATATCGCTGGTTGGTGCAACGTATCAAATGCCCATTCGAAGTCAATAAACAACAAATATAAGGAAGACCTCCATTCGACAGACTCTTCTACTATTATACGTAGGCTGCTGATATGGTCTATACAAGATCTGCCTCTCCTAAAACCAGACTGTTCATTGCGAATTTCAGATTCTATGGTGGCAGTGATGCGTTTGTTTAATATGTGGGCAATGATCTTGTTAATCATGTTTAAAAGAGTGAGGCCTCGTATTAAGGTATGCCAATGCCAGACAAAAATATTTGTTTCAGCGGTTGGTTCTGTGGTTGTCTACGTCTCTCGTGTTCGGCTGAGAGCAAGAGTGTCCCTCCTTCTCAGCCGAGTGTGGCC